>JAAIXJ010000382.1:87395-241138 GCA_013403705.1 Heliconius hermathena
GCGGCGGCGCGGCGCGCGCGGCGCACCGGCTGCGGCGCGCGCTGTCGCTGCTGCTGCACGCGCGCGCGCACCTCGCGCACGACCACGCGCGCTGCGAGTCAGTCTATCAACATTTTCATATTATGTTTTCTTTAGATGCTCGCTGTGTTACGAGTAAGCAGAGGAAAACTAGTGTTAGATCGTTAGATAGTTGTCCGTTTACCACGCACAAATTTTCGAAACGCTGTGTATTGAGCTGTAAAACTAAGCGCCGTGCTTTGTCTGCGAAAAAATGAGTATATTAAATGATTCATTTCCTCGAGCCGGAACCGAACCCACAACCGTCACGTATACAGTCTACACGCTGTACTTCTCTGCTACAATGACATCGTCTTGTGTTGCCACAGTGTTAGAATGACATCACATATATTTTTCCCCTGCTTACTTTGAAATTCTTAGGTAACTTGTTGATCTTCCAAGATAATCAAGCTGCTGAAGCAATGAAAGGAGTAATCGTATACGTTTTATAAAATATCAAATTATAAAACTTTTTCCTATTTATATTATGTAAATCCAATTTCTGGCCTATACTTAGTATACATTTTTAAAACACTTTGCACTTGCCCGTGTTCACATATAAATAGTCTTTCATTTGAGATTTGCAATAAAACAAAAATATTATATTATATGTCTAATAAAATATACCCGAATAGGTAGTGTCTCATTTTAAATGTCGCAAAAATCTAAGATCTTATTATTTATGTAGGCAGTTATAGATTTATGACATGCGTTGTTCTCTCTGTGTGTTCTCAAGTGAAATGCCAATGATTTTCCTAATTTTTAATATATTCTGGGGTTTTCGTAACTCAAAAGAAAAAAAAACAAAATCTTTGTAGGATCACTTTATTGTTCGTCTATCCGTTCAAGTCCGTGTCAAAATCATTTATCTCGAGATGAGACAGAGGTATCAAGTTGAAATTAATTTCAAATATTTAATTTTGCGGTCCCTTTGAACATAGAAAAAAATAGTTTTTTATAAAATAATATTGTAGGTATTTCATATAAAATAATCGTTACAAACTTATATTTATAGTTAATTTCACACAATGAGAGATTTATTATATGTATTAGTTATTGTACATTGTCGAAACGTAGTGAGGAACGCTAGTCTTCAATCTTAATAGGAACGAAGTGTGATGATTAGGTTCCCAGGTTCCTTCTGCTTACCCTGCCATTTACAGAATATTTTACATTGTGGAGAAAAGTGGTGAATCTGTCATAAAAATAAAAATTTTGATAAAATCTTTTGTTTTCAGTACGTGGGAGCCATTAGATACTAGCGACAGCGAGCCCGAAGCGCAACCAGCTGCCGAAAAGGGAAGCATTGAAAAGACTGAAAAGGTAATGTACCTACCATTACCTACCATTTAAATAATAAAGTTTAAGTAAGTCAATAATTAATAAGTTAATGTTTTTTTTTTATTTTCCCAGCTTCAGCCAATTTTCTGCATTAAGTACTCTATATACAACGTTGAAAATTTATTATTGTTCTGAAAATGTATTATTGGTTTCTCTTTGCTTAGTACTTAATTTATGTTATATTAGATTTGAAATAAATAAAGGCTTCTTGAAGACATAGAGTCTTCTGAAGCACAAAAAAAGAAAGAAATAAAATTTTACTGATTATTTTTCCTTGAATTCAAATGAAACAAGATGAGATATCTTTAATATAAACAATACAATTATAGAATATATATAATGAGACCAGTCGTGGCGCAGAGGCACAAAGTGTGACTGTAAAATCGACTGGTTGTGAGTTCGATCCCCACTCGAGAAAATAAAATATTTATTTACATTTATATTTTCATTTCTTTGCTCTGGTGTCGAGGTTTGCCTCGAACGCCGCGCTTTAGCGCGGGGTTGAATTCTGCCACTCAACACGCAATGTCTCAAGAACGGAAAGTGAGGAACGCTGTGTGCGGGATACAGCGTGAACCTGATTTAATTTATTTCAATGGTTTAATACCGTCATAAAAATTTAATGTGCCAATTAAACATATCATTAATTGGCTACAACATTTCGACCTATTCCAAACGAAATATTGATTCTTATCACCTGGTGGCATACAGAGATAAAATTGCGTTTTTTAATCCTTTTTTTTATTAGTAACTGTATCGTGACATTAAGTTTTACTACTCAAATATATAATAATATCTCAAAATATTGGAAAGAAAGTGTGGAAAAAAGAAACACTAGGTTCCCTCTGCCTACACTGCTATTGACGTAGAAATGGCGTGGATGTGGTTTTTTTATAATTTTATATTGGTATAATAAAATATTAACTGAGGCCAGTCGTGGCGCAGCGGCACGATGTGTGACTGCAAAACCGACTGGTTGTGGGTTCGATCCCCACTCGAGGAGACGAAGTATTTACTTAAATTTATATTTCCATTTCTTCGCTCTGGTGTCGAGATTAAGCGCGGCGTTGAGTTCTGCCACTCAACACGCAATACTTCCAGAATTCGGCAGAAAGTGGGGAACGGAGTGTCTTAACACAAGGTTCCCTCTGCCTACCCTGCTGTGTGCGGGATACAGCGTGAAGCTGATTTAATTTTTAATTTTTTTTTTAAAATAATTTAATAATAATTTTTTTTTTTAAATAATTTTATAATAACGAATTAATAATTAATCTTCAGGAGCAATTGAATTGGGCGGCGGCGGCTCGTGGGTGCGCGTTGGCTGGTCGTGCTGACAGCGTGCGACGCGCTTTAAGATCTCTAGTACGAACACTCACGCAGTTGTATCCTCAGGTGACTTGGAGCTTATTATTTTCGTGTAATAGGGTGTTTGATTGAATAGATATGTCTATAATTAAATTTAATAAAAATATAATTTAAAATGATATATTTTATTAAACATAAAAACATAAATGAAAAACATAATAAATAAAATCACAGCACTTATGGATGATACAAAATTGTCACTTTCCTTATATGATTAAACTAAATTTGAGGTTGTTGTGGTACAGTAACACAAGTGGAGAATTGAGTGAATACTAAGTTACTTACCCTTAGCCTACTAATAAAGATAAAGAAAAAAAACTAAATACATCTCTTATCTATTGTAGGGAGTATCTCAAAATAGCGGCCCTGGGAGTACGAACACCACCGTCGTTGGTCCAGCACCGCAAGTAGAGGGCGCTCCGCAAACCGACGCGCTGCCGGTGCCGCGCGCCTTCGCCGACAGCCGGCGCTCCTCCGCCGCCTCCGCCGTCTCCGCTGCGAGCATGCAGCCTGAAAAGTTAGTTAGATAATATGCTGTATCGATATTAGTCAGCACAAGTTTGTGAATTATCATACATTTTGTAGAAAATTTTATGTTTTGTAAGGCAACTGTGTACTATGTATTGATAAATTAGTTATTTTAAATTTAACCTAATCAAGAAAAATGAGCATATAATAAAAAAAATTGATACTTGTAATAGTCAATCTATAACTCATTTTATTTACAGCATTCCAGATGTAGATGAAGACATAGCTAAGTTAATAAGTTCAAACCCACCTGAAAATACAGATAATTTAGAAGTTGATAAACGTGAGCGTAAATCGTGCTCAATATCGCCTCAAGATCGTCTTTCGCCATCCATCATCTCATCATGTGATACTAGTTCATGCAAGAACCTTCTTAGACCAGATTTAGAAAGAACTAGCGGTACTTATAACAGCAGCAGCTTAACTATACCCAATCTAGTCATCTCAGACGATAGTGATAAGAGATCATTACAGGGAGAAACTTATGAATCGGACCAATTGACTATTATAGACATTGATAAACCGTACACAGATGATGCGCTCTTCCAAGAAATAAGTGAAAGAGATATGCCGGTGAGTGGCGAGTGTACGCCTGAAAGAAAGCTTTCGAGTGTCGACTTAGAAATTGACGCGACAAGTTCAGAAGGGTCCAATATTAGTGATGATTTTAGTTTAATGTCAGAAATCATGGATACTAAACCAGAAGACGCAGAGGGGAACTGTGGAATAGGACATATTGATTCACCTGAAATGTCCGAAACGACATATATGAACTCTGAAACTTTACATGGAGAATCTATTATGGATGACATTAGCTCTATGTTGGGACAAGAAGTATTGCTAGCAATGATGGGGAAAAATGGCGAAAATGAAACGTACACTGATGACACAACGATATTTACATCGGATACTGTTTCAGACATTCCAATGGATAGTCGACATCCAAGCTTAGAAAAGAAACATGACGGAAAAGTGAAATACATATCGAAAATCAAAAAGCCAGCTGAAACAGATGTTGAAAAATTTGGTTATGAAAACCGAGTGTTTTATATTGAGAATGCAGCAAAGAAGGATGAGCAAATAAAATATTGTAGCTTGGCTCAATTCGAAGAAGGCAGCGATATAGCACGGAAATCGTTTAGAAAACAGTTACGTAAAAGCATGAAAAAGAGAATGCCAGACGATACTGGAATTAAACATCTTTTGCCAAAAACTACAGAAGAACTCTCTCCTCAGGGGGGAGATACTCCAATTATACACAGTCCTCCGAAACTAAGGGTTCCTCCGAAAAATTATGATAAGAAACTTGACTTGAATGAAGGAATGCCAGCATTCCCACAAGTGAGTGTAGTAGTAGAACCTCCATCACCATCACATAGCGAAGAAAAAAGCGTAAAAAATTGCCAAAGTCGAATGGCTTCTGTACTTAGTGATATATATGATCAAGGAACAGATACTTTGAGTGTTCATTCTCCTGAGCCAAATTTAAGAGACCGAGAGAGACGGCAATCCGATAACCCTCGCCTTTTAGGATCAGATCCAGAATATGGGCAGTTTTTAAGCTGTTCTCCAGCGGCGACTAGGCGAATATCGTGTGGAAGCCTTTTTAAACCTGGCGAGCCTGATAAGTAAGTTGAAATAAATTCTCCCACATTGTTGACATATTGAATAGACATATTAAATACATAATTCAACAATTCGTGGCGCAAGGGCACAAGAGTGTGACTGTAAACGCGACGAGTTATGGGCTCGATTCCCACTCGAGGAAATTAAATATTTAATATTTTCATTTATTCACTCTGGTGTCGAGACAGATCGCGCGTAGAGTCCTGCCACTCAACACGCAATGCCTCCAGAATTTGCCGGAAAGTGAGGAACTGAGTGTCTTAACACTTGGCTGCTACAAAAGGGATGTAGCTTGAAGATGAAAATATATATTTTAAATACACTCATATACTTTTTATAGCTTTCTCACGATTATTTTTTATAGTAAAAAAATATCTTGATATAATTTAAATATATTCTGTATTTATGCTAAACACATATAAATAAAGTTATATTCTAGAGTTCAATAATTAATGTATATATTTAGATGAAAAAAAATACCAAAAAAAAAGTGACATTTACTTAATATTAAACAAACTTTTTCGTAAAGCAGGTTATCAACATCCGTATCATCGATATGGGGTGAAGGCGGCACCATGGGCGGAGGTGGAAGTATAACCAAATCGGATACCAGCGAGGGTGCTAAAAAACTACCCATAATCAACCCCTTAGTTCAACTACCAGCATGGCCTCATGTCACTCAAGGGTTCATAAGCCAATGTCTTTTAGCTAATGCAGATGCACTTTGTGCCGCTGTCAGCCCTTTAATGGACCCAGATGATACCCTTTTAGAAGGATTCTATGAAAGAGCTGTTATGAATAACTATTTTGGTATCGGCATCGACGCTAAGATTACACTGGACTTTCATAATAAAAGGGAGGAACATCCGGAAAAGTGTAGATCGAGAGCTAGGAATTATATGTGGTATGGTGTCCTCGGGTCTAAGGAGTGGGTGAACAGGACTTATAGGTAAGTGTTGCTAAAATTTTATGTATTAATTTAATAATAGATCAAATTATATTAAACTCGACATATCATTCTTGTGGTTGTGGAAAATATCGTGACAATGAACAAACAATAAAGTGCAAAGACTAAACCAAAAAAAAAATGTTATAAAAATGTTAGTAAAATTTGATTGAGTGTTTTAGATATTATAGAGACAAATTATATTTTTTTGGTTAATGAAAACATTTTGTTGTTATCTAGAAATTTGTAATGTTGATTGAGTCTCTTTACCATCAAAACTCATATAACAACTAACTTTATTGTTTTAAATATTGTTTATATTTTTTTTCAGACATCTTGGTCAGCGTGTTCAATTAGAATGCGATGGGCAAAGAATCCCGCTACCAGAATTACAAGGCATTGTGGTTCTAAACATATCCTCCTTTATGGGGGGTACTAATTTTTGGGGAGGAACGAGAGGGGATGACATCTTCCTCGCGCCGTCTTTTGATGATCGTATACTTGAAGTAAGTTGGTAAATGCGGATAGAGTGTTCTCTGATTTTCGTCTAAATTTGAGACATTGCGTGTTAAGTGGTAAAAGTCAGCCGCCCTTTCTATTTTACCAAAGAGGGAAAATGATTATAATTTTTATGTTTACATATTTGTTACTTGAAAAAACGGCTGAATAAATTTAAATAACACCTGTAAAAGTAATAGGTAAACTAAGTACCTAATAAATCGATTGATTAATTGAACATTTTTGTTAGTTATCTTTTGTTAATATATTCATTATATTCTTTAATGGTGTCAGGTGGTAGCGGTGTTTGGTTCAGCACAAATGGCGGCGTCGCGTCTCATCAATCTACAGAAACACCGCATAGCTCAGTGCCGCGCCGTTCAAATTAACATTCTGGGGGAGGAGTGCGTTCCTGTGCAGGTATTTATATATTTATTATTTATTTAATTAATATATTCAGCTAATTACGCCTAAAAGTAATACTGTGATCCTAATCTACACAAATATCATATTTTATTTAGATACATAAAACTTTTTTTATATATTTTTTTTTTATATTTAACTAATAATTATCTGTTTATTTGATATGATCATAACTAAATTAAGCCGAAAATCATACTGTAGATTGAGCATGAAAAATAATCGAGTTTCTCACTCTGGGTTATAAGACAAAACTTGGCGTTGAGCTCCGCCTACCAAATCGGATAGTGAGGAACGGAATGGCTTAATACTAGGTTCCCTCTCCCTACTCTGGTATGGTGTACCAGACACCGCAGAACTAAAATAAACTTAAATTCCAGGTGGATGGCGAGGCATGGCTGCAACCCCCCGGTTGTGTGCGTATCATACATAAAAATCGTGCGCAAATGCTGTGCAGGTCCAGAGCGTTGGAAACCAGCTTAAGGTAAATAGAAATTGCTGATAAGGGGCAAGAAACTTTCCCCTACTGATAGTAACTACTAGCGCCCACTAATAAATTTACAAAATTTATCAAATCTTACGAATGAATAAAAATTAATAATAATTATAAGTAGGTCTATAAAAGGCCTACGTATTAAGTACTCTTACAATATACATTCTGCGTAGTCTTTTTTTGCACATAATTATAAAATCTGTTTAGACTTTATTATATTAACATTTTTGGCAAACGTAAAATTATCTCAAAATATTGGATTTTTTAAGGACCACTAGAATGAATAGAATGCGAAGTCAATGGAAAAAATAATTTGAAACAAATGTATTAGGTAGCAAAAGATATGGAATAAGACCATATGTACACAGTGAATGAAATAAATAGTCTAAAAATCAACATATAATAACTACATTATTATCAGCTTCACGCTGTATCCCGGACACAGCAGGCTAGGCAGAGGGAATGTAGTGTTAAAACACTCCGTTCCCCACTTTCTGCCGAATTCTGGAGGCATTGCGTGTTGAGTGGCAGAACTCAACGCCGCGCTTAACCTCGACACCAGAGCGAAGAAATGGAAATATAAATTTAAGTAAATATTTCATCTCCTCGAGTGAGGATCGAACCCATAAACAGTCGGTTTTACAGTCACACTTCGTGCCGCTGCGCCACGACTGGCCTCTAATTAGCAGTATTTTTATTGGGATTATGTTAATATAACTAAACGAATTAAGTACAGTTCGTCAGGCTTAAGCTGAGCTTTGCATATGTGTGAGTGTGTTTATTTCTTTTTTTTTTTACTGCTTGGTCACATACATTTATTCATTTTCGCTAAGTGGTAATATCTAGTTTATCTTTCACATTTTATAAAGATGGAACACAAAAAATAAATATTAAGAATTAAACATATGACGTAGCTATCAGTACAAGGGTTGTAGGCCGGTTGTCAAAGCAGAATAAATCGGTTTAGGTCCAGTAAGATTACTTGAGTACTCTCACACTAATGTGAAGCTCAGCTTAGAGCTCACGGCCTGTACAGTGAAAAAACAAGTTAAGTGTGTTAATTCATGACTAGTTTTGGATACAGAGCGTGGGATGAGAAGCAACAGCAAAAAGCTCATTCAGCTCCGACGAGAACACTGTCGCAAGCGGAGGCCGCGCATCTCCTAGTATTACTGGACGATGTCAACACTATTGTGAAGCATGTGAGTAATTGGTGAAACAACACGTTATTTTATGCATGTAGTAGGGTAATCAGGGGGATGTAGTGTTCAGACTGTTTTTCCCAGTTTCCGTCCAATCATATTGCAGTAACAGAACTCAACGCTGCGCCTTGTCTTGTTACTAAGGGAAAAACGAAATATCTAAAATTTATGGTCATACGCTGTGCCACTAACTAACTAGCTGGTCTAAGGGCCGTTTCTCACACAAATATTTATTCGTATACAGGTAAAGCTGGCATGCATAAGCTCGGGCGCGACGGGCGGCGCGCTGGCGACGGCGCGGCGCGCGGCGGCGCAGGCGGACGCCTTGCAGGACGCCGAGGGCCGCCTGCTGCCGCCGCCGCAGCTGAGGCGGCTGCTGGCTAATCTGGTAAATTTGTGTTTCCATTCATATTTCAAAACATAGAATCTTCTTCACTAAAATTCCAATTTACAAGAAAAAATTGAACACATAAACAGGTTGAAAGTTGTCACGAACTACTGGAGAGTGGTGCTAACTTGGGCGTCGCGGCGGCTGGTCTCCGCGCTCACCTCGCGCGGTGTCACACGCGCGATGGACTCGCGTATATACAGACGGATGAGGTATTTTTATATAGATTGAGGTTTTATATATACATATTTTATTATAACAATAGTTTTCTATCTATATGTTTTTCTATATGTTTTTCGGACATTTGAGTATGTTCGTTCTGTGATGGGACGCAATGTTACGTCCTATTATAATATTGAGAAAACTATTTCATAGATTTATAATATATTAACAACCATGCTATTGAAATTACTATTTAGATTTCCTAAATAAATGAAGGTGGAATTCTATTATTGTTCAATAACAATTCCTGTTTTTATATCAAAAAATCACAGGAATATTTTGATAAAATTAAAATGAACAATAGTATAGAGTAGAGTACTTTGTACTAGTTTTTTATAAAAAATAAAGAAAAAATAAAATAGTTGATTTTAATGTTTGAATACAAGCATCGCTCTAACTTTATTGAATTTTGTCATTTTCCATACAACTCCTGCAAACTCCAGCCACAGCATATATTCACAGTACACGTTCCGAAAACACACCGCAGATTTTCTTTAGATGACACAAAAAGACATTATTAGATTAAGTTGATACCTTTCGCTTTTTTTCTACATATTTGCCACTTTTTGTTCCTTTTTCTTCCTAGTCTACCGCCCTTCCTGTCTATTTGGGACAAGCTGCAAGCATTGGATGACTTACTGACTTTTGAGAACATGTAAAGATAATTACTGTAATATTATGATTTGGCCTACAGTCAGTTTTTAAAAATATGTTTTCTAAATGGCCGTGACTGATATTTTTGTAATCAAATACAGGAGACTATATGCTTTAAGTAAGCCTTCCTATCAATTAATAGCGATCCATCAATATTCATTCCTTGTAACATTGTTTACGTCTTTCAAGTGTAGGTCTTTCTGTTTTAAATAGATAGAAGATACAACTTCTACCGGAATTCTGAACTTACAAATCTTTCTAAATAAAATTCTTCTAAATTCTACATTTAACTTTACAATTATTATATTTAACAGATATCCACGGAATTTCATCAACACTGTTTTACTCTCCGCTACCAACCTATAGAGTTCTTATCGACATTTTTTTTTTAATTTCTTACCAGATGGTAATCTTCCCAATTATTTGTGCCTTCCTGATTATTTATAAACACAACTTTCAGACTTCTGAACTGCTAATTAGACTATTTGTAAACTTATTATACAGACCGACAATTTATAGAATTGTATTATATAATCATTATAGACTCTCTAGTGTCCATAATAGTCGATATTCATGCCTTCTAAGAAACATTACCATTACTATAATATAATAGAGATCCCTCAAAATTCATCAACCCTATTGTACCCTCCCCTACCTGCCTATAGGTTCCGAAGAAAGCAAGCAGCCGGTGGCTCAGAGGTCGTCGAAGTGTATCAGAAGGTAGCGGTACACAGACAGTGCAGGTTCGATCCTGGGGAGTGAAGGAAGTGCAAGCTTGGCTGGAAACATTGGAACTTGGTGAATATTCCGAAGCATTCGCTAAGCATGATGTAACAGGACGAGAACTATTGTCGTTGGCACGAAGGGATTTAAAGGATTTGGGAGTTACTAAAGTAGGGCATGTCAAGAGGATTCTACAAGCGGTAAAGGATCTTCAGTGACGACGTCGCGGCCGTTCCGAAGAGAACGGTCTTAAATAATCTAATTACTTCTTTATTATATATCTAATATTAAAACTAAATCTTGTCAAAATATTGAATTTAAATTGTTTCTTCTGTAATGTGATGTATCTTTGTAAGGAAGTTTTTTTTTGTTGTTGTTGTACAAATTTTTGAATTTCTCTAAACGAATTCCATATTCAACGAATCTAATTCTGATCTTTTTTTATATTATTATGTATATTTAACGTGTCTTTATAATTTAGTGTATTTTTTCAAAAATACTTGATAAAACCTACTACATATATATGTATTGTCATTGACAAACCCTTTATAATCACTTTTCCATATAAAAATATAAATAAAAATTATGGAAACTTATTACCACAGACCGCACATAATCCGAATTTAAAAGAAATAACAGTATTAATACATTTTTATACTCTATCCTAATTTTGACAAATTATTTTAGTTATACCAAAATGTTAAAATGTGATTTCTTACGTGGAAATATTATTTGGGTTTTGTAAATTAATAATTACTTAGGTACTTGTTTTATTGAAAGGTTGAAAAAGAATTTGGAAGTACACCTTTTTTTGTAGTGCTAATAAAATTGCAGTTTTTTATTCTTAAATAGACGTACACATATTAAGAACATTTTTGTATAATTAAAAATATTTGAATTAAAAGAAACATCGAAGTTTCTACCTCTTCCGTGCTACGTTCCTCCACCAACGAAATCTTTTATTCTTTACGGCTGTCTACATCGTTTTTTAAAATAACTTTTTTCTACACATCGTATCTTTTTAATGATATTACTGATATTTGAAAATATAATATTATTACTTTATAATAAATGGTTGAAAAAGGACGTAAAAATTTAATATTGTGCTAAAATAAGTTGTGAAAGGGAAATCAAACTCGATTATATCGATACATCGGGTATTCGAATAAATAGGGATCAGAACGGCGAATTTACTAGGTATTTACCTACTTTTAACTTACCATACTATTCATCAATGTTTAATAAATCTCTAAATAATTGCTTAGATTTTTTTGTTAATTAAAAAAATATACTTTTTGTCTTTTATATAATCGAAGCTGCCAGTATTGCCTTTTTTTTATAGATCTCAAAGCAATAATGTCAGAGTCATAAACAAATAGCTTATTTTGTGCATTAACATTAAAAATTCACTAGGAATTGAATTAATAATAATAGACATTGCAATTTTACCGGTTGAATTAGAGATGTAGGGTTTAACAGTTATTTCGAATTAAATACAATAGATATTTGCCTTTTCACATATATTTAACCTTTTAAAATTTTCCTTAGACTATTTATTCTAATTGACAGTTAAGAAATATTAACTATTGAGACTAATTGAAAAATATTGTAGTTAAAGTTATTATAAATAATAAAGACTTAAAAGTTAATAATAATAGCATTATTTTGTTGCACATTTTCCCGCTAAATTAATAAATCACATTATTTTTTTATTCCAAAATAGTTGAAGTCAGAAAAGGAAAGCAGAACCATTTTTCTTGGCTAGTCTAGCTACAAATATATGCGATGCTCTCAATAAAATAAATATCTTAGTAGAATATACTATGTATTCTTTAGATAGGTTAGTTACATAATGAATCTGTTGTGTTAGATTCAGTCCTCCATAGTTAAATTAAAAATATGAAAATATCAAAATGTAACTTACATTCTGTTTGAGAAACGTCAACAATTTCTCTAAAATAAGCGCAAAATAAGGAAAAGAGTACTTAACACTAGTTTTTCTCAGCCTCAGTACTCAGCAGTAGTAGTTGACTAGCAAAAAATATTTAAAAAAAAATATTTTATGGAGGACTTCAGTGTAGATGAGTAGTTTGATTAATTAATAACCGTTAGACAATCACTTGTAGGTGTCTTAATCTCAATTTCATATTCTAAATAAATAATAAGTAATTATATTATGTTTATTCTAAACGCGACGTTTCTAAAGTCGTTACGTCTCTTTTTATAATATAAAATGTGATCTCTAATAATGTGTTTATTGTATATTTAGGAATAATGTGACCGCGTCGGTTAATTAATTCTTTTTTTTTTCTTTTTTTTTATATACAAATGGCAAAAAAATATATTATAATATCGATTTTACGTTTTCTTGAACGAATATAATAAAAAGATCAAACAAATTTCGCAATCTTAAGTTAATACGTGTGGTGTCGAATTCCGCCACCAAGGATATATATCGCCTTAAATAGCTCAGGAACGGATGTCATAAATTAAATTAACTTAACTTAACTTTTAACATTAACTTTTGCATTGAAGCATATAATTTTTAAAGTAATATTCCCGACGCGGACGCTCCTCCTTAAAGGATCTGCCTTATAGGTGTTTTTATAAATGTACCTCTGAGTAATTTCTATTTACACATACTTGTGTGAAGAGAACGTGTGTAAACTTATATTTATATATAATATTTATATCGATTCTAAAATAATAAATAATAATTAAACACATCTAGATCCTACTCTGCTGTGAATCACAGCGCCATTGCCTTAGACTCTTAGACCTATTTTAATATTAAATATATACTAAATATTTTAATAAATAACTGTCTTGTTTCTTCATTTATAATAACGCAATAGATAACGGTTATTTATCGATTAGTAATCAGTTAATATTCCATTACTTATCGATTTGTAATCGATTATTTGCCGATTTGCAATCGATTACTTATCGAGAAATTATCGATTTTCAATTTTATTCTGATTCAAAGTGTGATCTACAATATTCGATAATATTTAAAAATTTACATCGTAAGCTAATATAATGTGGTGTAAACGATTTTTATAAATATCGTTTAAGTGTGTTACTACCAAAACTATTTCACTTTTTTCATAATATATTAATAATAATTATTATGATTATTTTCAATAATTTAATTCCAATTTTCATAAATGTACCTAAATGTTAATGAAATTATGTACTTCGAAATATTTTGATTTTTCTAGTTAATGTTGAAATTTACTCTTTATAGAGTTAACGATTTAAAACTTAAATAAAGGCTTTATTAAATTGAATGATGAGTGTAAACTGGTGTGTTGTGATGATATTTAAATTTTACTGTTACTCCTTACCCCTCCTACTTGTTATTTGAATTCTAAAATCACCTTATAGATTATTATTATTAAATACTAAATTAAGCTACTTCGGGTATTTTTTATTATTATTAATTTTATTTTATTGCAATTTGCTATTTTATTTAAAAAAAAGTTTTAAAATTATGTCTACTTGTAATTTTACAGTACCGATATTTGAATTATTATTATTTCAGTTATAAAAACATTAATAGACATGGAGAACTTGTAAATAAAAGTAGCATTATTTAGTATTTTCTCTTATATATTTTTTTTGATTGTATAATTTATTAATACAAAGAAAATGTAATTTCAGTGTCCCATAAATTGATTCAAAAAAATACTTACAAATTTAATTACAAAAATATATTTTATTTGAAATATTATAGACCGACAAAAACTTTATGAATTTTTGGAGGTACATGCGGACTCACATCACTACAAAGATGCGATAAGAACAGATATGCGATAAGAACAGATAGAGATGCGATAAGAAGTTAGGGTCTAGACAGATAGAGATGCGATAAGAAATTAGGGAAGGAAGGCTGATCTCAAGGACTAAAGTACAGACACAGACATTTAGACACGAGCTAACCGTCCGTTTACATAAAAGTGCTGTTAAGAACCGCTACATTGTATTATGTAGTCAGACAGCTGCGGTTAAGAGGCGCTTGTGGTTCCCGCGAAGCGACAAACATATTGATCAATGCCTTCAAGCCCCAGAGTAATAGTTTCTATTTTGTAGCGGTGGGTATGCGTTTGAGTCTGAACGATTACTACAATTTTCACTTAAATAAAATCTGCAGGGTTCCTACGCGATTTCCAAACTGCGCGGTTCCCGCGGTAAACTCCATATTAAATATTATGCTTGCGATATACGCGAGATTGACTTGTGCCTGTGTGCACATTGTACAAAGTTCATAAACTATTTGTGGGACTGTACTTTATTGTAATCGACGAGTGTTATGCGATAAGGCTAAGTTTGTAATTTTATTTAATACTTAATGTCATATCAATTACTTAAGTATCTTTATAGCGTTGTAAAACAATTTTAAAATTTTAAGCAATAATCTCCCGTGTGATGGAGAATAATGTGTTTTCGCTTTGATGTTATTTAAATTAATTATTAAATAAGTTTTGGTTAAAAACCGCTGCTGCCGCCGCAAGCTGTTTAGCAATTTATTGAAATTTTGGACAATTGGTGACAATTATTTTAATCTATGTATTACAATATAGGCATGATGACAGCTAGCAAAAATCACAAAAGTTATGTATTCAATAATTGAAATTCAATTAATAATTGATTACAAAACTCGTATTACTTTTATTATTGTGTGTAGGATTTATTATTTACTTAGAAAAAATAACACTACACTTCTCAACATACGGCAATCCACCATTAGAGCAATTTCCGTCATTCTTTGGTAAACAGTAGGATAGATATTTTGTATTTTACTCACAAATGATGTCATAACTTAGTGTTTTAAAAATTAAAATATATATTTTAATGCCATTATTTTATCAGGAAAAAAATTATAATAATATATTTCTCAACATTATAGAATTGTTTCTCAAAATCTTTCATCATGCCTATTACTTAAAGCAAATGTCAAAATATTTCATAGACTTTTCTTTTTTATTTGACTTTTCAGCTGAAGTTACTTAACATAACTTAATAAGCTTTTGAGTACTAAACATGTACTTACTATTTATATTACTGAAGGTAGTAATCAAATAACATATTTAATCAACATTTTTTAAATATCTCCTATATATTTTTTTCTTATTATAGTAATTTTTAAATTATTCTATTAAATCAATCAAGAAATTTAGGCCTACCAGTCTGTATTTTATGCCCCAATTGTAATAAAAAAACTCATTTTAATAATAATTAATTGTAAGACTGAACCTGTGAATTATTAATTTCTTTTGCTAGTAATTCATTTGAATTGGTGTTTTTTCTCTATTTTAAATTGTAGTTTTAATTTGTTTTATACTTACACTTATTCTAGTAAATTGTATCGAGTACAATATTAGATACAATTTTTATTTAGGTGAAATTAAAAAAAACCGCGAAATCTATGAATTTGAATTACATAATGTATTTCAGTTTATGAATTAATTACTGCTCAAATTAATCTTAAGTTTTGTGTGATTGTGATCCTTTTTAATGACTATTATTTTAAAATTATCAAAAAAATATTGAATGTTTCAATAGATTTACAGTGAAAATATAGATGAACTAAATAATTATTATAGTAAAATTTTATTTTCGGTAGATTAAAAGTAGCAATAAACCTTTTAAATGTCATAATATTTATCTCTAATATTAAATTTATTCATAACAAAACAATGCAACAGAATTTATTAATAATACTCTTCATTTAAGTCACTAATACATTATATTGGATTTTAAATTATATAAATTAGACTTTTCCAATTCTAAACTATATTAGTCGAAAGTTATTCTTATTTTTTCTCAACTCTAAATTAAGAATTATGAACATATGTATTATTATTATAAATATTTTTGATTATAAAAAAAAGAAAAAATTTAATTTAATTTTAACATATATTGGTGCCATATTATAAAACTTTTAAATTGAAAAAGTGCCACATATATTATTTTCTATTTAACTAAAGCAATAAAATGTTATTCTACAAAAAATATTGCATTTATGTATAAAAGAATAATTTGATTTCTTAGTAAATTTCTGTCGTGTGAATGGTGATACCACTTTGGAATAATTGTGTATTTTTCTCTCAATATTTATATTTGAGAATTCAATAAATTTTACTGTTACTCACTGTGTTGTTTTTTACCTTTCTTTTTGTTAACCCAAATTCGTCTTGAGCCAAAGACATTATGTTTTTTTTACATTTTAAAATCTGATTGTAGGTTAAAATTTATTTTTTTATATTTGAGGTCGTCGTGGCGCAGGGGCAAACGTGCTACTGTAACGCAATAGTTGTGGGTCAGATTCCCAATCAGGGGAATCGAATATTTCATATTTTCATTTCCTCGTTCTGGTAACGAGAAACGCGGCGTTGAGTTCCTCCCCTTAACACGCAATGCCTCGAATTCGGTGGAAAATGGGGAACGGAATAGTCTTAGCACTGGTCCATCTGCCTACCCTGCTATATGCAGGATACAGCGTGAAGCTGAAAAAAAAAATATTTTTTACTAAATTAAATCGCTAAGAGAGAATTTTTGAAATCTTTATTCGTTATTGTTTTGTAGTGAATTTTATACACAATAAAATGAGTTGAATATTTAATCTCGACCTATTAAAATCGTCGCGATGCCTTTGCCCACACTTTCGTACAATATATTTAAAATTGATAAAGGCAAAATGAAATAAATATTATATGAAAAATAAAAGAATAATATTCGCTGCTAGATAGCGACTTCAACGCCGTGCTTTGCCTTGTCACTAGAGCGAAGAAATCAAGATATAAAATATTATAATCCATTCCGCCCGCTTGTGTCCCGAGGTGGCCTCTAGATTACTACTTATAAAATTAAGAAAAAGGAAAATCTTGTAATAAAAAAACAAATTATCTCATAACCGCCTTTATTCTTTCCAACGATTGACATTTACCCAAAAGTTGCATCATTTCCGCCACACTCGGCCCTTCGTTCAAACCGCTTAACACAGATCTTAATATTTTCATTAAATCAGGGAATTTTATATCATTTTGAAGAGAAAACTGTTTTAAATTATTCTTTATTGAATCTTGCTCAAATTTATCTAAATTTTCCAAATTACTTATTAGTTTTATAAATAAATTTTTATTTATATCAATATTTTTATTAGATGGTAATATCCATAGAAAGGAAAATTTTGGTGTTGCCAGATCTTCTATTCTTGATATTCTCGATGTTGCCCATTCTAAAACAGTTTTTATATGTTCTTTCTCCATATTTAGGTTTTTTTTGGGGAATTTCTCTTTTATCAAGCTTTGTAATTTATTTATTAATAAATCTGTTGATTTTTCGTGTTTTAATTGACGTTTTATTTCCAATCGGTTACATTCTTCTAATAAATCTGAGTTCAGTCGACTGGGGTGTGATGATATTTTGTTTATTTGAAACTGTAAACAAGTATTTAATAATTTAAACAATGTTCAATAGTATTAAAGATTTTTTAAAAAGAAAATGCTAGCACTTCGATTAATTTGGCCCAAAAAAATGGCAAGAGTCGATATCGAGAAATGCAAAATATTACTACACACATACATAAAATAGTTTCAATAAAATCCAACCTTATTACATCTACTTAAGGTTTAGTTTCGACTAGCGCGTAAAGGATAATAAAACAATTTTTCCGAGCTGTTGACGAGATCTCACAGTTTCATAACGCAGTGGACACAAAAAAATCTACTGTATTCTTATAACAATAACGCTTAAAATTGCAATTGCATTTTTTCTTAATCCAGACCAACCATAGTCGATAAGATTGTTGGCAGCATGGTGCCGAATATTAGCACAAACGATGAATTATTTGTATTTAAATTTTTAAAAATGATTTTTAAGTATTATAAAACTCAATATGTGCTACCANTATATATATATATATATATATATATATATATATATATATATTATACAAAAAATATATAATACATATAGATTAAAATAAATTAAATCAGCTTCACAATGTATTCCGCACCGCTGGGTAGTCAAAGGGAACGTTGTGTTAAGACAATCTGTTCACAAATTTCATTTTAGTGGCCGTCGTGGCGTAAGGCCACAAGCACGACTGTAAACACGATTGTTGGTTCGATTCCCACTCTTGTGAATTAAATATTAAATATTTTCATTACTTCGCTCTGGTAACAAGGCAAAGCGTGACTTTAGTTCTGCCACTCAACAGACAATGCCCCGATAATTTAGAGGAAAGTTGAGAACAGACGTTCCCAGGTTCCCTCTGCCTACTCTGATATGTGCGGAATATGTGAAGCTGAAAAAAAACTATATTTAAAATAAAAATATATTTACAACAAATATATATAAAAAAAATTACATACCTCTTCGGCTAATTGTTCCATAGTCTTAAACCTTATACCCTCACCAGGTACATGATCGAAACCTCCACCAGATAATGTTATATAATTAACTAAAGCTAGTGGATATAAACCTAAAATAAAGAATAAATTAAGGAAAAAAGTCTCTGAATATGATGATTGAGGGTTCGATCCACAATTCATGGAATAAAGTATTATCATTTTACACTAATAAGAGAAGGGATAAGGAGTGTGGCGTTCAGCTCCGCCACTTCGCACGTATTATCTCGAATTCAGATGAAAAGCTGAAAACGAACAAAACAGACGCAGTTGTATAAAAGAGTGCATATATTAAAATAATATCAAATAAGTAAAAATCACAACAAAAAAAAACAAAAGAAAAAAATGAGCAGAAAAGAACACGACGACGACTTTCAACGTACGTGGTGTTTTATTTAATAATAGTCAATATACCAGATAGAGGTAAGTCGTTGCGTAGGGGCACAAACCTGCAAGTGTAAATGCGACAGGTTGGGGGTTCGATTCCCACATGAGAAAATTACATACATTTAATACTCGCATTTCCTAGCTCTGGTAATGAGGCAAGGCGTGGCGTTGAGTTCCGCTACTCAATCCTCATTGTCTTCAGAATTCAGCGGAAAATGGGGAATGATAAAGTCTTAATAGGAACGAAGAGTCTTAACTTTAAGTTCCCCGTGCCAAAGCTGCTGTGTGCACCTATATGACAAATGAAAAATAGCATTACACAGTTTTTTACGGTCCGCTCTTGTTCCTATACTAGTTAATATATTTAAATAAAAACATTATCAATAAAACCGGTGTCTTTTATTTACCTTTATTCCTGTAATCTTCTACTTTAACATCACTTTGGCGTTTACTTAACTTAGTGCCATCAGAGTTTACTATGAGCGGTAAATGTCCAAATTCTGGAGGTTTCCAACCGAAAGCCCTATAAATATTTCTTATAATAAATAAACAACTATATTTAAAATTAAAAAAATTAAAGAGAGAAAAAGTGACATAATTTTGGTTATTTAAAAACCCTGTTCTAATCGCTATATTGACTTGAGAGAAATTCAAGCCTATAAACATATTGAAAAGCTACGCATTTATAAAAAAAAGTGGCATTATATTAAAAACTACATACATACTTATAACATTCTAACAGTGATAAATAATAAGGTAAAAAGTAAAGTAAGCTGGTTCTCTACTTCTACTACTGCCTTCTCTGACAGATTTTACTAATAAAAAATTATCTCCGAAAAATAAAAAAAACAACACATATATCTGTTTAAAGGTAACGTTCATTGCCAGAAAATATCTCTAGATATGTAAATGTATACACTTCAGATGTGACATTTTTTGTGACATCGCGTTATTGCTTGTTGCCAGAACAAGGAAATGAAGCAGCTTCAAGCTGTATCCCGCACACAGCAGGGTAGGCACAGGGAACCTAGTGTTAAGACACTCCGTTCCCCACTTAAAATAATACATTCTCTAAAATCGAATTCAAATCCACAACAGTCGCGCTCATAGTCAGATGCTGCGCTACTATAAAAAAAATCCTTACCTATAAATAAGTAAATGTTTAGTCGTAGATATCTGCCATTCCACACCTCTGAGTACATGAGTGACGGCCATTAAATGATCGTCCACTACATTAGCGAAATGATATGTTGGGAACCCATCACTCTTCATTAAGACCGGATCACCTTCGTTTAATGAAACATCGTATGCTATACCACCGAATATTAAATCTTCGAAGAACTGACAATCTGACGACAACTGATAGAATTTTTTTTATAGCTTCACGCTGTATTCCGCTTGTAGAAAAGAAAGGAGATAGAAAGGAACCTAATGTTAAGATACTCAGGCCTATTATTCTCAATTTTCGAGACATTGCGTAATGAGTAGCGTAACTGAACGTCGTGCTGTGTCTTCTTATCAGAGCGAGAAAATGAGTAGCTTAGCGTTTGGACGATGTTAAGACACCCAGTAAATAATAGTCCACTACATTAGAGAAATGATATGTTGGGAACTTGGGAAGCCATCACTCTTCATTATGACCTGGTCTTTTTCGTTGAATGATACATGGTATGCTATACCACTGTATATTAAATCTTCGAAGGACTGACAAATCAATCAATAACGATAACTGATATTAATTTTTATTTTATTGAAATTCTTAATACACTCCTTGAGGCCGTTGACTGGAAACGCGACGAGTGCGAGTTTGATTACCACTCGGGGGAATGATTTATTTTAATTTCCTCCTTTTATTTCCTCCTTTGATTAAAAGAAAAAAAATGCGGCATACAGTTCCAACACGCATTGTCTCGAAAGTTGGGCAGAAAGTGATGGCAAATTTATTACTTGCAATTAAATTGGCTACCCCTCTTTTATATAAGTTATAATTATGCTTGTTGCAATTTATTTATTATTTAGTATCTGTGTAGGAAGATTTTATATGTAACTTAATAGGAACATATCCATTAATTAGTGTCAATCAAATTTTTGAACATTTTCTAAAATATTTTTACATTTAGGAAATCCACAAAGAAAGTAAATGTAGCTGATAGGAATTTGCACCTTTAGAAAATGATCCTTTCGTTTGTTGTTATGGAAAGATAAGTAAACAAAAAAAACTCAATATAGTTTAGGCTGTTAAGGTAATTGTATTGTTTAATTCTCACTTGTAAGAATGTTTATACAATTTTTTTTAAATTTACCCACTGTCATAAAGTAAGTGTGCTATTGAGTTCTGCCCCTGAATAGGGGGAATATATAGAATATATAAAATCTAATTTATTTAAGTCGGGAATGGAGTGTTTTAGCACTGGGATCTCCTTTCCAAGACACAAGTATTCCTTAATGTACTAATATTATACAAATATTTTTTTTTGTTTCTTTACCTTAAATCGAATACAATATGGAGTTCCATTTCTCATCTTGTCTTTGATATCAATGTCTGATAAGCTGCGACATTTGTTATCATATTTAGGTATTTTTTGATGTCTTATAGCATCTCTACGTAAAATATTGAGACGTCTTTCTGTACAAAAACATTTATATGCTGATCCATTATCTAATAATTTTTGCATATATTCTCTAAAATATAAAATAAATTATAATTGTAATTGAATAGCTTTCCATTATTATAAAAAAAATACACACATCCATGCATATTATGTACATTTATATAAAAAAATACTGAATAAATTTAAACTAAACTTAAACTTAAAACAGTGTATTTCAAAACAAATAATATTTAATATAATATATTAATATACTTGCATGCAATATCATAGATTCATATCACACCATTTGGTTTCATATAATCTAAGACAGAGTGATAGAATAAAAATTTTACACACCATACATAGTTTGTGTCGATTGGTTTTAGTTGTATATATTATATGTATACCCTTTCCTACTTAAATACTTACTGATATATATTCAATCGCTCGCTCTGTATATATGGTCCATATTGACCTCTTCCTGGGCCTTCATCGTACTCAATACCCGCCCATTCTAAAGCATTTATTAAAGCATCCACAGAACCTTCAACTTTACGAGTCTGATCTGTATCTTCGATACGAAGAATAAATGCACCATTGCGGGACTTCGTGAATAAGTAATTATAAAGAGCAGTTCTTAATCCACCTAAATGTAAATATCCGGTTGGACTTGGAGCGAATCTCACTCTTGTAACTATGGTTTTATATGTACAGAGGTTATGTTTTGGTAAAGCATTAAGTCGTCTAAGTGTAAATTTCCACATTTTGTTTCATATAAATACTTAATAGGGCATTGTAAATAAAATTCACATTTATATATTAGATTGAGGTCTTAAAATTTTGATAAAATGCTATATTATATTTTAGAATATAAGCATTGACATTTGTCAATATCAATAAAAGTAAGCAACATATGAGTCTGATAATCAGCTGTTATTAAAAAAATATTTACCATAATAAAACTAAACATATAAATAAAACAAAAAAATAATATATATATAAAGACAAAATGAATGTTAACCACAAATTTCATGAGGTCATTTCCAAGTAGGTAATAAAATTATCATTTTGTGCACTTAATTATTATTAGGAAGAATCTTGTCAATCCTATGCTCAATAATAATGCTGACTACAAAAAAATAAAAATTGTCTCTGATTGTTGGTTTTCATTTTTAGCTCCGATGTCGAAACAACAGTGAATTTAGTGAAAGTCATTATATGAAATAACAAACAAACCGTCAAAATGGTTAGTATTTAGTGCTATCATGACACACAGGCAAAATAATTGAAAAAAAATATATCTATAATCTAATAAGAATATCAAAATAAATTTGACAGCTAAAACCTGAAAGGTTATAACATTATTGCGTTTTCTTTTCAGAATAAATTAAAATCATCACAGAAAGAAAAAGTGAAGAAATTCGTAGCATTCACTCAAACTAGCGAGAGCACTGCCATATATTGTCTCTCACAAAACGACTGGAAACTGGACATGGCCAGTGACAATTATTTTCAGAACCCTGATGCATACTATAAAGATTCAGTTAAAGCATCTGTAGATAGAAAAAAAGTAGAACAGTTATTCAATAAATATAGAGATCAACAGGAGAACGACAAAGTAACTGTTGATGGTGTAATGAAATTTTTAGAAGACCTAAATTTAAGTCCCGAATCTATATTAGTGCTTATAATTGCGTGGAAATGCAAAGCGGCGGTGCAATGTGAATTCACAAAAGATGAATTTGTAAGTGGTCTCATAGAGCTCGGAGTTGACAGTATAGATAAATTAAAAACAAAATTACCAACATTAGAAATGGAGATAAAAGATCCTAATAAGTTTAAAGATTTTTATCAATTTACATTTAATTATGCTAAAAACCCTGGACAAAAGGGCTTAGAACTTGATATGGCTGTAGCATACTGGAATATAGTGCTACGTGGGAGATTTAAATTTCTTGATGTTTGGTGCAAATTCCTTACAGTAAGTTTTTATATTTAACAACACTTCTTATAAGAGAATTAAAAGAGAAATTAAAGTCTAAAATATTGTACAACATTAAATAAAATCTGCAATTTTTTTTCAAATTATGATAAGAAATTTTAAATATTGCTCTCAATATAGTCTTGATCCAATATTGCTTTGATAAAATATTCTTTGGAGTGTATTATCAAAATGTAATGAGTTTTAAATCACTGTAATGTATAACAATGGAAATAAGCTTATTGTTTTTCTTGTAAAATTATTCTACTGGACCATGGTCCCAGAACCTTATTGAGAATATCCTTATAGTGTGAATCAAGCTTAAAATCTTGTTATTGCCTTGTACCAACATTCATTGTATGCAGTAATTAATTTTGCTATGTTAATAATAACATTAATTTCATGCTAAAAGTTACAAACAAAAAAAGCAAAATTCAAAGTAAATTCATTTTTCTATTTTCTTAAGATAAAGCACACTATAGGGCAATAATAAACAATTTCTTAATTCTATTCTTGATGACTCCTTGCCAATCTTTTTATAGATTTTTTTTTCTTTCAGCTACATACATGTAGAAGGGTAGGCAGTGTGAGCCCAATGTTAAAACAATCCGCTCCCCACTTTCTACTGAATTCTGGAGGCATTACATGTTGAATGGGGGAACTTAATGCCGTCTTTTTGCTTCACCACCAAAGCAAAGAAATGAAAATATTAAATATTTCATTTCCTTGAATGGGAATCGAATCCACAACCTGTCGTGTCACTCACACACACGCTTGTACACCTGTGCCACGACTGGCTTTTTATAGATGAAAAGCTTAAAACAATACAATTATAGCTACATAGTTTATCTAGGTTTAGAGTAGACTGAGTGAACCTTGTTAAGATATTCTGTTCCCTAATTTTTTCCAAATTTGGAGATTGCATATTAAATGCCAGAATTCAACCCCCGATTTGTCAACCATAGCAAAGAAATAACAAAACTCCAAATACAATTGTCCCCTCAAATCGAACCGAATTTTTTCTAACAAAATGTTTGCCCTAAAAGCTTAAAACATTTCTACAAACATATCTGTGCAAAGGCAGGCCCCTCCCTGTATATATCTCTAGATACGCCCATGCTCCTGCGCCGCAACAGTTTCTACCGTTCATACATACCAATATTACAGGAACACCACAAGAGATCCATACCAAAAGACACATGGAACCTCCTTTTAGACTTTGCCACTCAAATAGACGACGGTATGAGTAACTATGATGCCGAAGGTGCTTGGCCAGTCCTTATAGATGATTTTGTGGAATGGTGTCAGAAACAAGAAATTAAAGCGGACGGTGTGAAATTAGAGCCTGTGTCAGGCTAGCTGAGGCTCGGACCGCAGTTCTGTGGGCAGGACACCGGGACATTACTTGGTTATACCCAAGAGGTTTCATCTTTTGTGATATATTTCATGTTTTGCTATGTTCTGTTCTATCTGGAACTGTGTATCGTCGAGTGGTTGTATAGTTTGTATGAAGAAACGTGACTTTTGTGGTAATTTGAAAAAAAAAACACTTTTTTAATTTAATTTTTTTTTGAGTTCAATTCTTATTGTATAAAGTTGAGTCGTCCGCTAGTTATAAATAGATTTTCCTATTATTCTAATTTTTTTTTTGTTAATAAGAAATTGTAGGGAAATTGTCTATTTTTTTTTAAATAACAATTGTTTGTTCTCATTTTTTATATATATAACTAATTATAATAAACAATTGAGAGTTCTTGCATAACTAATCTGTGAGGATAAAATTAAGATGTAAATATGTATATAAAAATTAATGATATTATTTTTTTTAATGATAATGTCCTCTATCCCTTTGTAGGTTTTTTAATTGTCATATTTTTTTTTCATTTAATGAGCCCTCAGAAATGTCATTAATAGAAAAAATACCGATTGGAATTTAAAAAAATTGTAATTAAACAAACTAAATTTGTATTTATATAAACAAATAATTTCAAATTTGTAAATTTTAATTTTGGTAACTTTATTTAATATTTTTTAAATAAAAATTTAGTTATTTTTGAGGGCACATCTTGTTACGAAATATAAATATTACTAAAAGATTTTGACAATTGTCCTTTTTTATGTAGCTTTCAAATGTTATTGCATTAAATGTTTCTCATATTAAAAACTAATGTTTTGAAATATTACTAAGACACTGTATTACATTTGTCTTAAGATATTTTTTTTATTACAAATCGTGATTGACTCTTATTTTCATCATTTTAAGTGAAATCTTTGGTATGAAACAAAATATTAAAACATGTTGTTTTTTTTTAAATAAATGAATACAATGTAATTTTTTAATAAATTGTTTAAAAATTTGGTTTTTAAAAAATGACAAATGTAATACAGATAATAAAAAACTGCATATAGTTTGAGTGGTTTATATAATCTGTTGATATTTTGTGAAAGTTGTTGATTTTTCAATAATTTTAAATACTTATTAAAATATTTCTAATGTTTGTAGGGAAATTGTTGCTTTTACAGTAATATTGAATATTGAGAAATACGAAAAAAACAATTAAATTATTTGGTACTTAGACGTAATATGTACAAAAGAGAAAATTGATGTATCGAGTATTAAATACAATAAATTGTTAAATAAATAGTGCATTTTTTATTTTAGTTTTGCAAATTTGATATGTAAATTGCATTAAAAAAAGCAGCTTCACACTTGGCTGCAGGGTAGATTACCTAGAAAACACTAGATTCCGTTACCTAGGGTTTTGCTTTGCCTGAAATTGAAATATTATATTGAGTGACGGTATTCAACGTCACTCAGGGAGAGTAGGGAAGTCAAAATAATTTATTCGAGGGGATCGAACCCACAACCAGTTGATTTTATAGTCACACTTTGTGTGCCTGCGCCACGACTGGCCACATTTATTAAATATATTTGCCGATATATCGTGGAAGTTGCCTATACGTCTTTATTACTACATCTACCAACCACGCTACTATTACGCCTGCTACGGACGTAACGATATATCCTAAGGATTTCAACCTATGCAGATAAATGAAACGTTCATAGCGCCTTCACACTACTTCGATATCGACTTCAAACACCAGTTCTCCACAGACGCTCACGTAGAAAACATGTCGCCCACAATGGAAAATGATTATCTTATATCGCATTTGCGATATTAGGCCTGGTTTAGCTATTTTCCTATACATTTTTTCTTATATTTCGTTACTTCGAGTGGAAATTGAACCTACAATCTGACGTGTATACAGTCGCACGCCACAACTAGTAATGACCAGTTTATTAAGTGAGTTGAAATTCGCTCCGAAAAATTTGCAGGATTATTTGAGGATGCATGAGTATGCTACTTTTAAATTATATATTTTTCTCGAATGGAAATCGAACCTACAACAGTAAATATCAAACACCTAAATCAGTAAATATACACATACAAATATATTATTTTTATTTAAATAAATAACTAATCAATTTTAATAATTAAAACATAAATAATAAAAAGTCACACAAAATACAAAAAAAGTGATCATTCATCACTTTCAGCTGTATCTTCATCCTCTTCGAAATCCTGATCCTCGACCGTAGCGTCTTGATATTGCTGATATTCAGCTATCAGATCGGCTAAATTACTATCGGCCTCTATGAAATCCGCTTCTTCCATACCTTCCCCAGTGTACCAATGGACGAAGGCCTTTCTCCTGAACATTGACGCAAATTGCTCAGAAATCCTTTTAAACAATTCTTGTATTGCCGTAGTGTTACCTATAAATGTGGCAGACATCTTGATACCACGTGGTGGTATATCACATACAGCAGTTTTAACGTTACTAGGTATCCATTTAACGAAATAATCCTTGTTTTTACTCTGAATGTTGAGCATTTGTTCGTCAACTTCTTTAACTGACATGCGTCCTCTGAAGACAGCGGCCACAGTCAAATATTTGCCTTGTCTTGGATCGCAGGCGGCCATCATGTTCTTGGCGTCGAACATTTGCTGTGTTAGCTCTGGGACGGTCAAAGCTCGGTATTTTTGACTACCCCTAGCGGTAAGTGGAGCGAATCCTGGCATGAAAAAGTGGAGTCGAGGAAACGGTACCATATTTACAGCTAATTTCCTCAAATCTGCGTTTAATTGTCCCGGAAAGCGTAAGCAAGTGGTTATTCCGGACATGGTAGCTGATACTAAGTGATTGAGGTCGCCATACGTTGGCGTTTTAAGACGTAGCGTTCTAAAACATATATCGTATAAAGCTTCGTTGTCTATACAGAATGTTTCATCTGAATTTTCTATCAATTGATTTAGGGACAGTGTGGCGTTGTAAGGCTCGACGACCGTATCGGATACTTTGGGGCTAGGAACTATCGAGAAAGTTAGTACAATTCTATCAGTATATTCTTCCTTTAAATTTGCTAAAATTAGGGTTCCTAGCCCTGAGCCAGTTCCACCACCAATGGAATGTACAACTTGGAAACCTTGAAGACAGTCGCAACCTTCAGCTTCTTTTCGGACTACATCTAATATTGACTCAAGTATATCAGCCCCTTCAGTATAATGGCCTTTAGCCCAATTATTGCCAGCGCCATTGCCACCGAATACAATATTATCTGGTCTAAATATAGCCCCGTATGGTCCAGATCGTATACCGTCCATGGTACTAGGTTCAAGATCAACGAGAATAGCTCGTGGCACATATGTTTTACAGGCAGCTTCGTTATAATAGACGTTAATACGTTCAAGTTGTAAATCAGAATCGCCTGAGTAGCAACCATTGGGATCTATTCCATGTTCATCGGATATTACTTCCCAGAACTATGGAATGAAAACAGATTTCATTTATGGAATATTTTCAAATACAGGTACAAACTATATAAAAATGATACAATTATTCATAAAAAATATAATCATAACTATAATTTAAAAAAACCAGCTTCACGCTGTATCCCGCACATAGCAGAGTAGGCACAGGGAACCTAGTATTAAGACACTCCGTTCCCCACTTTCTGCCGGATTCTGGTGGCATTGCGTGTTGAGTGGCAGAGCTCAACGCCGCGCTTTGCCTCGACACCAGAGCGAAGAAATGGAAATATAAATTTATGTAAATATTTCATCTCCTCGAGTGGGGATCGAACCCACAACCAGTCGGTTTTACAGTCACACTTTGTGCCACTGCGTCAAAATTTTAAAATTGCACACTAAGATTTTTAGTACCTTGATATCTAGCAAAAACAATAAAAAAAATACATTTAGATCTACCACGTATATAGTTAGGCATTAAGAATAATGTTATGCTTTTCCTCACTCTGGTAACGAGGCTAAGCACTACGTTGAGTTCTGCCACTCAATACGCAATGCCTCCAGAATTAGGCGGAAAATAAAGAGCTTACGTGTTTTAATGGTAGCGGTGTGTCTTAACACTAGGTTCCAGGTTTTCTTTGCCATGTGCAGGGTATACCGTAAAGCTAAAAAAACAAAGGAACTAAAAGGAGCTAAAAAAACATTAAAGAACCTGAGGCCGTCGTCGCCCAGGAGTACAAGGGTGTGACTGTAACGCGACGGTTGTGGGTTCGATTTCCACTCGAGGAAATTAAATATTTATTTAAATTTATATTTCCATTTCGTCTGGTGTCGAGGCAAAGAGCGGCGTTGCATTCCGCCACTCAAAACGCAATGCCTCCAAAAATTCGGCGGAAAGTGGGGATCGGAGTGTCTTAACTCTAGGTTCCCTTTGCCTACCCTACTGTGTGCGGGATATAGCGTGAAGCTGATTTTTTTTAACTATAAGGACGACTAAAAAAGAAACTTATAAAATTACCTTCGCTCCTATTTGATTGCCGCATCTCCCAACTTGAATGTGAACTATTTCTCGCATTTTCGCACAAAAATTTGTTAAATAAACAAATAAAATGTTAAAAAAAATACTCACAAAATAGAACATATAAATTAAAAAATGTTAATACACCTACATTAATCTAAATAATGTAAAATAATAATAAAAAAATCTAAATGGCTTTTAAATTAAAAACAGGTTGGCTATGATTATCTTAATTTAAATTTTTTCGAGGCTGTCGAGGCGCAGTGGCACAAGCTTGTGACTGTGAGCCCGACGGTTGTGGGCTCGATTCTCACTCGAAGGAATGAGTTATTTATTATCTTTATTACCTCTAGAAAAAGGTAAAAAGACTAATGACATGGAGATCTGCCACTCAACCCGCAATGCCTCGAAATATGGGCAGTGCATGTTGAAAAGAGTGTCTTAACACTACGTTTCCTCTGCCTACACTTCTATATGCGGGATACAGCGTGAAGCTATATTATTTTTTATATCGCCATGTTTAGATGCAAAGTATTTAATGTCTTAAGACATCAAAACAACAAAAACATGATATTTACTACATTTCAATTCCGCACCCCAAAAGGATAAGATGGAACCCATAAAGGATTACTTTGTTGTTCGTCTCTTCGTCTCTCAAGACCTTTTATCGAGTTATAATTAATATCAAAGAAAAAAATCAAGTTTCTAAGTCAATATACTTCCCGTGGACCGAAATTTGGCACTACGTGAGAACTACAATATAAATGAAGAAGAAAAGAAATAAAAAAAAAATTGAAAATAATTATAACAAACAAAAACAATGAACAAATACATGTAGTTCATTTCATACAAAATATTGGCGTATAAAATTATATAATTATTTCATAAATATTAAGAAGCCTAATTTCAATCACTACAATTTTTTTGTCACTATGACATGTTAGTAATACACAGATGAAGGGACAGTAGTACCATCGAGATGGTCTGATGATGGCGCCAGAATCCAGGGATGCCTATTAGTAAAATCAAGAAAGTGGACCCTTAACCCTTTGTGGGTTAAATTCGTCTTGATATATTTTATTTCACCAGGTCGATCTAACTTTTTTAATTTCTTAAACTACAATATTATTTAAAAATGTGTGCATTCTCTCGAGTAAAAGTCTTACCCGCAATTTAAAGTAGTAAAGTTTATGCCGTGAAATAAAAAATAAAATTAGAATCGGTGAAAAAATTGTTTATTAAACATCTTATTTAAATGCTAGTACTTATAAACATACAAAATGTTATTATAGTCTGAGAGACAACAGTAACAATGACCAATGTTTATCTATTAATTGGATCTAAATAATAGAATAAAATGCAAAATGCACGAAATTAGATAAAGCGCAGGCATTTAATAAATAAGTTATTTTATGTAATAAAAAAGGCTTATAATGCTGAAAGAGCAGACTCCATTTTCCACACATGAACATTTATATCTAATAAGTATCTTTATTATAAGAGATTTAAATAAAAAATAAATAACTTAAATGGAGTACCTGATCACTTAGTTCTCTTTACTTCAATATGGTAAAAGCGTAAAATTAGATTGTATATATTTACTGAACTATTGTCATCTCTTAGACTATTTATCTTACTCTTATAATTTATTCTTATTGTAAACTTTATTTTTATTGAAACAATGTTTATTGCACATTCAAATTATAAAGATATATCTCTTCAAAAATAAAATTTAAAAAATCTTTAATAACTAAACTACTGTTATATATAAATTTATCATATAATAGTATGAATATAAATTCTTTGAATTGAAAAAATATTAAATATCTTTGGATAAGTCTAACATAATAATACAATCCAAGCTATATGTCGATAATGGTTCAATTAATAAACAAATATATACAAAAATGCATTAACTATTAAAAATTAATATTTTATAATCAAATATAAAATTTGCTACGAACAGAAGTCGAATCCACAACCCATGACTTGGAAAACAAAGTATTTTTATTTTAAGTACATAACATGTGAAGTCAGTCTTGGACGAAATATCCAAGAATACTTATTTTAAAAACGTATAAAAATTTTAAACGTAGCGGGACTCGAACCCGCGCCTCCTGAAAACCGACCAGGCGCTCTGACCACTAAGCCATTTGTTACAATTTATTTATTTTGTTAGCATCTCTGTAGGGAGATTTTTACAAATTTCCGCTACCCAAAGAAATTTGCGCAAAACGGAAATTTAATTTCTAAATAAGTATCTTTCTTTCCTAAGTATGGAATAACACGTTGAAAATGTTAAAAATATCGAACAATATTAGTCAACCACAAGTTACATTTTCATACTAGCCAACCAAACGCGACTTCGCCTCTTTTAAATTATTGTTGCCGTATTGTACAAAATATCTACATAAATTGTAGCCTATAATTAATTCTGATGTATACGCTATATTACTGTAAAGTTTCATCGAAATCCGTTCAGTAGTTTTAGCGTGAAAGTGGAACAAGGAAAAAAACAGTAGGGTTAGTAAGAAGTAAGATTTCACAATATTTTTCATACAATTCTTACAATATGGTTATTATTCTAAACACCATAGGCTAATAACATTTCAAAATATTATAAAATGTCACTCTTTTACAAAAAAAATTATTGTGATTAAACTGAAAATTTCTATTTTTATGATTTTGCTAAAACCCTATAAAAAAAGCCTATATAAAAACCCTATTTTAAGGAGTTTTTTTTCAGCTGTTTATCACGCTGTATCCCGCATAAAGCAGGGTTACAAAGGGAATCTATTGTTAAGAAGCTCCCTTTCCCAGGTTTTTTCGAGATGGGTGATTATCACTTTGAGGGAATATATATATATTGTTATAATAACACAACCTATTTTAAATATATCCTAAATTAAATTTTTAATTTTAAATATAAAAATGCTCATAAATGTTATTATGTTAAATAATAAATAAATTACAATTGACATGTATGTACATAACATATTCAATTTCTCTCATTACAATTTCAAAATAACCACCCATTCAATATTGACTTAAATCAAAACCACTTAACTGTTAAGCTTCTTATGACTAGTTTGTTATAAATAATCTAATCACTTGTTATGTTAAAAATTCATTAAATTTTTTATCGTGGAACTCCATAGATCCATAGACCTTAGTGTAGTTATTTTAATAAGTTAGAATACTTATGTACATGGGACGATTTCGAGTTCAATTCCCAATTGATGTATCTTCTCTTATCTACTTAGACAAAAATATTTTTAAATATATTATATGATATAAATATTTTAGTGTTTTAATGTGTTTTAAAATGGAAAATATTTTCACTTATTTTTTTTTTCTACATTCTTGCCATAACCTTATGTTACGAGTGCTACAATAAACATCTAAAATGCACGAATATGTATTGCCATCTCGCTCACTCCCATAAAAACAGAACGAGACGCAACATACATTTTTCATATGTTTAAAATGATATTTAACAAACTCTTATTATTTTTATCACTGTCATTCTCATAAAATTTATTCATGTAGAAAAGAGACAGCATGACCTTACAAGCTGTTTCTATATAGTTTTGTAATAAACTAATAATTATTAGCAAACATGTATACATAAATAAGATTTGAAAGGACAACCACAACATCTATTATATCTAACTAATTGATCAATTTATTCTTCAACAAATAAAAATTCGCATAAACAACATTCTTCTTGGACACCATCGGTATATAAAACGCTCTAAACAATTTACTCGACTTACTTGCGTCTATTATTGGTAGCGATTTTATTATTTCCCATATGTTTATAATTTTGTGGTAGTGGGGTTCTAATTCCGTGGGGGTGCTTAGATCCGAATCGACTAGGTAGTGGCATTTCGATGGAGGTACGTAGGTTCGATTATCGCCTGTATTTTTGTCGTTGAAGTACAGGTGGATTAAGCGTGTAGCTGAAAAAATAGAAGCAAAAGTAATTTAAATAAATATTGTTATTTAATTAAATTTTAGTTTTTTTTGTTGAGTTGTGCTAGTTGTAGGTTCAAATATTGGATTTATACACGCTTTAATAATTTGTATTGGTTATTAGTTTTTTTTATTAACAAATCTTTGATATCCTGTAATATATATGTGAATTTTACGCTACATTGAATGAGCTCCACAATTTGGGTGAAAGTGGGGAACTAAAATATTTTAATAGAAATGAAGTATCTTAACACTAGGTTCCCTGGTCCCTCTGACTGCTCTGCTATGTGCGCGAAGCTAAAAAAAAAAAACTTAATCGACATAAACCTACCATTATGTGTCCCACCATACTGTACAGGCAGTTGACCCTTAAATTCGCTATCAACGAAACGTATAACGTAATTGTCTGGCAAATGGAAACTTGACGGAGACCGGTGCCACTCTTTACCAAAACATAGTGTTTTTTCTGACGCTGTAGTGTCTAGGTCTTTTAGGATAGACATTGGTGCACTATAGTTGTACAGGGCTGCTATACGCGAAATACCTGGAGAGATAGGAGTTTAACATAAGTATATTAATATGTATTTTGCGCCTGAATAAAAAGCAGTTATGGGTTCGATTCCAATTTGGGGGAATTAATTTTCTTTTATTGCTTTGTTATGAAAATCTTAACAGGATTAAAACCCACAACAGATAACAAACAAATCACTTACTACCCAATCCAGCTAAAACAACACACATAACAACCAAGGGCCCAGTATACACTAAATAGTGACGCCTCTCTCTCTCCTTCCGCCATCTCAATACTTCAGTGCCGAATGCGAACGTCATTTTTTGTAAACAATCTATTGATATTGCACCGGAGAGTATTATCATACTGTATACTGGGTATAGAAATCTGTAATTATAAAAATTTTATAAAAATAAAAAGTCTAAATGTTATATTAAATATAATAAATAAAAAATGTTAAAACTATGAACTTGGCGAGTTTTGAGCGAGTTTTCCCATTTTTATAAAATTCAAAATTGACCGAAAATCAAATCTGCACAACCATCTACAGCTAACTTAAGGGCGGCAACGACTTATCGACCTTACTCTATAAATAAGGGACTATATGGAGTGGGTGAATGTATGAAGGATGACTTTATAAACTTAGAATCATTAAAAAAAAATCAGCTTCATGCTGTATCTTGCACACAGCAGGGTAGGCAGAGGGAATCTAGTGTTAAGACACTCCGTTCCCCGCTTTCTGCCGAATTCTGGAGGCATTGCGTGTTGAAAGGTAGAACTCAACGCCGCGCTTAACCTCCACACCAGAGCGAAGAAATGGAAATATAGGTTTAAGTAAATATTTTATCTCCTCGAGTGGGGATCGAACCCACGACCAGTCGGTTTTACAGTCACACCTCGTGCTGCTGCGCCACGACTGGCGCAGCAGCACGAGCAGCAATCGTCAATAATAAATATATTAAAATAAATCTCACCGTTCCTCCTTATGAGGCTGTAACATAAACACAAACAGCCACAACACCAAAGGCAATGAACTTAGCCAATATGGCGCACAGAAAGACGCCCGAGCTGTTGAACGGGATGATATTAATGTACACGCTGATAGCAGCAGCGGCGATGATAGGGCTAACACCTGTAAAAATAAAATAAAGTAATTTAGTGATTGTAAACTTGGTTGTCGTGTGGGTTCGATTACAATTCGGGGGTAAAAATATATTTTTATTATTTTCAATAGTTTTATAAACTCAACGCTCACCAGCATAATAGGACAGACGCGGGAAACCTAGTGTTTACCATTTTCCCCAGTTTTAGAATGTTAATTGGCGGAACTCAACGCCGCGCTTTATCTACCGAAACGAAGAAGTTAAAATAATTAATTTTTCCGAGTAAGAATCGAATCCACAACCAGACACCATCTCACTGTGCTACAAGACTTTAGTAATATATTTCTTATATTAATATTACATACTATACACACTATAAAATAAAAAACAAACAACAAACTCACCCATACAATATTGAAATTTAAAAATCCATTAACAAAATAATAAGTCCAAGGTTCGATTCCGTACAAATCGGGGCCATGCTCGGTGAATATATTGTACGCGACTATGTTCCACGGAGCTATCACCAATCTGCCGTAATGCCACGAATCCACCGCTATCGTTGGTAATAGTATTAGAATTAGAGAAATTAACGTCCATTTTATAAATTCTATTATTTGCCCTTTGAAAAATATCATGTCGATTGCTATTGGTATTCCTAATATGGCTGTGAATGGCCAACCTAGGAAAAAAGAAATATTGATGTGAATATTTTATATTATTATGAGGCCAGTCATGGTGCAGGGGCGCAAGCATACAACTGTAAACTCGGCAGGCTGAAGGTTCGATTCCCGCGCGTGGGAATGAAATATTTAATATTTTAATTTCCTTGCTCTGGCAATGAGGTAAAACACAGTGGGAACGGAGTGTCCTAACATTCGATTTGCAGGTTCCGTCTGCTACCGTGCGGTACCGTGCTGTGTTAAGGATATAGCGTAGAGCTGAAGAAAAGAATTAATAGAAATTTGTGGTAATATCTTACTAAAAAAAAGGATTAGCCCTAATTTCACAATTAGAGGCCAGTCATGGCGCAGGGGCACAAATTGTGACTGTAACGCGACTGGTTGTGGGTTTGATCTCCAATCGAGGAAATGAAATATTTATATAAATTTATATTTCCATTTCTCCTCTCTGAGGTCGAGGCAAACGGCAACATAAAGTTCCGCCACTTAAGACGCAATACCTCCAAAATTCAGCGGTAAGTGAAGAATGGAGTGTCTTAACACTAGGTTCCCTCTGTCTACTCTACTGTGTGCAGAATACAGCGTAAAGGTAAATTGTATAGTAATTTGTTTAGGGTAGAATCGTTTTTTAGTTTCATAAAAAAATTATAGCATCAATTCAAAAAGGGCCACTTACTCAACAACACACTGGCAGCGGTCAGCATGACGGCGGCCTGATACCTCTTCCGCCACCAGCAAGCCAACGCGGCTGTCATCAAACTGGAGCTCCAAGACGAAGGTAACATAGCAGCGGCACTTACAAAACTACCAGCCGCTGGAAGGGTTAGGGCGAGCCATACACGTGCCACGTGGACGCCGAATTCGTGGCACACTGCCCTGAAATAAGTTAAAAATATATATATGTATGTATTATATTATTTATTAACATATATCGCTAAATATATATTGTTTTAGATTCAGGCAGTAGTTGCCTGAATCTAAAACAATATATATTTAGCGACATCCAAAGGAAATTAATCAATTTGCTGTTTAAGAACAACTTTGTCATAAAGGTAAAATGGCGGCGGAACCGAAAAATCGGCCATTCATTCCATAAGGTTCCATATATTATGTAAAAGATTCAAAAAATACTTTTCTTCATTTGTTATTATAGTGGCAACAGAAATCCATAATTTGTGAAAATTTTATCTGTGTAACTATCATGGTTCATGAGATACAGCCTGGTGACTGCTGGAGACACACACAGACAGACAGCATAGTAATGTAATAGATTCATGTTACACCCTTTTATGACAATGAGGTTTACAAAAATATAACAGTCGAACTACATTTAAATTGATAAAGCCATTTCTAAGATTACAGTGAGCACATACAAATAGACAAAAAATTTAAAAATTATTGTTTTTGGTTTTATTACATCTATCTGGTAGCAAATTTTCTTATATTTTTAAACATTTTTAAAGTGTTATTTCACACTTAGGAAAGAAAAATGAAGGTTACAACCTATGTGATACTTTCTTATTGTACAAGAATTAAAATTAAAGTTCAAAGTTTTATTTTATTAATATTATGACTGGCTTGACAGAAATTAATGGGTTAAAAAAAAATTACAAAACCTCAATTAAAAAATAGTACAACAAAAAAAATTTATGATTTGATAGTTTTGATTTATAAAATTTTGCTTGTTTCTTAGTTCATGCATAATGCTTGAATTAATTTTATTTGAATATATTTACATTATTGTTATATCTTTTATGATAATATAAAGTTATGAGTAATCACCTAAATCAATAAAGCTTATATGTAAATCAACTTACTTATAAAACATAAGTTCGGCACAAGCAGTTAAAATTGCCAATAGAGCCTTCAAACTATAAAAAACTGATACTGGTGTCATAATAAATGACAAAATCTTGGCTGGCACTGCAAACAACCACAGTGGCATATAAGATCTGATTGCATAGACAGGACTATATTCCCAGGTTTGAAGACCATTGCCATATACTGAAATAATAAAATGTATACATTAGAAAATGAATATGAAAAAGTTTTAGTAAATTTTTAAAATATTTTCTAGATTTCATCTATAATAGCTACAGAATTTCTTTAGTTGAACAAGATTATCTTAAGAATTATAAAGGTTTAAAGTGAAAAATTCTATAGTAAATTATTTTAAATATTTCCTATTATATATAATAAATATTATTTATTTTAAATATTTCTATTGTGGCAATGCATTCCAATTTAATAAATATGTAATTTGAATAAAATTATATTTTTTACTGTATCTAAAGCTAAATTTAAAATTATTATATAAAAAGTAAATTACAAATATACCTAAATAATGCAGTGGTTCCCAATAATTATAGGTTTCATCACAATCACCTATATGTCCATAGTATGCAGATGCAATACGGGCAGCCAATAATAAAACTAAAGCCACTGCTCCTCCAGGATATGCTATACTACGTAAATCAGTTGGTGCATTTGTATAAAGAAATTCTCTGAAAAATATAACAAGTGGTCCGTAGATGTATTATTGTAAGAAATTAGTTAACACTGCGTCAATATTTGGGGATTAAGAATTAATAACATAAAAGTACCATTTACTCAAAGTATGTAAGTGTATTACGATGTCCTTCAAATGTAAACAACAAAAAAAATACATTGTGCATGTTTAAAAATAGCCAAAAATCATATTTATAGTTTCAAAATAATACTTACCCTTCGCTTGATTTACGCGATCGTTTGCCTTTATTGAGACTGGCTGATCTTTTTGCTCCATTTTTATTATGAATACTTCGTTGTCTCGCAGTTAATGGCATTAGAAATTATTATTTATATATATTTTCAGAATATTTACTCGATAAACACATTCAGAGATAAATTATACACAAGCGGAAAAGTTAGACGTACAGAAACATGACAGGAGGTCCGCCGCTAATATATTTTATATATCTGTCATCTGTCTAAATATGACGTGTACCTATAGCCATACAACCAATTTTTTTTTCGTAATAATAAAGTTTTAAACTAAAAATTATAAACTATGTAAATATTGCTACTGTTATTATAAACTATGTAAATATTGCTTATTTTCGAAATTAAATGCTGGAAGCTTTTCTACTATTTTAATTTTAGATATCAAAACAATATAGGACTTTATGAATTATACTTATATGTTATTGAAATTAAAAAATATATATTAACAAAAAAAACCTACTTCGAACAACGAACTAAAAAGTAAAAAATGTAAAATTTACATAAAGTATAACGTATTTTACTTTCATTTTGTTAAACAAAAATAATTAAAAAACGATTTTAAAATTATTAAATCGGTGCCAAGTTGTAGTAAGCTTGTTGTAGCTTGATACCGACTTCAAAATTATAATTTTTTTTTTAATTATTTGGTTATCAAAATGTAAGTACGTTTTACTTTATGTAAAATATTTTTTTACTTTTTAGCTCGTTGTTTGAAGTCATTTTTTTTTGTTCAAAAAAAATTCCTCCCTTTTTTGAAGTCGGTTGAAATTGAGAAAATCTTCTTTTTTGAAGTAGGTTAAAAAGAAATGCAACGATGAGGAATCTCACTTCTGACACGCATATATATAAGGTTTTCCTTGTAACTATTACAGTATAATTATATTTTTTACCAAAAAAAACGACTTGTTCAATTTCATGTACACCCCTGTCGTCGTCGTGGATAATCAGAACCTAACCAAACTTTTACCACACTATCCTTGAAGTGTATCCTTTCAAATAAAAAAATAATCATCGGAATCGGTGATATGTGGGCGACAAATGTACATTAGTAAATTTAAGACTCTCTATGAGCTTTTCTCATAGATACCATTGTCAGAAAAGGACCAAAAATAATGAGACCACACGGGAATCATTAGCTTTCAAATAAAAAAAATCATCCAAATCGGTTCACCCAGTCAGAAGTTCTGAGGTAACAAACATAAAAAAAAATACAATCTAATTGATAACCTCCTTTTCTTTCAGATGTCGGTTAAAAAAAGGTTGTGACTTAGTATAGTATTTTTAAAGTTTATATATTAAAGGTGCCTCTGAAATCAAACTATCCATTCTAAACTGTCCATTTGTCTTGTCGGATGACTGATTGGGAACTGAACCCACAACACGTTTACAGTCACGTAAGCATGGCACCTTTTTTGAAGACCTTTATTAATGTAGAAGAACAGATAACGATGATTTTTAAAAAAAATTATCTATTTGTCTGTACGTTTGTTATCGCTAATCTTAGAATCGGCTTAACCGATTTAAATGCGGTTTTCACTATTCCAGCAAGCTTCTGTTTTTATGTTATTACAATCGGTTCATAAATAAGAAAGTTATATCAATTTAAAGTACTTAATTCAACAAATTTACTAGTTGCTATAACACTTATTATATACAACTGTTTTACGCCCAATATTAATAATCTATCTCCTACGTCAATCTTCGATTGTTCCATATATCTATCCAATCTAGAGATTGGATAGATATATGGAACAATCGAAGATTGACGAAGGAGATAGATTATTAGTATTGGGCGTTACTGAATTGGCTGAATCTCTAGCTTTCAATTTTGGGTTCAATCTCCTCTCGAGGGAATGAAATAGTTATTAACATTTAGTGCAATAAACATGAAACTGCTTTTAATTTAATTCTTCTAATTATAAGCTTCATTTATATAACAACATTTCAGGCAAACCAAATAAAACACAGGAAACATTTAGCACATTTATTTATAAATAAAAGTACTCAATAAAATAATGCTACAGTAGTTCTGAAACAGTACAAAATAAATTCTACACATTAGTAGATACCCATTGCACTACATTTTGAAATGCTACAAGTGCTTTATAATTTTAATATATAATGTATATTGTAATATACATTCTGAAATATGGCTGTTATAAGAATGAATGTGTCTAAAAAATTATTTTCGAAATCAGTTTTGTGACTGGATGTAAGGATAGTTACTATACTTATATCTTCTTATTTATAGTACAATATTATACAAAAAAAAAACAACAAACATTTACTATCGATCAACATACAATATTAAGTAGATAATATATAATATTATATCTTTTATAGTTATAGTGTATTTTCAAATATATTTTTAAAAAACGAATAAAGATGAAGTATGTTTGCTTTTAAAAATTTTAGTGTGAGTAAAAAATTTTGACATTTTTATGATCAAATATCTTTCAACTGGCTATTGTTATGGCAGATTTGTTTTTCTAATTTACTAAAGTACATTCAATAAAATTAGGCCTAACCTTGACCACATTTTATAAACATATTTAAATTTTGTAAATCAAAAAAAAAATTGCACAAAAATATTTAAAAAGAATATGTTTTGATATACAATATATTAACTTTTATCTGCAGCTTTGCCTACTTCTTCAAAAAAAAGAAATGTAAATGGGGTGACGGCAGCTATAGTAGATTACATTAAAACAATTACTCAAAAATTATAAGTATTGCATGATGACACCAGACTATGCAAAATAAAAATATTTTTAAAATTTTAAAATGAGTTCCCCAGAATAACATGATTAATCAAACTCATATTTGTAATATTAGTATAGATTAAAACTTTCAAGTCTAACACATTTTTAATCTATGTGAATCATAGAAAACTGTTTTCAAATATTTTTTTTGAGTTATTTGACTTTAAATCATAACTATATACAAATAAAACAATATAAAAAGATAGATATGTTTAATTCCTCCTCCTAGTCCTGACTACTGTCCAACCAGGTTCTCCATCTTCGTCCATAGGTTCAGGGTCATTTTGTTTTGAGGATGCAGCCGCTCCGATTTCAGTGTTATCACTTACTTCTTCACCACTGCTACTTGTTGTATCATCATCTGGGTTACCATGACACTGTTGATAAATAAGGTAATATTACTTTTTTTTAAGTTTACTGTATTTTACCTATATCAGGATAGGCAGAGTAAACCTAGTGTTAAGACTCTCTAACTAACTTTCTCTATACACTCCGCAAAATTTTTGAGAAGTGAAAAGAGTAGAATAGTGTAGTGTTGCAATGTACATAATCTTTGTTTCAAGCTCCTATATAGAGCTTGTGTGTTAAATTCAAATGCAGCCTTGTCTTATTATTACCAAATTGGAGAAATAAAATAATTTAAATGTAATTATTTCCCTGAATGGGGATTAAACTCACAACCACCACTTTTACAGTCAGATCATCCAGCTGATAATTTAAATATAAAAAAAAAACATTTAAGTATAAAATAACATTAAGTTTTGGTTATTTTAAGATAAAAGTAGAATAAGAATTGTGTTAATGTGCAAAAAATAGAAAAGTGTGTTAAGATTAGATACATATTATATGTAAGTAAAAAATACTTACTTGTGGTGGAACTGAATCATGTATAGGCTCGCTTAGCCATTTTTGACATTTAGGCATAGCCTCTATATGGTTCCTTAATTCATCATGTCTCCCCTCCTTAAGAAGACCCAAAAAGAAAGTAAGTAGTGATGCTACTTCTGTAAAAATTATAGTTAATTTAAGAACATAAAATAATCATGTGTATTTAGAAAAATAGACTTGGAAAGATTATAATACTTATTTAAACCTTTATATACCTTTGGGTGAATTATCATGGCATACAGTTTCAAATTCCTCATCCATCAAATCTTCTAGAAGTTCAGTTAAATCATCTCTGTCCACTATATTTTCTACACAGTATCTTGCAACATACACTGACATTAATTGTGCTGTCTGGAAATTAACAGATTCGTTATTAAACACATGATAAAGTTTTGTTCGTTTCATAATTTGATGATTTTTCTTGAAAAATAGATTTTTTTTTAATTTAAGCCATTGCGTGTTGAGTGACACCACCCTTCTTTTTAATTATTTAACATGGAAAATAATTAAATAAATAAATCTTACTTTTTCCCCGCCTGGAGCACCCATACCATGTTCAACAGCCAGCTGTAAGGCCGTCCAGTTATTAAATACTAGATCAACTATAGGTTTGAAATCGTCGTACAACATTTTTACTTGTTTATTTTACCTCAGAACAAAGAAAATTGCAATATCGATTGATATTTCTCACATATTTATAGATTTCTACTTAAAAATACATAAACCCCTTAACCTAATCGGCTAAACGTCAATAATTTAGTCAATGAAAACAGAAAAGCATGGTGTCTACTGTCTATATTGTTTTAAAACACTTTTTTTTGTTCATGAATAAAATATAATTATTTGACAAAACTATTCTATATTTTAGTACTATAAATATAAAAAAATCTTATAATAAAAATAATAAAGAAAACCTTGCATTTTTTCTCTATTCACGCCATATAATGTATCTAAAGAATTCACATCCAGTCTAAATAGGCATGACCTATATAGTTTTCAATGTTATAATATATTTTGAGTATAAAATATATTTTTTTCTGCGTAGTAAATGGAGAAGACAGTATTTTAATGTTTGTAAATATATTATCTATTCTGTTCTTTTTATTATCTATTCCATTACTTGACATTCGACAAATAACAATCCGACATTTAACAAATGAACAACTGACAGCCGTAAACAAATTGCGCGCGGTGTAATTCGCTTGTAATTCACGGATTTTTAAATAGAAATATGATGTATATGTATTTAATAAATATAGTATAATTATTTTAAATAGTGTTGACTTGATTTATAATGAATTAACATATGTTGTAATTTGAGTGTTTTAAAAATGAGTGAGGATATAAATGTAACTTTTATAATTCCGACACACTGTGAAAGTGAAAATGATTGCTCGGAGGAAATGCAACTTGCTTTTACCGTAAGTAATACCTGAATGCTGCCTTGAAATATAAATATAATAATATAATATAAATGAATATTATGCACATTATAATTTACAGGCCTGTGAACAACACAGTGGGGGTGGTATCAAAGCTCAGTGGGTGCATCAATCTCAGTGGAAAAAATTTGATGGGCTCACAAAGAGAGATGTTTTTGTTTTACCTGAATTTGAAGGAGACTTATTTAAGAAGCTGAAAGCTACAAAATGCTTGTAAGTAATTAATAGAAAAATAAGAGTTAAGTTCTATTTTACTAAGGACAATAAAATCAAATTAAATCAGCTTTACATTGTATCCTGCATACAGCAGGGTAGGCAGAGCAAACCTATTGTTAAGACACTCATTCTCCACTTTTCCCCTAATTCTGGAAGCATTGTGTGCTAAGTGTCAGAACTCAATGCTGTGCTTTGCCTCAAAACCAGAGCAAAGAAATAGAAACGTAAATTTAAATAAATATTTCATTTCCTTGAGTGGGGATCAAACCCACAACCAGTCGTGTTTACAGTTACACTTTGTGCTCCTGCGTCACAACTGAACTAAGGACTACTAATTAGTTAAAAAATAATTAATTTAATATTTTCTTCTTATAGATTAGTGGGCCCACGCTGCTTATCATGTTGCTTAATGGAAGGTACCCCAATACCATCTGGCATAGAACCTGTATTTACTATTGCAATGAAGAATTTAGTTGTTACTGCAAGTGGATTATCTAAACAACAGAAGGTAAGTTAAAAGTCATACTAGTATATATATCTTAAATATATGAGATACAAGAATAATATAAATTCAATATATGAAATGTAAGAATAAAAAAATAATGGCTGGGTATTGACTTAAATAGAAAATTCACTTGTGACTCTACTATGAAATATTTTTTATGTTTTCTTAAAAGTACCTAAATGATATATTCTTTAAAGTAAATCAAATATATAAGATATATTTCAATTTTTTTTTTATTACAAAATTTACTCTTCTTTTAACATAGTATCTAATTACATTTTACAAAATTTGTAATGTGTGGCGTTTGTGGTGTGGTGGTACAGTGAGAATAAATTGTTTTCATTTCTTGCTCTAATAAGAAAAAAAAAATTTGGTGTTGAGTTCCGCCACTATAATATGCAATGTAAAAAATTAGGAGAAAAGTAGTGAGTGATGGTATCTCATGAGTAGATTCAATCTGCCTGCCCACCATCCTTTATGTGGGATACTAAAGTAAATATATGTATATATTGTAATACAACCATTTTATTCCTTTTTTTTTAAGGAACATATAAAACAAAGAGTACAGTGGATGGGTGGAGTATACAGCACTGTGTTATCAGAGGACACCACACATCTTATATCTGATACTGTACTGTCAGACAAATATGTTGTGAGTATATACAATAACTTTATTTTCTAATTAACAATATAATAGTGTGTAGTAAATTGATTCTAATTAAATTATTATTAAAAAAATATATAAAATTTGTCTTTTTTAAAGTTATTATAATAAGAGGTTGTTGTAGTGAAGGGGCTCAAGAGTGTGGCTTTAGGCACAACAATTGTGGATTTAATTCCAACTCAGCAGAATGAAATATTAGATCTTTTCATTTCCTCTCTCTGGTAAGCAAAGAACAGTATTGACTTCGCCAAGGAATTCATTGTTCATATTAATACAAAACTTTATTCTATAAATATAGACCAGTCGTGGCACAGGGGCACAAAGTGTGACTGTAAAACCGACTGGTTGTGGGTTCAATCCCAACTCGAGGATGAAATATTTACTTAAATTTATATTTTCATTTCTTTGCTCTGGTGTTGAGGCAAAGTGTGACGTAGAGTTCTGCCACTCAACACGCAATGCCCCCAGAATCCGGCAGAAAATGGGGAACAGAGTGCCTTAACACTAGGTTCCCTCTGTCTACCCTGCTGTGTGCTGGATACAGCGTGAAGCTGATTTTTTTAAATTATAGAAATCAGTAGAAAAAGGTATTCCCATTATGAAAGACACTTGGGTGGATGCTGTGTGGGAGGCATCGCTACATCTCAATGTCAGTGGTTCGTGTTCAGACTTTGATGGTTATAAACTACCGCCGTTTGCTAATTTACAGGTAATATATGTTTTAAATCACATTTTTTTGTTTCACATATCATGAACAGTGTGTGGTGGGTGGTGAAAGTCAACCACGCGCTTTGACTCGTTATCAGAGCGGAAATATGAGAATATTAAATATTTCCGTCCAAACGAGTGGGAATCTAAGAAATATTTATTTATATTACTATTCCATTGCTTCGGTATCGAGGCAGTGCGGCGTTGAGTTCCGCCACTCAACACGCAATGCCTCTAGAACTCGGCGGAAAGTGGGGAACGGAGTGTCTTAACACTAGGTTGAAAAAATATCTTTATATAATGCTTACTAATACTAATAATTTTGGTAGGCTATCCGATTGCCCTTTTAGCCGATTCTCTTCATTCACTATATTTAATAAGAATAATGTCTAAAGAAATTACAAACACAATCGCAACAACAAAAATTTGAAAAATAAAAAAGAGAAAGAGAAAAGACACAAAAGTGCAAAATACTTTACTTTTTATTTGTTGCACGTAGACACTCCGTATCACCCGTAATCCAACATACACGAGACGCCGCGTGACGTCACAGCGGGCGTAGGAACGCAGATTTAAAAAATTGCGGGGAAACTTTACAACACTGTAACTTTGGAAACTCTGGAATTTTGATGAAACAAAAAATATTATTATTTGCATTTGCATTAAATGCATGATATTTTGGAGTGACTCGTGTAGTTTTATTTCTAGGTAACAACATCAGGCATATTGAAGAAGGAGAAGCAAAATATAATGAAGTTGGTGAACGAGAATGGCGGCGTTTTCTCTGGTGCTTTCCAAAGTGAGACGACAGATGTTGTGGTGTTGACCAAGTTAGTGTAATTTTTTTCAAATATGTTTTATTTTTTTAGCCAATTGTTGGAGGAATTCAATCATTTATTTATTTTCAGTTCTAAAAAGCGCGTTATTAAGTCCTGCCACTTTTGACATGAATGTAAAAAATGTATTTGTTTTAAAAATTAGATGTTACAAAATAATATGTTGTCCATTTTTTAACATTTGTATTGATTTAGGAATTTTGGTGAAGTAAAATTAATAACTTAAAATTCATATATTTGAATTTTAACTTGTGATTGCTATGTTTTAGAATTTTCTTTTCTTCACATCCCTTACTTATGCTTCTTTGACGACACCCGTGGTAAATACAAGATTTTGTATATTATACAGTACGGTCGCCCAGTCGTGGCCGTTCTCCAACTGTAGATTCGCATATTTGTTTTGAGGAAATTTCTCTTTCTGATTATTTTCTTCCCGGTTGAAAAATGCGCAAAATCTTAGAAAGCTTAACTTTAGGACGGACGGCTACGATTCGTACAATAATATATAATATAACAAACCAAACCTCTAAAATTATAAATGTGAAATATTATGAGGATGGATATTTGTCCCACTTTCTGCCTACCCTGCTATATGCGGGATACACCGTGAAACTGATAAAAATAAATGAATTCGAGCGGGCAAAAAATATAAGGCCCACAGAGTGATATACGAGTATACTTCCAATCCTTTTTCAGGGAAGGTATAGGAAGTGAAAAATACAAAGCGGCGTTGGAATACAACAAAGCCATCGTACTACCATCTTGGATAGTAGATTCAGCCGCGAAGGGCGTGGCCCTGCCGCTGTTCAAGTACCGAGTGGCGGGCGCGTCCACGTCGTCTCCGCTAGCCGAGCATAGATTGCCTGATATGAGTGAGTTCATAAAGTTTAATTAAATAAAAAAAAATGTGCGTACGCGCGCGCGTGTTTGTGTGTGTGTGTGTGTGTGTGTGTGTGTGTGTGTGTGTGTGTGTATAGGTTATGTACACAAATATGAAGTGAAATTTTTCCGTGTTAAAAATTAAGTAGCAGGTTACATTAGCATGTTATCGTTAATTGCGACAGGTAGCTTGATCGATTCACAGTTTTTTTTTGATATTTTCATTTTCTTCGCTCTGGTGTTGAGGCAGTTTGGCGTTGAGTTCCTCCGCCACTTTTGCTTCGACACCAGAGCAAGACAATTCTTTAATCTTGTCTTAAATAAGGATTCCTATTTTCTTAAAAGGAATCCTAAAAAAGAAAACTGTAAATTTATATTTTATGTGTGTTAACTAACATCTACTTACACTAATAGTGAGTTTAACATAAAACTTATACCAAAATAACAATCACGTGACGATTTCAAACAAAAAATCTGTCACTTTTACTGTTTATTTAATAGATTTTTTATAAATCCATTTATTATATCACTTTCGTGGCGCAGTGACACAAGCGTGTGACTGTAAACGCGACGAATGTGGGTACGATTCCCACGCGAGGGAATGAATTATTATTAATATGAAATAATTAATAATGAATTATTAATAATTTAATTTCTTCGCTCTGGTAATAATGCAAAGCGCAGCGTTGAGTTCCGCCACTAAATACGCAATACCTTGAATTTTCGGCGTAAAGTGGAGAACACAGTCTTTTAACACTGGGTTCTCTACCAACTCTGCTGTGTTCGTTGCGGTTCTAAGTGGAAAGGGATTTTTTTTATTATTATATATTAAACTTTTTTTACAGGTTTGAATTTTTCGCGCATAACTAATCTGCGACCGCCGAGTAATTTTGTTGATGAAAGCAGATCTGTTGATATGTCGACGATGTCTGCTAGAATTAAGGTAATTTATATTAGAAAAACAAAAGTGAAATTAAGTGAAGATAAAATATATCACTTTGTATATAAAAATATCTAACAAAGAGTTTCATTTGCTACAATATTGTTTGTAAAATTTGAAATAACAATTTTGGATGTAAAATTGTTTTTGTAAAGTTCCAGGAGAAGAAATATTTAGATGTGCAATGAAATATTTAATATTTTCATTGCTTCGCTCTGGCAAAGAGCAGCGTTGAGTTCCGCCACTCAACGCGCAACGCCTCGAGAATTTGGTGGAAAGTGGGAAACGGAAGTGTTTTAATGAGAACAGAGTCTTAACATTAGATTCCCTCTGAATAAACTGCTAAGTGCGAGATGAAGCAAAAAAAAAGTTGTTTTACACATTTATTTAGCAGCTTATGTCTAAAATGATGTCAATAACTTTTTTAATCGTTTGTTTTAGTTATCTCAAGATACAAAGAGATCTAGCGACTCGTGTCTAGACAAGGACACGCTGGCCGAGTTTGAAAAATTCGATATGAGTCTCATTAAGAAGGCTGGACCTATATTTGATGGATTTTGTGTTAGTTTTATACTTTATGTTTTTTAAATGTAACGGTTTTTTTAATGTGTTTTAAGACCTAAGTGTTCTTAAAAATTATTTACAAAAACCTAGAACCTTTTTTTCGGAAACACATTGCTTCTAAATTTGAACTCGCGCTTCATTCATTGGATCAGGTGTTAGCAAATAACATAAATCATTCATTAGTTCGTCCACTAGATCTGGATAACCGATTTGGAAGGTATGCTTCGTTACAATATATTGATGTATTCTTCTCTGTGGGTAATGGAGTGTCTTAATACTAGATTCTATTATATTTATTAATGCGGGATATAGCGTAAAGCTGATTTATATGATTTATTTTTAGATTGATTTTACTAAATTATGAGTTTAAGTTTTTAACAACCTGTCATTCACTCATGTGTAAAGACTTGATCGTTCCCCAGATCTGGATAACCAACCTGGCCGGAGCCCCCCGCGACCGCGTGTCGGCGTGCGTGTCCCGCTGCGGCGGCGTGCGCTTCGACACGGCGCACGCGCGCGTCACGCACGTGGTCGCGGGGTCGCTGCCGGCCGGCGGGAGGGGGGCACTCCGGCTGCCCTCCGTGCCCGTGCTGAGCCCCGCGTGGGTGCTGCGCAGCGTCGTCGCTGGGAGGGTGTTGGATGAGGGTGACGTAAGTTGTTTTTTTAAAATAATTATTGTTAGCAATAGTAGGGTAGGGAGAAGGGAACCTAGTCTTGAGACAATCTGTTATTACGACACTCTGTTCTCCATTTTTAATTGTCCGAATTTGAATCACAATCTGTTCATTCATCTTATTTACATGAGAGCAGTAAAATTCAATACATTGCGTTATTAGAGAGGGAAAATGCATGTTATTCTTTTTCCCGAGTTGGGTTTGAGGGCACTATCGCGTTAACAGTCAAACGATTCCTGTCTGACAGTGACAACTATAATTTTGTATAATAATTAAATTATTTTTAATAAATGAATAATCATAAATGAATATGTATGTACTTGTATTGTTTGAGTAACTTGTACCAAATAGAAGTTCAAATTCAAGTTCAATATAAAAGAAGAAAATTGACAGCAGGACATTTTTCAATTCAAAGACCTTCGAAAACACAGTATTGCTAATATTGGCGAAAGGTCACGCAAAAAGCATGAGGACCCACCGTCATGAAGAGGTTATATATGAAGTGGTTGGACTGTGCACGAGGGGAAGAGATATGCAGAGGCCGTAGCGTTTGGCTCTCCGTCTGTTCTGGCTCCTCCGCCAGTGATCAGGCAGTTCACGCTGGATCCCTAAAAACTTTCTAAATATACCCAAAAAAATTTTTTTTCTATAATAAACGTTTTAAGCAGAAATTAAAGATGTACCAACCGTGTTGATTGTGTTTATACTCAAGTGCGTGGTTCTTTATTTTATTATTATTTAACATTAATAACTAATAGTTATTCATAATTCCAATAGTATCTGATGAATACAAAGCCGGCTACACCGAAAAAGTCACAGTCACGTATCGAACCCGCGTCCCCGATGAGTAAACGAAATTTGCAATTGCTGCGCCATCAGACACCCACGAAATTGAATTTACCACCACCGGTAATCGAAACAGTGGACCTCGAGGATGATGTTGTGAATCAGTATTTGAGCCGTGAGTTGTTTAGTCCTTTTTTGTTATTACTTTGAATAAAGTGGAGAGTGAGTGTATTAATGTTAGTTTCGTTAAGTTTTTATTATCTATATAACTGTATAATCTATATTTTTTTTAGCTTCGCGCTGTATCCCGCACTTAACAGGGTAAGCAGAGGGAACCTGGGAACCTAGTGTTGAGACACTTGCACTCATAAGACACTTCCATTCCTTATTATCCGGGGTATTCTAAAGGCATTGCGTGTTGAGTGACGGAACTTAACGCTACAAATACTTCTATACTTTTATTTTTAAACATTTTTAAAGTGTTATTCCACACTTAGGAAAGAAAAATACTTATTTAGAAAACGTATAAAAATTTGAACGCAGCGGGACTCGAACCCGCGCCTCCTGGAAACCGACCAGGCGCTCTGACCACTAAGCCATGCGTTCACACGTTGAACGCATGGCTTAGTGGTCAGAGCGCCTGGCGCGGGTTCGAGTCCCGCTGCGTTCAAATTTTTATACGTTTTCTAAATAAGTACTTCTATACTTATTACTTATGTATCTATAATGTTATAAAGCTGAAGAGTTTGTTTGGTTAACAAATGACTAATCTGTGATCAGCAATAGTCCTTACTAGAGTCTATTGCTGAACCTGAAACAAATGGAAAAATCTTTGCGGCTATATGCTCTGTTACATTAAAGTGAAAAAAAAAAACAAAAAACATATATCAAGCCAGTAATTTCTGGGATTAGCACGTTCAATTAAGCAATCAATATTCAGCTTTATAATATTGTTATAAATAAATAAATAAATCAGCTTCACGCTGCTATAGAAGTAAAAATTATATATTTTTTATATTTATCAATATTGGCAATTTAAATTGTCTTAAATTACATTTTAGAAAACATGCCCGAACCACAACGTACTCCCGACCCGCCCCCTGTACAGGAAGTCCAACCTGATATGACAGAAGACACTATGGACGATGCCACCGAGGAAATTGAACAGATATTTAGAGGTACATATTATTCATCGTTACATTAAATCAATTTTATTTTTTAAAATAAAAAAAAATAATCAAAAAATCAGCTTCACGCTGTATCCCGCACACAGCAGGGTAGGCAGAGGGAACCTAGTGTTCAGACATTCCGTTCCCCACTTTCTGCCGAATTCTGGAGGCTTTGCGTGTTGAGCGGCAGAACTCAACGCCGCGCTTAACCTCGACACCAGACCGGAGAAATGGTAATATAAATTTAACTAAATATTTCATCTCCTCGAGTGGGGATCGAACCCACAACCAGTCGGTTTTACAGTCACAGCTCGTGCCGCCGCGCCACGACTGGCCTTTATTTTTTAGTTTCTCGCTATATATAATACATAAAAAAATATTTTTTATTTCGCTTATATATCTATTTCTATATACCTTCAGCTTAAATATCGATTATTTTTCTTTACATATATAAAATTTGGCGTATAGGTTCCTTGGGGAATGTAGAAAACAGTACTCAGGAACAATTTTCAAAATTCCTATAAAAGAAAAGGGACTACTTTTTTATTTTTGTGCCTTTAACAGGTATAAAAATAGCAGTAGAAGGTCTCGACACAGAAGCAATATGTGAAATCGGTGCAGAATTAGCGGCTGCAGGAGGTGTCCTAGTAGCCTCAGGTGCCCCCAGTGACTACACGTTAGTGCCACTCGACTGGGAAGAAGGAGAGAGATGCGTCACTGTGTTCTGGATTGTGAGTAAAGATTTTGTTTTGGAATTTGCACACTCATCCATGTTTTGACTGGACTTTTTTAGTCTTAATGTTTTGCATTCTTTCATTGTAAATATGTTGAGAACTTGTTTTAATTTTTTAATATTTGAATATATATTTTTGTAATTGTAACTAAAAAACAAAAAAAGTGTTTTGTATGTTTTGTTAAAGATATTTCAGTATCTTTAGGTCCTTTAGGCCAGTCATGGTGCAGGGGCACAAAGTGTGACAGTAAAATCGACTGGTTGTGGGTTCGATCCCCACTCCAAAAAATGAAATATTTATTTAAATTTATATTTTCATTTTCTCGCTCTGGTGTCGAGGCAAACCGCAGCGTTGAGTTCGGCTACTTAACACAAAATGCCTCCGAAATGTGGCGGAAAATGAGGAACGGAGTGTCTTAACACTAGGTTCCTTCTGTCTATCCTGCTCTATGAGGGATAGAGGGTGAAGCTGATCTAGATTTTTTATTTATAGTTTTTGTTTTTAATTTGCAGAAAGATTGCCTCTCTCAGCAAGAGATACTTCCAATACAATATTACCATCGTCCAGTTAAATTGAACTTTGAAGGCACCCCTCCACTGGTGGGCGTGGTCGCCAGTCTCAGTACATACAGTGGTGTGGAAAGGGCGTTTTTGGATGAATTGGCCAAATTACTTGGTGCTGTGTAAGTAATATATTTTATAGATTTCCGTGATAGATTACAGAGTGAGTTCAGTGGTGGTATAGTCCGACATAACCGGTATTGCATATGGGAAGCACGCGCGGTAGAATTGCGCAGAACGCGTATTTTGATATCTGCACATAGACGCCCTCTCACGCCGCACCGATTCCCCGCTAGGGCTCGCGGGGAATCGGTGCGGCGTGAGAGGGCGTCTATGTGCAGATATCAAAATACGCGTTCTGCGCAATTCTACCGCGCGTGCTTCCCATATGCAATACCGGTTATGTCGGACTATACCACCACTGAACTCACTCTGTAATCTATCACGGAAATCTATAAAATATATTACTTACACAGCACCAAGTAATTTGGCCAATTCATCCAAAAACGCCCTTTCCACACCACTGTATGTACTGAGACTGACGACCACGCCCACCAGTGGAGGGGTGCCTTCAAAGTTCAATTTANAATATTTAGATATCCTCATAAAATGTTCGTTTTGTATACATATAGAACATAAAGGTGATCAGATATTTTAATTATCATTCAATTATGGTTTGCTGACCGTGGGGTAAAACAACATAACAGGGTAACACTGATCGAACGTTTTCTGCGCATAGGTATTCTGCGCAATTTTACGCGAGTACCTCCGATTATCAATAAGAGTTTAGACGGACTATATAGGGGTACAAGCGGGTAACTAAACGTGGCAGCTTTTGGGTTCGATTCCTATTCGAGAAAATGAAGTATTTAATACTTTCACCTCTTCGCTCCGGTGTTAAAGCGCGGCGTTGAGATCCGCTACTCAACACGCAATGCCTCCAAGTCATCTCTCATGGGGATCTCCAAGCACAAAGACTCTTAAGAGAGAGTAGTTTTATCGCCTCCTCCAGCACTCAACTCCGCTTCTGCCGCCGCACCACGGCGTCGGCGCTGGCGTCCACGCACCTGGTGTGCCCGGCGCCGAGCGGCGACAAGTACTCGGGTGCCGTGAAGTGGGCGCTGCCGGCCGTGAGCGCGGGCTGGCTGCTGCAGTGCGCGGCGCGGGGCGCGCGCGTGCCCGAGCGGCCCTACCTCGTGGGGGACACCACGGGTATGTGACTGTGTTGCAGAGTCTGAGTCTACTCTTGAACCTTTACGCATTATATACTTGGAATAAAAATAATCCAAAGTAAAAAAAATCTTTTATCCAAAATAAGAAATATATTATATCTGCATAGCCTTCTACAGCTTACTTCAGTTCGGCCACGACTTTGCTATATTTGAGTAATAGTAGTCCCTTTTGTATGTCTTTAAGGTTGCTGGTTGCCTTGGAACAATCCCGAGACACCCAAAATACAGTATATGAGCCTTTGACCAATGCTAACATTCGTAAGGCATCTCAAAAAGGCGGTCAAGGTTTCGTCTATTTTTGCTTTTTTTTTCATACTGTGTCCCGCAAGGTAGGCAGAGGGAACTCGGTAACCTAGTGTTAAAATACTAGGTTTCCATTGAGACACTTCCATTCTCCACTTTACTCCCAATTCTGAAGGCATTGTCTATGGAGTGGTAGAACTTAACTCCGTGCTTTGCCTTGTTACTAGAGTGAGAAGAGGGAAATGGAAAGGAAACAACAGCCCGCAATGATCTGATCTTAACATATTAATAACTAATTTTTTACATGGTAGGGAATTCGTAAAAATATATGACCATTTCAATAGCCTGCTCAATGGTCTCTCCGTTCTCTCATTGAGAAGTTTTGTACCAATTATGGCGAACAAAATACTTTATTATAATATACCTTTGTTATTTATGAACCCATTTAAATGAATTGCCAATAAAAACGAGGAGGTTTGCCTTAATACAATAGTGAAAACTGTACTTAAATCAGTAAAAAAATATTATTTTGGATTCTATTACAATGATAAATGCTTGCCAACCGGCGCAAGAAATTCAGGATTTTTTTTTATTTACACATCATATGTCTTTTTTAATTTTTTAAACTTAACCTTTTTTTTTAGCTCCACCGTCACCCGAAAAAAATGAAATAATTGAAGACAAACAAATAGACGAACAAACAAATATGGTGGATAAAGATAAGGAAAATGAAATGCTACCACCTGTAGCGAATTTTGTTAGACGTGGATCTTCTAACAGAGAGCAGACGCCTAAAGGCAAAATTGGTAAGTTTTTGTATATGATTTTAAGTTCACGCTTTATCCCTCTTTCACGCTTCACTGGCTGTCGCCGCTAAGTTATTTTTATATTAACTATATTACTTACTACAAAGTTAGTGTTTGCGTGAAAGTATATATGTATGTATATGTATATTTTTTTATAGGTATTTCAGACAATGATCCGGATAATATGTCGCCCGCTTCCCGGTACATAGCGATGGCGCGTCAAGGCCTGTTAGGATGTGACTCGCAAGAGACGCCCAAGCGATTGCAGGAGTTGAAAGATGATGATCGACAAGGTTAGTTTAGTTAATAATTTTTAATTGTGATATGTTGTTACACTAATTGTAGCCAGAGGGAACTTAGTGTTATGACACTCCTTTTTTTGAGGTATTGCTTGCACGTTGAGTGGAACTCGACGCCTCGCCACGTCTACAGAGGGGAGCAAAATAAAAAAGTTTTCAAATCATTCTTTCCAATTTCCTCTAAATTAATTACTATAGTCTAATAACAATAATAAGATCATATTGTAACTAGCGGCCCAAACGTGGCTTCGCCTGTTTGAACTTATTGTTATATTATAGCCAAATTATACAAAATCTTTAGATACATAAATTGTAGCGTTTCTGTAATTCTGATGTATAATATAAGCTATAATACTCTGAACTCTTTCTTAGGAATTAAATATCTAGATAATTATCTCTAGTTATAAGCCTAGTTTAGTTTAAGTACTGATTCATTCCTGTAGGTTTATTTTCTTCTTGCTTTAATTAGTAGGTCTATAGTATTAGTAGAATTGTTTCATGTTATTATTACATTTTTATCATCATAAAATACTTTTAACTTACAGGTGACACTACAGTACGTACGCCTTCCTTAGAAGATGCTCTATCAACGCCCAATCTATTAGGACTGTCGCCCACCACGCGCAGGCGGCTGCAGGCAGTGAGGCGGGGCGAGATGCCCTCAGACCCTATTAGGACGCCTGTGGATCCCTGTAAGAAAGATATTAAACAAAATAAAATAAATGTATTCAAAGGAAGGCAGAGATATATAGTGTCATAAGCAAGTCGTGTTTAGTTTTTTTTAATTATTTAACTATGAGTAAACATTTTACCTGCTAGGACGGACGCCCACCACACAGAGATGGCTACAGTCAGCAAAATTAATCTCTTCAGAACCTATAAAGAATAATTGACCCTTATTAAGGATAGTTTTTTGTCCTTCTTTCTATCCGGGAAAAAACGTGAAGGTACCTAACAAGCACTTTATAAAATCCTTCGTATTATATACGTTTATACATAGCTTAGGTAATACAAAAAAAAAATTGTCTTCCAGTTGACAAAAATCCAGAGACACCAGACAGTGCTTTCGGTGCGGCGCTTAGACCCGGATCCGGTAGATTATCACCGGACGGCAGGAAGAGACTGTGGAAGATAGTCAGCGATCTACCCTCGAAGGAAGTACAGCCGGCTAGGGATAGACATACGGTTTGTATTATTTTTTTTATATATTTATGTTAGTTGGAATGATCGTCAATAGATACTAGGAATACGCTATGTAAGATGAAGTGCAGCCGACTAAAGATGGATGGACATATATAGTTAGATTTCTTTGTACAGGGTGTAACGCGACGATTGTCTATGGGTAAAGTACCTCACTACCTATCCATTTCATCCTCATGTATGTTAACCGATTTTTAGTGGTTTTGCAGGTATTTGAGAATTTGTGATCTTTTGGAAAAAATCGGATTCTTAAAAAAAAATTGGCAAATACAGCGCGACTATTGAGACTGTGTTCGTGATTTTTTTTAATATAGCTCAATAATAGGCCCTTTGAATAATGTAATATTTCAAAACGATTGGCTTATAAATCTTGGAAATAACAAGGAAATAAAAATCGTTATTAAATAAGCTAAATTTTATCAAAAACTTTCAAGAGTTGTAGTGTTTTTTTTCCTGAAGTAATTTTAAAAACTACTAGTATTAGTATAGAATAATCTCTGAAAGTTTCATAGGCGCGATACTGAGGTCCTCTACCCATAGACAATCGTTGATCCGTCGCTTTCGTTACATCTTATATATGCATAATTTTAATGACCAATGCCTTATTCAAACTGAGTATTAATTATTAATTTATATTTCATTTTTTTTATTTTTATTTTTCGTATATTGTCTATATTATGAGTACGGTCTCTTTCGCCTCGTCTACTGTCATCGACACCCTCAGACATGGCCTCCTCATGGCGATGGGTCCTCATGCTTTTTACTTGACCTTCATCCTTCTTTCATCGATACTGTGTCCTCGAAGGCAAATATAATAAATATAATAATCACATATGTATACATTTTGTTAATTTTATTCTCCAGCCACTGTCGGAAATACGGAATCGTTTCTTGGCGCAGTTCAATGGGGACGCGCCGACGCCGCCGTCCGAGCATCACGCAGTGCCAAGGAAATTGCAATTGCAAGTGAGTTTTTATAGAGGCTTCGCTTGCCTAAACTACACAATTATTTAGCTAATAATCTAAATTATTATCGTGTTCTAATAAAATTGTCATTTTAAGACAATATCCATATATTGAAAAGTAAATTTTCATACAATTCAATAATACAATTTTTATTTGTCAACTCATTTGAACAAAACAAACACTAAAAATTAAAGGAAGTTTGCCAAAGTGCAGTGAAAACTGCATTTAAATTGTTCATTGTTTCTGAGATTAGTTTGTGTAAAAGCAAGGATAAACAGATAAAAAAAAATCATTGTTTTGGATTCTATTAATAAACGCATTTAATTCATATATTTTCTTATATGTCTTCCATGTAAAGATGGTGATCAGTTACAATTTTATTATAATATGTGTAGGTAGTGCGGTAATGTGTATAATGATATTGAATGTTGCGGAAAAAGTGGCGGAACTCAACGCCACGCTCTGTCTTATAAATAAACGATAATAATATAGTTAATTATCTACGTTGTTAGGGGAATACTCTACCGACTACTGTATTGTACTTTTTTTTTCAAGTAAAACAAAATACAGGAAGACGTCACGAGGATAACATGAAGGGTAAGAAGCTTATAAAGTGTCAGAAATTACGTTGCGAACATAAGGAAGGGTTCTGCTTAGTAAGTATTATGGAAATTAATATAACCATTAATTATTTTGTTGTTGTAGGACCAAGCGGAAACTCCACCTTCAAAAATGGCGAAGCTGTCTGAAGATCAGGTATGTTTATAAAAATCAAATTAAATCAGCTTCACGCTGTATACCACACACAGCAGGATGGGCAGAAGGAACCTAGTGTTAAGACACTTTGTTTCCCACTTTCTCGTGGCGGAACTCAACGCCGCGCTTTGCCTCAACACCAAAGCGAAGAAATGAAAATATAAATGAAATAAATATTTCATTTCCTCAAGTGGGGATCGAACCCACAACCAGTCGATTTTACAGTCACACTTTGTACCCCTGCACCACGACTGACATATTTTTTTATATTGTATTTTTTTATCTATGGTATATTTAGTTCAATTCAAAATATTAAAAAAATATAACTATCGTCTAATCGTCCATTTTCAGAGTGCAGGAGGTCTTAACATAACGGAAGATACATCAAATGTTACTCCAAAAGCGGCTTCAAGCACTTCAACGCCGAGTCGTACTCTCCCAGAGGCGGTCGACCAGCAGCTGCAGCGCTTGAACGCAGCGCTGTCTAACAGGCTGAGCTCGCAGAAGAAACGCGCTAGAGACTCTGTAGCTAAGTTGCCTGGTAGGTATTTGTTTTTAGTTTCTTAACCGATTTCTGTAAAAGGAGGAAGTTATCAATTCCATTGTATTTTTTTAATATTCGTTACCTCAGAACTATTTAAATAACGACGAGAAAGGAAAAAAATCTATTGCTACACTACTTTTCTTTTTGATGCATAAGGGAAACGTCAAACGTGTTCATCCTAAAAGCGCAAAAAGTGCTAGAAGTAATTCAACATATAGCCGCCGTTTTTTTACAGTGCTTTCTAATAAACTGAGCACGTAAAAAAAACAGACTTGCCTGTCACTAGGTAAAGTATCGAAAGTTAAAAATTGCAAGTATCATTTACAAATTACATACACGTTTAAAAAAAACAATTTTTTTGAAATTAAAAAAAAAACACCTTTAATTTTTTGTACTTTAAAAGAGCGATAAACTTTTGCTACTTAGCTTTGGACACTAACTAGAAACCATCGTTTGATTGGTTATAGATTTGATGATAGGATTTTTTAACAATGATTAATATATTCGAAATATTTTCTCTTTTCATAATTTACTCCATTTTATAGGATGTTTTTATTTTCTATTTATATGATCGAAATACAATTATAGTCAATCTAAGTAATTTTTATTCTTCGGGATTTTATTAATATGAACCGAATTGCAAGATTTTGAAGCCGCTCAAGTTTGTTAAATTGCTCTTCTTTTAAGTCAAGATAACATGAATCAGCGTAATGAAGAATTGGTATAAGGAGAGACTGCGCTAACGCTATTTTAGTTGGTATGGGTAGAAATTTGTGACCTTATAATCTTAAAAGATATCCAATTGAAGCATCTTAATACTCACCTCACTAATTTGTGGTTCCCATGACATATTTTGGTCATTAACAATGCCAAGATTTTTAACAGTCTTGCTGAACGGTATTATTTGTCGACTCAAAAGTATAGGAGGTAAAGAGAACGTGTTAAATCTAGACAAGCTTTGGACTACCAACGATTATCGCTTGAGTCTTAATTGGATTCAACTGCAGGCCAAAAGACTTACTCCACGTGGAAATAGTCGCTAAGTTACTGTTTAAGAAATTTATCACCACAGGTACTTGAGAAATTTTAGAATGGCATTAATTTCGTAGATAATCTGCATAGAGGTGGTAGAGAGAAGAGATATGTTGGGAAATATTGTTAATAAAAAGTGAAAATAAAAGAGGAGTCAACACGCCACCTTGAGGAACGCCGGCACTAACTGAAGACAAGTCCGAGTATGAATCATTAATTCGAATACATTGACGGCGTCCTTGCAGGTAATTGCGAAACCAGTCAATAACGTTAGGAGATATGTTAAGAGAAGCTAAAGTGGCAATCATAAAGTCAAAATCTACAGTGGCAAAAGCTTTACTAAAATCTAGCAAGAGTAATACCGTGACCTATTATCTATCCTATACTCTTACGGATGTCCTCGGTTATTTTAATGAGTGTTCTTGTCATACTATGACCAGGACGGAAGCCGGATTGCAAAGGATTGAGAAAATTATTTTTAGAAAGGAAATGTGTGATTTCACTTTGCATCAGGCGTTCGAGAACTTTGGATAGGAAAGGAAGAAAAGAAATTGGACGGTAATCGCTATCGCAAGTGGGATTGTTGGGTAAAGGAATAATTTCAGCTTCTTTCTTTGCCGAAGGGAAGTCATAGAAATCAAATAAAAAAAGTCAGGATTATTAATGATGATATCAAGTATGGGGATGATCATTCAACGACTCACACAATCAGCACCAATAGCGTCAAAGCTGATAGCCAGAATATTCTTCTTAATATCACTTTCTGTAAATTGGATAAAGAAGAAATTAGGTGCGTCAGGATAGCTTTATGTAAATGTCTGTGGGTGAAAAGTATTATAAGAGCACTAATAAAATAAAAACACTCTTTCAATGTCCTTTAAATTTTAAGACATACTGTAAAATATCGCTCGTATTTGTCAAAGTTACCCAGATTGACTGTATGTGTTTAATTATTATGTATGTATTTTTTTTCCAGTGCCAGAAGTCGAAGCTGGACCGGATTCTCAAATTAATACAGTGGGTTGGGATGATACAGCGCCGCCAGTTAAAACTTTTATGCTCTCTTCAAATGTAGATGTATGTATATTTGCTTTGTTATTTTAAAGATTGAAAATTAAAAAACAAGGTGTATGAAAATTTCAATAAGGCGAGATTTTTTACTATTTTTTAAAGCTTTACTCTGTGTAATAGTATTGCTGTTACATAAATAAGTTATAACTAGTGTATAAGAATTTCGACATAGCATTAGAACGTAAGGCTTATTGGTCGGAGCGCTCGGACGGTTTCTAAAAGATACGGGTTCAAAACTCCCAGCGTTTGATATGTGATTTATTTTCATTTCTTTGTTTGCACGACGTGCCGTATATTTATTGTCTTACTAGTATTACTCGAAAAAAAAATGAAATACAATAATAATGTCGTTTTTCTTTTCAGTTTTCTAAATAGTTAAATTACTTAATAAGTGACTTAATAAGTTTTCTAAATAATAATAGAATTTTCGGTTTTTCATCAGAATCGTGAGGAAATAACCGCAATGATAGCCCACCTGGGCGGCGTGGCGGCCGCCGGCGCGGAGCTGGACCCGCGCGCCACGCACCTGCTGTGCGCCGCGCCCGCGCGCAGCGAGAAGATGCTGGGCTCCGTCGCCGCGGGCCGCTGGGTGCTGCACCCCGCCTACGTGGTGCGCAGCCGCGCCGCCGGGAGGTTCCTCGATGTGAGTATGAATTGGGTCCTGCCCAATAAATACCGATTTACTTAAAATCATTTCTATTTCGCCTATTCTAAAAAAAGAGGTGAAATAAGAAAGAGTTAGTGTGAGCAATGGAAGTGTGTATGGCATAAAAGCTAGAATGAGAATATACACTATATTGATAATGGACATGCCAGTCGTATAAAGAAATCCTAAAACGTGATTAAAAAAACGCGACTGTAGATAGGTCGCTGATTTCATTCTAACATTTTTCTTACTTTGATTGTTTTTTATTTCGACAACACGATGGACAAGACTCGTCATCTTTATTTTTTTTAGTTTCAAGCTATATCTCGTACACATCAGAGTAAGCAGAGAAAACCAGGAAAATTAGTGTTAAGACACTTCGTGTCCATTAAGACAGTTCCGTTCCCCACTTTCTTTCTAATTCAAAAGCTATTGCGTGTTGAGTGGCGGAACTCAACGCCACGCAACTATAGGTGAATGAATAAGTTTTCGCTGTTTTTTGAAAGATGGTGTTGCGGCTCTCTGTGCATTTAATTTCGTACGGTAACGAATCACCAAAGTAGTACTATATGTAACCTCAAATTATAGTAGAATAGTGTTTACTACAGTGTCAACTACATATTTATTTTCCCTTTGTGAAAATGTGTACTTTTGTGCCAAATAAAGTGTTTTTGCGGGGAATTTTATTGCACTGCTTTATTCAGAAAAAATCTGCAGCAGAAGCACACAGAATTCTCGTTGAGACAATGCTTTGTCGAATACAACGTGCAGAGACTGGTTTAGGCGCTTCAAAAGTAATGATTTTGACCTTGAAGACAAAGAGCGTTCTGGAGCACCGACAAAATTTGAAGACAGAATTGGAGGCATTGCTTGAAGAAGATCCATGTCAGACGTTAGTAGAGCTCGGGAAAACGTTACAAGTAGATGCGTCAACAGTTTCAAAACGTTTAAAAGCGTTAGGAATGATCCAAAAGCAAGGGCATTGGGTGCCGTATGAGTTGAAGCCGAGAGACGTAGAACGACGTTTTCTCATGTGTGAATTGTTGCTTCAACGGCAAAAGAGAAAAGGTTTTCTGCACCGTATCGTCACTGGGGATGAAAAGTGGATTCACTACGACAATCCAAAGCGAAAAAAATCGTGGGGCATGCCGGGTCACGCATCAACATCGTCGCCAAAACCAAATATCCATGGTTCTAAGCTTCTTCTCTGCATTTGGTGGGATCAGCAGGGCGTAATTTATTATGAGCTGCTTAAACCTAATGAAACTATCACGGGAGCTCGCTATCGACTTCAGTTGATGCGTTTGAGTCGCGCTCTGAAAGAAAAGCGGCCACTATACAAGCAGAGACACGACAAAGTGATTTTATTACATGATTATGCTCGGCCACATGTGGCAAAACCAGTCGAAACTTACCTGGAAACACACTTCAATGGGAAGTTCTACCCCCCCCGCTGTATTCACCGGACATAGCCCCCTCGTTTATAGTTTAAGCGAGCAGCGCTTCCATTCTTTTGAAGAAGCCGAAAAATGGCTTGATTCCTGGATTGCCTCGAAAGATGAGTCGTTTTTCCGACGGGGGATTCAATTGCTACCAGAGAGATGGGAGAAAGTGGTCTCTAATGATGGACAATACTTTGAGTAATGTCATTGTAAGCATTATCTTTTAAATTAATTTAAAAAAAAAAACTTAGAGGACTTATTCAAGGTCCTAATATCACGTTATCTTTTCCACCCAGGAACAAGAATACGAGTGGGGCAACCCGCTAGCGACGTCTCTCCCGCCGGTGTCGGGCGCGGAGCGCGCGCTCGCCCGCGCCGCGCACCGCTGGAGGACCACGCGGGAGGAAGGCAAGCCGGGAGCGTTTAGTGGTATGTTGACTATAATATTTTATTTCCTTTATTTCAGTCTAGAAACAAGAACTCGATAGGGTTAATCCATTAGTTACAACTCTATTACAGGGTGGGGGAAAAGCCAAACCCGGCGGCATTTAGCCTATGTGGGGCTATGTTATGCTATGTTAGCTTAAAAGTTTTATTTAAATTTTACACTAGGAACGTCTCTCACCGTTCCCATCGACAACGGCTTAATGATACATTAATTTATAGAACAAGAGGGCACGGGATTTTTCGAACGACCAGTGATACGGCTATATTGAATTTTATGGATTGTAGAGCAGTCCCATAGATCAGTCATGTGAATGATCTCAGTTCTGCTGATCTCTGTGGTTGCAACAGGAGTTACAGAACTTAAAAGAGATTGTTGCGAAATAAATTACGACCAGGGAAGTGGTCAGTTTTGTGGTACATATTTATAGTATAGCGTCTCCGTATGCGAAATAAGCTGATCTGCCGGCTCTTAGTGGTTGCATTTCAGACCTATGATGCAGTTAATTCACTGGTTACGAAAAAAAACGGTATGAGAAATGGTCACTGTTAGTATTAACTTAAAGTAATTTCCACAAGTAAAATGAGTTGGTCTGCCGGCTTCAGTCATATCTCTGAAATATAGCTCAGAGATATCGAGGTGTAAATTTTACGTATATTGTGTGTGTGAGTGAAAAAACTAAAAAAAAAAACGTCAAAAAATGGGATAATAAGCAAATTCTAGCTCAATTAAATATATTAACTACGTGGTGCATTTAATATAGATTTTAATAGCATATCATTTAAATGTATCTCTTAGATTATTTGATTCGATTCAATCACAAGAACAGAGCTGCCAATATTGCATTTTCAAGAGTAACCTCTAAGGAATATAGAGCTTAACATATATAGATGTAAAACTAAAAATAATAAACCATTTTTTTTAATTCTTTTACTTATTAGTAAAGTTAAAGATAACAATTATGGGTTTACCATAAACTTTCTATTCTATGCTACATTTTAATTTCCGAAAATTATTGAATATTACAAAATGTAAAGAAATGTAAATTGTATATTATTTTGATTTCGTCATCTTTAGAATCTTCTTCTTCGCTGCTTACGCAATTAAAAAAATCTGTAGTGTAATAAAATAACTGTAAAGTTTCTACAGAGTTAAACTTCATCGGAATTATTATTATTGTCTGTCTTACAGTGATATCAGACATTTTTTCTGATAGTCTTCTCCCTATATACCTGAGTGGAACATATTTGCAGTTTTCTTCTTTCCATCCTTGTTCAGTTGGCAATAAATTGCTTGGAGGATTTTTGCTTGAATTTCTCCAGACATTTGATACGTATTTATCTCCAAGTAACTGTTGAACTAGTTCACTTTTAGACGGCGTCATTAATTCATAAGAGTTTTATTTAATTTTTCTTTTATTGGGTTTTAATTTTTTTTAGGAAAATCTTATGACGAGCCTCCTTTACAAATTTACACTCCACCCCATATATCTCACGAATGAATTGTTTAACTTGGTATTGATTTTCATTTGTCAACATTGTTAATTACGAGATTATAGCCTCTTGGTAGTGTGTGTTTTTACTTAATATATAAATAATGTATGATTTTGTGTCCCTTTTCTATAAAAGATGGGGGTATAATCATCAATACTGAGATAAATTTCGTTAGCATTAACAATACCATCATTAAGATTCAGTAGGACCTCAAGATCTCTGATAGACTTTACATTTTCAAGCTGCACATCATATAACTTATACAAAAAGTGGTAAAATTTTTTTTTTGTGAAGATGATATGCTTAAATTTATTTATATTTAAATCACGTTTTGTTATCTTTACAATATGTCGAAAAGTTCTAAAGATCTTCTTGAAACTTGAAGTGGTCGTTGAAATTGTCTATAGTATGATGTCTTTTGTAAGTCATCTTCGTAGAGTAGGATATTACAGAATTTAAAACATTTTTTTATCGTTAATGAACATTGAGGCCAGTCGTGGCGCAGCGGCACGAAGTGTGACTGTAAAACCGACTGGTTGTGGGTTCGATCCCCACTCGAGGAGATGAAATAAAAAAATAAATCAGCTTCACGCTGTATCCCGCACAAAGCAGGGTAGGCAGAGGGTAGTGTAGGGTAGGGCCTAGTGTTAAGACACTCCGTTCCCCACTTTCTGCCGAATTCTGGAGGCATTGCGTGTTGAGTGGCAGAACTCAACGCCGCGCTTAGCCTCGAGACCAGAGCGAAGAAATGGAAATATAAATTTAAGTAAATATTTCATCTCCTCGAGTGGGGATCGAACCCACCACCAGTCGGTTTAACAGTCACACCTCGTGCCGCTGCGCCACGACTGGCCTCAAGGAGATGAAATATTTACTTAAAATACAACAGCGTGAAGCTGATTTGATTTGATTTTTGATTTGTTAATGAACATTAAAAACAATAAGGGATCCCTGTAACAATATGGACCCCTGTGGAACGCCAGATGTTAGGGTTAGAGGTTGGTTAGGAGCTGATTTTTAAAGATATCTAGCGTACGAGCTAAGTGCGATTTTAGTTTTTTTTTTATCTAGCGTACGAGCTAAGTGCGATTTTAGATTTTTTTTGTTGAGTGGTGCTCAAACAGGAATACTATCTATATCGTAATCAGGTGAAACACAATTTGGTTCAAAAACCGACTTGACATATTGAGAGATTTAATCGCTCATATTAACAAGGTTATTTGAACAGATATTGTTGTACGTACTTAATTGATTTAGGAATGCTTGAACTAAGCAACGAAAATACTTGAAATATCCTTAAATCTCTCCCTGTACAAAGCAAACTTCTCATAGTCAGATATATTTTTGTAGGCTTTTCACTTTCTCCAGACTATTTATATTTTCGAAAATGTGAACCAAAGCTGAATTGAACTAGATAGGCTACATTTTGTTTTATAACGCCGTACAGTTTATCATAAAATATTGAGATGGCACATGCAGCCTTTTTAAATTTTTTTTAAGGCTGCGAATATAGTACCAAAATTTGAATTGTGGAAAATATATACAATACTAGACTTATTGGACTATAGATTTAAGGTTACTATCAAGAGGTATTAGGAAAATTGCCACAAGAAAATATGCACAGTCCATAATATCAGTAATAAATCGATAAGTCGATTGACGTGGATTGTTGTTGCAGTTCAGTACCATGTTGAACAGTCGAGTTAGTGGCTTAGCTAGATCCATTGACTCTTTTTTTATAGTTTTGTTGGTGATCTTGTTGGGTCCTGGGCTTTTGCAGTTTTTTGCATTTTGTAGTTTGCTTTTGTCAACAAAAGCAATTAAATTACTAAAATTTAATTGCTTTTGCTATTTCGTCTTCATCAATAGTTGGTTTCGTGTTTTCTATTTTACTACTTAGTAATTAATATGCTGGTAGATTTGGCGAGCTATAGAGGTTTTTGTATAAATCTGCTGCTATTATATTTTGAGTATTTCTTTCTTATCATGTATTGCTAATTATGCTTTTCAGCTATTCGATCCATGATTTCTGTGTTCTCAGTTCCTTGTAGGGTTTCTTGGCGTTCCCAGTTACATGAAGGCAATGGACAATGGTTTGTGTACGATGAGCTTTGTAGTCTTGGTTATTTTTTTTTCTTATAAGTGCTTTTAATTAATTTTAAATAGCCTTTGGTTTCGTTTTGTTTATTTTTTGTCTTCTGCTGATCAGTGCATTTGTTTGTGTTGTTATTACTGGGTTTTTACTTTATTTTGGTTATCTCTGTTTATCTCTGCAGCAGCAGCAGTTTAGCGATTCCATGTATATTTGCACTTCTTCATTATTTAAATGGGATCTAAAGCATTGGCCAAATATGCTAAGCCTCTTATTGTCCGAAAGGTAATTGATGATTAATACATGAATGTTGTGTACGCATCTTGGAAGATTTGTTAAAATATAATCAATTTTATTTCATGTGTTACCATCAGGTTATTTTTAATCCACTTTTGTATACTTTTTTTTTAAATAATGTTCAAAAGGACTAGACTACTACTACTTATGTAGACTACTACTACTTATTTTCGTACGTGAAATCAATGAGTCGATTTCCTCTACTGTTTCTATTGCCTTAGTCGTAGTTTTCAATGATAGTTTCGTTTAGTTTGAGTTGGCCAATTTTGGCGCTAAAGTTGCCCACAACTATTATATAATTTCTTGCGAATTGTTTGGATTCATTGACAGTACTGTAAAAAAATGCTCTAGTTCTTCGTCTTTTGAGTTTTTGGAGTGTAAGCTTGAATGATGCTTAAGTCTAAGTTATTGGCATGTATTGTTAGCAGCGCTATTCTCTCAGACAGTCCCTTGAAATCTTATACAGGGTGGAAGTGTCTGCGTTCCTTTTAAGGAAACAGCATATAGGGTAAAATATTTCAAACCAATTCCTAAAGAAATTAATGAAGGTTCCTCAGAATTAATCAAGAGACCTCAACAGTATTACGTAGGATTTCTTTTTCATTTCACGATGTTTATCCAAACTGTATTTCATGTGACACAGTTACGAATAGATACCAATAACGTAAATACCTACTACTACAAAAATACTTCCAAGCGTTGCCGATCTGCCACTTTTAATTCTCAAAAAACATATTAGAACGAGAAAGGGTACTCTTGTACTATTTTACGGCTAGATTTCGTAAATGAGGTGTGTGCGGCGTTATCACTTGATAGGTTTGTATCTATGTGCGTCATTCTTGACAAATGGCGTTTTAATTTAGAACAATAATTTTATAAAAAAAATTGTTTCATAAAAATTACTTTTTCATTTATGGAAAAATCTCTTTTGTTTTAATTGTATTAGGTTTTTATAGCGTAGTTAAAACTGTGGTTTCATTTAAAGTGGTGCTGACAATAACACTGTATTTTTTTCAGATGTTTTTTGATAATAAAACCTACTTTAGCTCCATATAGTCCTGGTGTTTCTCCGATGTGGTAGAAAATTAACTCATCGCGTTCTTCAATCTTATTGCCGAGTATTTTGACTTATGTTTCATATATGTAACATATGCATGTGTGCGTGGCTAAATTATAATAAAATAGAGCGTTGTCAATCGGCTATTGCTGTTATTATATTATGTACTTTTGATTCAGATATACCAAGACACAAGAAAAGAACCCTATAAACTTCACCAAATTATAATAATCTTACGCAATCAGAATCAACGAAGTAAGCTAATAAAAAGAACAAAACCCAAAAAGGAACGCAATCATTGTCGAGCTTATCGCAGGAAGTTATCACACTGGCAATACTCAATTTCTTAACTACTAAAAATCAAACCGCTGACAGCCAAAACACAACATATTGAACAAATAGATTTACAAAAATACTAAGCAATAGAAATTACCGCCCTCACGCAAAACACATTTCAAATAAAAACAATTACGAGACTTAATATTCCAAGTCGGCTGGAGATCTCCCCGTGGAAGATCACGACTAAAACCCTCCAGAGGAAACAGAAGTTTATGCAAACATTAGAAAAAATTATCATAATAACACCTTATACATAGCGACTTACAATGTTAAGACCCTGTCGACTTATTTTCGTCTACTAGAATTAACAGAATCTTAAAAAAAAGTAAAATACGACATCAATGGTTTACAGATACCAATTGATCATCTATCATATTTATCAGCTTTGAACTTTGCCTCCAACTTCTAATTTATATTCTACGTGACTTTTTCTGTGACTTTATGAGCTGATTGTACAAATGTTACTTTTTGTTCCTTCAGCTCATTTTGGATTTTTTTGACTATATTCATGACTTCCTCCATGATTATCTGTTTTCTTTTATTTTCTTGTTTTACTACTTGTCTTTGGTATTATAGAATGGGGCAGTGTTGGTGTCGGTGTCTAACAATCTTTATGATTCCATTCTTTAATTACATATTCTGTGGTGGCGCTGTTATTTATCAAAATTGCGAAGTCATGCATTAATTTTTTTGATAATATTTAATAATAATAATACCCGCAGGGCAGCTTAGAAGAAGGGAAGTTAAAGGAATTAATAGACGTATTTAAAATGAACGTTATAACAGGAGCTAGGGTCTTAATAATAGGAATAATCATTTTACGACAAATGCAGTCGGATCCAACAGAATTAGATTTTATAGCCATAATATTTCTCTTAACGTCACTTATGGAAAATTGGCTAAGTTTTAAAGTGGTAAAATCAGGAGCAGGGAAAGATAGAAGGTGACTCAATGTCAATATTGATTTTTATATTTTTGTAAGTTTTACACCTGTGTGATGTAATTTATCATTTTTGCACTTTATTTATTTGTATAATATATCGCTATTGGCTATTTAATGCAGGAAATGTCACTGGTAGTCTAGTTTTGATATCTTTTTCACTTCACAGATTTTGCACGTTTATAACTTATTATTCACTGTTATTGGGCTTTGGCCATAACATTTTTCCGTAATTACTTGTTTGTACGTTCACTGCACTGTTTTTTAGTATTAAGTGTCACTTGTTCGTATTTTTATTATTATATGTCCCTGAGCACACTATTCTTTTATTTTCTACAGGTCCCAAATATTATACCTTATTCACAAAGGTATTAGATAAAAGGTAAACAAACAAAAAAAAGTTATTTTATGGGCGATTACATGTGTCGTGGCGCAGTGGCACGAAGTGTGACTGTAAAACCGACTGGTTGCGGGTTCGATCCCCACTCGAGGAGATGAAATATTTACTTAAATTTATATTTCCATTTTCTTCGCTCTGGTGGTCGCGAGGTTAAGCGCGGCGTTGAGTTCTGCCACTCAACACGCAATGTCTCCAGAATTCGGCAGAAAGTGGGGAACGAAGTGTATTAACACTAGGTTCCCTCTGCCTACCCTGCTGTGTGCGGGATACAGCGTGCTGATTTAATTTTTTTAAAATATATGTTGTTCATTAAGAGTGCTCGATTCAATAAATATTTGACGTTTTTCGAGTTCAAGTGTTCGATGTTTTAATCATAATATTAGATGACTCTTGAATACTGTATATGTGGTATATTTTTTTTTGTGTCGATTTTTTCATGAGGCCCACACCTCAAATTACGGTTATCGGTGGGCATAATCTTGTTGCCGTTACTCAGATTAATCGTTCTATCAGAAATTAGAAGACTAGCCGTCTCAGAATTCCAGTGTTTTATAAAGTTTAAATTTTTCTTAACTTTTTTAGGAAATTAGTTGGTCTAATTTGCTTTGGTGATGTGATCTTATATTGTGTTTTGGGGATAGCTTTATTTTGTCAGGCTCGTTATTCGCCTTCATAATTTTTTATTGATGGTGATAAATAAAAATAAAATTTCATATCTATTTACAGCTACAAATCAAAGCGTATAGTGTATGCGCTTTTATTTATAGCTCATATATTTCTTTAAATATCCAAATGTTTTTACAAATGCAGGTACTAAATAGAGAATATAATTTTTTTTTAGGAAATTAGTTGGTCTAATTTGCTTTGGTGATGTGATCTTATATTGTGTTTTGGGGATAGCTTTATTTTGTCAGGCTCGTTATTCGCCTTCATAATTTTTTATTGATGGTGATAAATAAAAATAAAATTTCATATCTATTTACAGCTACAAATCAAAGCGTATAGTGTATGCGCTTTTATTTGTAGCTCATATATTTCTTTAAACAACCAAATGTTTTTCACCAAATGTTTTTACAAATGCAGGTACTAAATAGAAAATATAAATTGTGCCAACAATTACCCGATTGATATTCTGTAGGGTATTGGCATCTGCTTTTTTTTCTAATATCTTCCAGGAAGTACTCCTGCTTGCTACTTTGCTTCTTTTGTTTTAATCAACGAACCATCTGAATTGGCTCATTGAAAGTGACGATGGAGACAATAGATATTCCAAAATTTTTGGAAAATCTAGTTTCTGATTAGGAGAAATTCTTAAAATACCACTGAAGATGTTTCGTTCTACTTTTATAGCTTGCAGCTTTTATGCTTCTTTACATGGCTTTTTTGACTTATCTAGATAAAAAAATCTTATGTTATTACGTTTTATTCATTTCTCGAATCGGTTTCGTTACAATGACTTATAAATTATTTTTTTTTCTTATTTTCTTCTATAGTTTCTATATTGAATAGAAAATCTGAAATTTCACGTCCGACAGAATCTCCCAGTCTCCCAGTGGCAATGTTGTACAATTTGTCTTTTCTTCTTAATCGGATTGCCATAAGATTCTAAAATATCAACAACTTTCTGCCGTATCTCTTTTTTATTGCCGATGTTAGATGCCTGCAGTTTAAAAGTAACGTCTTGCGTCTTGATAATATTAGTTTCTTCTAAAACATGACTTATAATAGTGAATATCAATGTGACGCTGCCGACCTGACAAGGAATTAGTTACTGGTCAACACCAGACAATCGCATAGCAGTCATCAGCATCAGCAGTTCATGGTTTGTTCTAGAGTTAAATCAATAAGTTGTCTAGAGAATGCTTTGTCGGTGCGCTTAATACCCAAGCTATGACGTTTAAAATTAAGCTCTAGGCCTGGGTGAGTATTTTAAACATTTACGATGTTATAGTATTGCTTTGTTAGTTATCGTGCATAATTTGGATGAATTATATGAGAAATATATTAGTAATTTTTGGGACGACATATTTATATAGTTCAAAATTATTTTCAGCTTAGGCCGGCCCTCGGATATAGATACATTTAGAGATTAACTGTGATAGGAAAAAAAATCAACATCGGTCAAAATGTTTTTAGAACTATCTATTTTACTTTGTTTTATTTCTTGCAGTTCTTTTACCAAATCTGGTGACAATTCAAGATTTTCCTCTTTTAAAAATAATTTGAAATATAATAGATTAATTGTAATTGCATCGATTGTAATGCGTACCAGATATGAATACGTGACAAGCTTTGTCAGCTTCGATCAGCGTATGCGTTAAATCATAATCAAAAATTAAAATTAAATTAAATTAAAATTAAATTAGCTTCACGCTGTATCCCGCACACAGCAGGGTAGGCAGAGGGAACCTAGTGTTAAGACACTCCATTCCCCACTTTCTGCCGAATTCTGGAGGCATTGCGTGTTGAGTGGCAGAACTCAACGCCGCGCTTAACCTCGACACCAGAGCGAAGAAATGGAAATATAAATTTAAGTAAATATTTCATCTCCTCGAGTGGGGATCGAACCCACAACCAGTCGGTTTTGCAGTCACACCTCGTGCCGCTGCGCCACGACCGGCCTCATAATCATAAATCATAATCAACTGTAAATTTATCCGTGATTTGTATTTGTAATGCGATTTTTGCAATTGCAAGATTATATGTTATACATATATATTCCTAACTACACTTTTGGGCTATAATTCTTGCTTCTTGCATTGAACTTCAGGAGTGTTAGTAGGAGAGGTATTTATTGGGTTTTAATAAGTTATTATCTGCTTACTGGTTCAATCTGTCATAGTGAAGTTAATAAATCCTACCCACATTGGAATATTTTCGATTCCAGCAGCATGCCACAAAACAAAGTAAGTCTTTATTTATTGCATTTATTTTGACAGATTCAGTAGTAGCACCTTAATCAGTATTAAGTAAATTTATATGGTCACGCATTCTCTATTTTTTATTGCTATGCTGTGTATTAATATCAATTACGTCGAATGTTCTTCTTCTTTTACCTTTAAATGATTTTTTTTGACATGTCAATAGCTGATTTTTGATAGAGTAGGGATTGTCGACATATTCATTTAGAAAAATGATTTCTACTGTATCATGCAACGTATTTTTCCAGAAGATGAGTCTACGTAATTTCAAAAGCTACTCCAATATTTAACCAATGACATGGAATTATTCCAGATGAAATGGATGTTTTTTCAGATACGTCCATTGAGGCTTTCGTAATTTCAGTTTCTAGTTCTTGTAATAAAGTTTAGCAAGGGATGTGCCCATATTTATTTAAAATGTTGACGATTCTCCTGCTATTAGTTGGACTTTTAATAGTAATTAATATTTGGTTTTAGAGATTAGAAAATTATGGCTGCAAAAATTGTCCTGGGATGAACAGTTGCCGCAGGACATTAGTAAGGTTTGGTCAGATATAGTTAGTAGTTAGTAAATTACCGCAAACTAATATAATCAAAATTCCACGTTGTGTTATTATTGATAGCTTCATTGAATTACTGTTTGAATACGAACACAAAAGACTATTTCATGCTGGCCCTCAACTGTTATTATCATCTATCAGAGATACATATTGACCAATCCGAGGTAAAAATTTAGCTAGAAAGTGTTACCTTAAATGTATACTTTGTTGTCGGATGAAGGGAGATACTCACCCACCCACTATGGGTTATTTACCACAGCAGCGGGTTCTAACGAGTTTTCCTTTTCAAAATATAGGGTTAGATTATGCGGGTCCGATTCAATCAGTGGTTCGTCAGGGCCGAGGTTCTAGTTTAGTAAAAGTTTACATTGCGATTTTTGTTTGCTTTACAACAAAATCGATTCACCTCAAATTAGTAGGTGATTTATCTAGTAATAGTTTTATTTTAGCATTAAGAAGGTTTATTGCACGCAGGGGTAAATCCATTAATATATACTCGGATAACGGTACTTCATTTGTTGGTGCGTACAATAACCTCTCGAGATTTCTTAAATCAAGCTATGATTCAATTACTGAAGAAATGGCAAAGGAAGGTGTTAAATTCCATTTCATTCCGCCTTATTCACCTCATTGTGCTGGTCTTGCGGAAGCTGGTGTCAAGTCGACCAAACATAATTTAGTTAGAGTGCTGGACCTTTGTAATCTCACATTTGAGGAACTGTATACTACTTTCCTACAAATTGAGGCCATTTTAAACTCCAGACCACTGATGCCAATGTCATCAAATCCTGAAAATTTAATGCCATTAATACCGGGACATTTTTTAATCGGTCGTCCCTTGACTTCGTTGCCATCATATAATTTAATGGACGTCTCCATAAATTCCTTAGCCCGATTTCAACGCATCGAGCACCTAAGACAACATTTTTGAGCTCGGTGGAGTAAGAAGTATATCTCAGAGCAGGTCAGAACGAAATGGAGATCATGTAAGGATGTGCTACACCTCAATTCATTGGTGCTTCTAAAAGAAGATAATTTACCCCCCTTAACATGGGAGATGGGTCGCGTTATTGCTGTGCATCCTGGTCCAGGTGGAGTCATCAGAGTTGCCGATGTAAGGACGTCCAGTGGTATCCTTCGCAGATCGTTCAGTAAAAACTGCCCATTACCTGCCTTTTCTGAGGGAGAAGAATCTGGGGTTGAAGGAGAGACTTTCAACGCGCGGGGACATGTTCACGCAGAGCGCCTATATAATTTATACGAGCAATATTATTATTTTAATTATTAATGAGGCCAGTCGTGGCGCAGCGGCACGAGGTGTGACTGCAAAACCGACTGGTTGTGGGTTCGATCCCCACTCGAGGAGATGAAATATTTACTTAAATTTATATTTCCATTTCTTCGCTCTGGTGTCGAGGTTAAGCGCGGCGTTGAGTTCTGCCACTCAACACGCAATACCTCCAGAATTCGGCAGAAAGTGGGGAACGGAGTGTCTTAACACAAGGTTCCCTCTGCCTACCCTGCTGTGTGCGGGATACAGCGTGAAGCTGATTTAATTTTTTAATTTTAATATTATTATTTTATTTTCTATCCGTCGCGATACCTGTTTTTGCTTTATAATAAACACTTCTCATTGTAACAAGTGTACCGAGTATAACGTTTTCTATTCATCTTCTAAAATACTGCCAAAATCCCAACTCTTAGGTGTTGCTGTGCTGCTGGAGTAGTTCTCAATCTTTTTATTCGAAGTGTCTCTCCCTCCGAATAAAAAAGGGAGTTTTTGTAAGAGTATGTACCAGAGTATATCTCTTGAAGGGCATAGGTCATATCCTAAACCTGGTTACGACTTTCCTGATCGTTTTTTTCGCCTTACTAAGCCTTCATCGTTACGAAAAAATCTCGTGACCTATTCCGAGTCTATTACATTTTTTATAAGAATTGATTGATTGATTAAGTAGTTAATAAGTTAATAGTTCAGTCATTCTTTCAGCCATTTTTATTCATTCATTAGGTAAATCTGTCCGTCAGTCACAATAAATTAATATTTTTGAAACCGTCGTGGCGCAGCGGCACAAGTATAGACTTTAACGCAACGGTTTTAAGTTAGATTCGCACTCGGGAAATAAATTATTATTTATTAATATTTTCCTTTTTTAGTGTTCCGTACTTTTTAAGTAAAAAACGGAACCCTTATAATCACTTTGTTTTCTGTCCGTCTGTCTGTCTGCGTGTCGCTTTTAGATGTCGAGTTGAAATTCAAACCATATACTTAGATCTACGGCCCCATGATTGCCTGAAAAATCGTATTTCTATATTTACTTACTAAAAGATATTGCCGTTCATATTGCAAAAAAAAACGCGTATTTTGACACTATAAAGGGAATCAAAATGGATAGGGTACTTCTGGTTGACCTGGAATTATAAAATTTGCCAGCTAGTAGTAGTAGTAGATGCTCTACAGGAAGTACTTGTTCAGAAAAAATCTTAAAACTATACATTTGTGGTTAAATAAAAAAAATTGCCTTAAAAGAGGGCAAAAATTTATATTAAAGCCGCCGTTTAAGTGAGGTATCAGATGAAAGAACTCTGGCTAAGCTAAGCTTGAATTTCAGAAAAAGCTCTAGATCTTCAATTTCTGTAGGGACCCTCGGTGGGCGAGTTCGGTTTTTTCATTTTCGCTGTAGTACCAAGATAAAAACGCGGCGATGAATTCCGCACTCAATATGCAATGCCTCGATAATATCGCGGAAGGTAGGGAGAGGTACCTCCTTAACCTAGATTCCAGGTTCTCTTAGCCTATCCTGCTATGAGCGGGATACAGCGTGAAGCTAAAAAAGTATAGTATGTAAAGTAGAAGGGAATTTACAATTGCTATTAATTTATAGGTACAATTGCATTACTCCATGTACCAGAAGCGAGGAAACGTTTGTTGGCAAGACTTATAGAAGCTGGTGATGGCGTCGTCAGTGACGATCAGTGAGTATTATTAGTATTTAGCTTTTTATGCTAATTGCACTTGAAACAACACAATTATTTTGATATCATAGACAGATACTTCAATTTTATTTATGTGTAAAGATGAGAAAAAATCTAAAACCGACTTAGCTTAAGTAATCTCTATATATAATAAGACAGTAAAAATATTTTGTCTGTACATTTGATAATTTTGACTGAAATGGATAGAGGGACACTTAAAAAGAATAATAGAAAGCAAAGAGATTTTTTTTGAATTTCTTGTCTGTCTGTCTGTCGACATATTTTTGTCCGCATTTTTCTCTGAAAGTACTGAACCGATTTACTTGAAAATTTCACCAATTGCTTTGTTTTAACTCAACTTAACTACTAAAGTTTAGTTCATCAAAATCGGTTCATTAAAAAAAAAGTTATCGTCATTTGAAAGAAGTCGTAATTAATTCAACACAGAGATAAAGAACGATCTTGAAAGAAATATCAAGTAAATACAAAGATTTTTTGGTTGGTTCGTTCATATAATATATGTAACTAATTTAAAAACTGTACAGGAGTTAATATGCAATTATTACAGTTATTTTACAAAGAATATTATGAATCCTTCAAATCAATAATTTAACATTTAAGGCTGTTTCTGAATGAGTAAATTAAATTATTCACTGACATCAGCACATTTAACAGAGTATATTATATAGGTAAAAAGAACATAAAGTTACAAAAATATATACGTGTAATAAATAATTAGCTTTATGTATATTTTATAAATATCAAATATCAACAATGGTCGTATTTTTTTATTTAAAACAATCAAAAATTCTTTGACGATAATGTCGTAAAAAAATCATATTAGAAGTCATTATAGTTGTCAATCGATTGTGCTTATTAAATCAGTAATCATGTATTTTAAGCGGGCGAAGCCGTGGGCGAGCCGCTAGTATATGTATATATAAGTGATCGCAAAATGCTTATTTTAGTTCATGAAATGACGAAATTAATTTTAAAATTCATGTCAACGTTTTGCAATGCTACAATGATATGAATGACGTCATATCATCGTCGTATGACGTCAGTCATATCATTGTAAGATTTGGAAAACAACATTTTGTTGTTGACCAACGCAACTTTCGTGCAATTTGAAAATGTATAATTAAAAATGCATTTTATGGCACTTATCGATTGAATAAAAAAAATAAATTGTGATGTGGTTTATAAGACAACTTTAGGACTGGGTATACTCCAATATTTTCAGAGCTCCATGCTTTATTTCATATATATTATATTATATAAAAGCAGGGTAGGCAAAGGGAACCTTGCGTTACGGCATTGCAATTTTACTCTCTTTCCAATTTCGCAGAATTTATCTGTTGAATGGGGGAAATCGACACCGCGCTTAGAGTCGTTTTACCAGATCGAGGAAATAAAAGTAATTTATTTCCCCGAGTAAGGATGGAGCCCACAAGCCGCTAGCCGCTTCGCAACTACGACTTCATTATCACTTATATGTTTTTTTTTTAATTTCAGACCGCCATATTCAAAAAAGAACATAACAGTATGTTTCGCGGATATTAAACGATACCCGCTATCCGCCCGTGACTCGGCCTGGCTTGTGTCCAACAGGATACCGGTGTGTCCCCCCGTCCTGCTCAGCTCGTACCTGACAGAGGACACCCCGCCCGACCCCGTACTACACTGCCTACCCGACTTTACTGTTAAATAGTGCGGCTAATATGTATGTATATGTATGAATAAATTGATCAAATAATGTGGATTTGTATTTTCTTTTAGATTTTATTTGAGGATTAGTTTAAATAACAACAAAGCTATAATAGCTTAATACATTTATTTTAAAAAATATTTTAACTCACTTTACATTCAAAGTAAGACTTAGAACGTGGTTTTTTTTGACATTTTTGTCATCATTATGGCTAAATATCGTAGCAGTCCTAAAACGACCCGGGGTCAATCAGGCAGAGCGAGAATCATTGTCCGTATAGAATAGCTAAGAGTCCAAATATCACACTAGTGTCAAAAAAAAAGTTCACCCATAAAAGGGCTGTGCACACACAACTGCAACACACAATAACAAAAAGTTTTAAATCTTATGACATCACACCCAACAGACGTTCTTCAAACACTACTTCAGCAGGTGTCAGTGTTGCAATTGCAAAAAAAATGAAATAGCTATTTGAACTTTATCCCTTAAATGCATAATGTTGCCAATTGTCTGCATTCATTTTCACGTGTATAAAAACTGGTGTGCCCACGTTTTGGATAGCATGATAATAATTATTATAGATAATAATAAATAATTGTGGATATATGGAGGCTAGTTATGGCGCAAGGGCACAAAGTGTAACTGTAAAAGCGAAGTTGTGGGTTCGATCCTCACTCAAAGAAATTAAATACTTATTTAAATTTATATTGTGAAAGGTGTGAAAGGAACCTGCTTCAATTGCATGCTCGTTAATCACTGGGATAACCCTATTTACCGTGTCACTAGTTTTTGAGCACAATGCTCTTAAAGTCGCGGCCTTTATTAGCATATTGGGTCTTAACATTTCGAGTGACTGCGAGTACCGGCATTGGCATCAAAGGTACTGGGGGATCATCAGCAGAGCGACACATTACCACAAAAAATTCGTTGGTGCTATATAGGACCTAGGCTCGGCCACGTATGGAGTATCACACGTATGGAGTAGTGTTCTCATCTCGTCGCTTGTGTACCAATTAACAGGTAGCACCACTTGTTCGCATACAACATACAGCCGTTCGAATCTAAAATTCTAAGTTTTTTTCAGTTTCGCACTGTATCCCGCACACAGCAGGGTAGACAGAGGGAACCTAGTGTTAAAACACTCCGTTCCCCACTTTCCTTCACGAAGCATTGCGTTTGCCTCTATACCAGAACAAAAAAACGGAAATTTAAATTTAAATAAATATTACATTTCCTCGAGATCGAACCTCTAGCTAGTCTCGTGTACAGGCAAATTTTGTGCCCCTGCGCAATGACTGGCAATTCAATATATTAATAAATTACAATATTTTTCGCCGAATGGGAACTGAACCCACAACTGTGGTGTTTAAAATCACAGGCTTGTGCCACTGCGCCGTAACGGTCTCAATAATTAATTTAAGTCTTTCGGAATTTTATTTTTAATGTTGTTTAGTTATAAATGTACTGTACGGTATATTTAGCTATACGGTATTTAAGTAGACAGTGAGCACGCTTGCTCGGTAAGTGCTGTTTTTTCAGTTTTTTCCTTAAACCTGATCTCGATCCTAAGTTTCAGTCCTGCTAGCCCTCCCGACCCCGTACTACACCATTTATCCGACTTTATTGTTAAATAGTGTTAAATAATATATGTATCAAAAAACTATCAAGTTATATGTTTTTGTTTCATTTATTTTTTTTCTGTTGAAAAAGAAATGATATCAGGTACCAAATAAACCGAAAATAAACTTTAAAAAAATGTTTATTGGACTTCTTTACCTTTTCGTATAAGTTAGACTTATTTTCTTTTAATTCATCTTTACTATTGAAACGTACAAAAATGTACATAAAAACAAACTATACATCTGGCTATTACTCCTTAGAATATCTCATAAACAATAGTAACTAAACTACCCTCTCCCTATATTATATATATTTTTGGACCATCCACTTAATAGATTTAGTTTCATCTTTGGGAAATTTTAAGCCGGAATCCGCAAGTTCCTTCCAGGAGGCCTCGGCGATGGTTTCAAAGCCCGCTGTGGCTGCTGCCCTCTGCGACGCGGGAACGGTAAACACTGCAGAAGACGCTTTTAAGCCTTTACAGGCGCATAATAGTCTCCTGTAAAAAAAAGTTTAAGATTTTTTTTACATTTTAAGACTGTATTCGGATGTTACGAATCATTAAAATTAAATTAAATTAGCTTCACGCTGTATCCCGCACACAGCAGGGTAGGCAGAGGGAACCTAGTGTTAAGACACTCCGTTCCCAACTTTCTGCCGAATTCTGGAGGCATTGCGTGTTGAGTGGCAGAACTCAACGCCGCGCTTAACCTCGACACCAGAGCAAAGAAATGGAAATATAAATTTAAGTAAATATTTCATCTCCTCGAGTGGGGATCGAAACCACAACCAGTCGGTTTTGCAGTCACACCTCGTGCCGCTGCGCCACGACCGGCCTCGAATCATTAATACTTATAAATTAATATGGGCGGAAAATGAGGAATGGTGTGCTCTATACGCGAAATATAGAGTGAGGCTAGATAAACTTTACTTGGATATCAAGTCCAAACTGCTGTACGTAAATAGATAATACTGAAGAATATCATTACAGATCTATTCCGTTCCAATGACTTTGTAAATTTATATTTAATACACTGTAAAGTAAACTTGGTGGTCATTTCAAATAATCTCAATATCGATTTTAATTTGTTAGTTGATAGTGTCTAAAATTCGTGCGTTGAAGTGGCAGTGAGTGGGCTGGACATATCTGTCAAAGGACCGATAGCCGTTGAAACAGACGAGTCGATTTAATTAGATAAAGAATTAGAGGCTAGTCGTAGCGCAGAGACACAAGCGTGTAACTACAAGCGCGATAGGTTGTAGGTTCGATTCCCACTCGAGGGAATGAAATATTTACTGTTTTCATTTTTTCGTTCTGGTATCAAGATAAAGTATCGAACAAATATCATATGTTTCCGTTTCTTTTCTTGAACAAATATCATATATTTCTTACAATTTTTATAACTTGTTTTTAAAAAAGGCACAACTAACATTTTCTACGAAATTGAGTTATATATCATTCGGCATCAGGAAAATAAGATTTATCTGCCTAATTTTTTGTTTATTTTTAGTAATAATATAAACAGAGATATCATAAGCACAAAGGACACAACTGCACCCTATTGCAAGTTTTAGTTTAGGAAAAGGGCACATTGTGAGATATTACTTTTATTCACCTGTATATTTTAAATTTTAAAATAGTCGCATTATAACTTCGTAGCTATAAATGTCGAGAACGCTGAAAACCGTATTTTTTATACAAATACTAAAAATCTTAGCTAGTGATTATACTATTCTCTTGGTTAGTTATTAAAATACGTCATCACGGAGCGCAGGATTTGTAGATGCTGCTTTACGCAACAGAAAATTTGAAAACGAACAAATATCTGTCCAATCTAAAAGTGCCATACAAAACCCCGTACAAGCATCAAATGAAGAAATTTGGACATATTTTGAATCTGATGATTCTGTGTTAGACAAAATTTAAAAGTTAAAAAATGCAAACATAACATTAGTAGCAATGATAAAAAATGCAAACATAAGATTAGTAGCAATGAGTGACTGTGAATCCGACTTAACACCATATTAATAACTAGTGGGCACGCGCAGCTTCGCCCGCGTATTTGCACCCTTAGGGGTGACTTCTAAAAAAACCACGAAACACGTGTTCAATATAATATTTTTAACAGTATGAATTTAAATTTTTATAAAAATTTGTAGTGATTTAAAGATTTTTTCATATAAACTTTCAACCTCTTATTTGAACCCTTAGGGCTGAATTCTAAAAAAGCATGAAACATGTGGTCAATGAAATATTTTTTAGAGTCTGAATTTCAAATTTTATAAAAATCGGTGCCGATTTAAAAAAAATCCATACAAACTTTCAACCCCAATTTCATCCCTTTAGGGTTGAAATTTTTCAAAATCCCTTCTTAGCGGATGTCCAGATTATGAAAATAAACATCTGTCCAAATTTCACGTTTCTAATATCAGCGGTTACGGCTGTGCGTGCGTCTTACCTCAGTCAGTCAGTACATGTCCTTTTATATATATAGAATTAAAACTGCAGTCTTTTGCCCGCGGCTTATTGTTTTGAATCAAAGTTTTATGCCTATTAGGAATAAACATATAGGGAGACATGGACTGGGACATACTTTTTCTGACCTAATAATGTCATTGCGCATCTGGTAAAAAAGAACTGTTTCATCATAAATGCAAGTATTTACATTTTCACATTTTCAAAAAAATATATTTTATTGGCGTTTTTTTTTCAACAAAACGAAAAAATGTTTTAAACCCCGTTTTCTCGATATTTACAAAATGTTATTTATGCCCTTTATCCTTATGATGGCAGAATAGTCTTGACAGACGGACAACAAAGTAATGTTCCGTTTTTTTCTTTCGAGGTACGGAACCCCAAAAAAAGTATTACCTCGCAGATAACACTCTGTTGGCAATCTTAAGTCCTCGATATTCTCTTCTTACGGCCAAACCGCATGAATGTAGAATCTTATCAACCTCCAGATACTTAAATGCATCACATTTTGATTGCACGTATTTCTTAGCTCCATACAGTTGTTGCCATGCGTTTCCTTTTAACTGAAAAATATTATAAAAGAATAATATAGATTTATTTTATTACGCTGTTTTCTACATTAGCAGGATGGGTGGAGGAAACCTAATGTTAAAAGTGTCTTAACAGAGTGCCGTTCTCCACGATTTTTTTTTATGGAAAAGGACAAGGCAAACGAGCGTTCGGGTCACCTGATGTCACCTGATGATGGTAAGTGATTACCGCCTCTCACGACCCCGTGCAACACCAGAGGAGCTACAGGTGCATTGCCGGCCTTTAAGGTGGAGATAGACGCGCTTTTTTAAGGTACCCATATCATATCGACCTGGAAACACTGCCGCGGGTAGACCATTCCACAGTTCCGTGGCGCGTGGAAGGAAGTTCCTACGAAACCTCACGGTAGTGGATTGCCACGTATCCAGGTGGTGTGGATGATATTTTAGCTTATGACGTCACAACCGTTATGTTTACAATCAGACATTGTGTTGCCGTCGTGGTGCAGAGGCATGTGACAATAAACACGACGGTTGTGGGTTTGATTCTTACTTGAAGAAATGAAATAATTAATATTTTACTTTCCACGTTCTGGTAACGAGACAATGCTTGAAGTTAAGTTTCTTCACTCAACGCGCAATGCCTCAAAAATTCAGTGGAAAATGGGCAATGGAAGTGTCTTAATGGAGAACGGAGTGTCTTAACAGTAGGTTTCCAAGCTTCCTCTGCTTATTTTTCAGGATACACCGTGTAGCTATAAACCTAATGTTAGATTTTGTGTTATCAGAGCGGGGAAATTAAAGTAATTCGTCGCCTCGATTGGGCATCAACCCACAATGAGCAATCCTTATTTAATAATGAAATCACTAATAAGCAAAAATATATTATAATAAAAAATACAAATCTACGTATAAAACCCACCTCAACATTCTTTATCTCTCCCAAAGTATCGATAACAAATACATTGAGAGCAACTAAATTCCTTTCGCCGTCAAAGTCAACGTAACAGCCTATACTCAATTTCAGAGCTAAACAATGTCGCCAGTACTTCGATATGCCATTTACACTTTCCTGATCATAATAAAAATCTAAAGAAAAAAGCACATAAAAATCTTTGAAAAGACTCTTTTTAACCGAGACAGACGAGACCTAGAGGGACACTGTGTTCTCCTCTTTCAGCTCAATTTCTAAGACATGTTGACTGGTGGAACTCAACGCTGAAATTTATTTTGTTGCCAAAGCGAGAATATGGAAATTAATCATTTCCCCCGAATGATAATTGTCGCGTTGTGTGTAATCAGGTGACGTGCCGCTGCGAAACGACCGCCTTTTTAAAATTCAAGGTTACTTAAAAAATGATATACTTTTAAAAATAAATGTTTTTAAAAAATGATATACAAAAATGTTAAATATTGTTATTTAATGTTCAATGTTATACCTATTGCTTAAAAAAATATTTAAAATCTTAAAACTGATTGTAATACCTACTGTATGTTTTTCATGATCAATGATTACATTTACTGTATTTTAATTTTAAGAAAAAGTACAGCGTTAAGTTTTACCATTGGCCACGCAATTTGCTATGATTGTGCGGATTCGACATCAGAGAACCCTAATATTAAGTTATTTCTGCCTGCCCTGGTATACATAAATAACAGCAATAATACACACTATTTAAGGAGCATATCTGTTCATCCTTAATAAGGTTTTCCACGAGAAGCTGTATGCCGATGTCCTCATCTTCGGGCGCTAAATCTTGTATCACCCATTTAGCTCCCCTGTCCTGCCAAGCATCATAAACTCGGAGATAGGAGGAATCCCGTACATCTTTTAAAGGCATTTCTTACCTGAAACAGAAATGGTATTCAATTTAATACATTTACTATGAATTTATTTGGAGAACGGAGGTAGCCTCAACTTAACACTTGGTTGTTTCTGAGTAGTGAGAGGAAGAAAATTAACGGCATTGCACATTTAGTATCAAGATTTTGTGTTTGCTTTTGAACATTTTTCATCTAGGATATAATTTTTAAGTTTCCATACCTCCAAAAGTAAAAAAAACTGAGCCCTATAAGGGTTCAGTTTCACTTCGTCGGTCCGTTTGTCAAGACTATTTATCTCGTGATCTCATGAAGGTATCAAGCTGAAATTAATATTAAATATTCACATCTGCGGTCCTTGGATCACAGAAAAAATGAAACTTCTAAGTCAACGTGATTACGCCAATGATGAATGATGGAAAAATGAGACCCAAAAATCTTGAATAATCGATTTACTTCACGTTTTACATTAATTAATAAAGAATAAATAATATAATAAAAGTTGATGTTGTTAGGTCCGAGTCTCAAAGCGCAATAATAACGTATCGCCGCTGCTTGTGTGATGTGTGAATTATTGCTTGCACAATTTGGCACATTTTACGCCTACTTCCCAGATTCCCCCAAAATATGGAGAATATGCCGGTTTAATATGCCGAAAATTTAAATTGAATGCCTTCATCGGCGGCGATACCCGTAATATTTTTATTGTTTGATTTTAAGAACGTTCTAATCTCGTTGTAAGCGCCAACAAAATTAGTGCCATTGTCGCAATATAATTCCAATGGCTTTTCCCTATGAGATACAAAACGTTTTACACACAAAATGAACACATCAGTGGAGAGATCGTTTGCTAAGTCAAGATGCAATGCCTTGGTATTGAGACATACGAATAACAGTAAGTAGCACTTTGAAATCTTACAACCGCATCTCTTACGGTCGGTAATGTAAAATGGCCCCGCGAAATCGACAACACTAATATAAAATGGGGAGTCTGGAGTAACTCTCATGGTTGGTAAGTTTTCCATGATGGGATTTGAACCATGTGCTTTCATGAGCCTGCATAGTCTGCCTGTAATTATTGACAGTATTCCCAGCTAATATTCTGCCTCTTAAAGGCCAAAACTTGTCTCTTAATGTGCTAAGTAATAGCTGCGGGCCTGCATGTAAAAGTGTTTTGTGATAATGTGTAAATAACAAGAATGCTGACAAGAATGATGACTTGAATCTAAAAGAATAAGAGGTTTCTTCTCATGAGGTTCACTCGAATTATGAATTCGGCCTCTCACACTTTGAGACTTTGGAAATAAGCTTTGTTTATTTTTAAGTAATTTAATTTATTCTAAAAAACAAGTGTTTTGATGTTGTTTTATTAATATGCTTAACGATCTATCTAATTCATTGGTTTGCAAAGGCCCTGTAGTTTTGCAGTGTTTATTTTTTGTGTTATGAATAAATCGCAGAGCATAGCCAAGAGACCTAAGTAAAATTGTAAATTTTGAAAATCTTTCCAATTGTATCATTTCTAATGTATTCCTCTTTTTATGTGTAATTGATTGTAATGTAGTTATTATTATTTTATTTTTCTTTTCAGGTAAGTCATGAATAGTGTTTTTGTTGATGGGACTTGGCCGGTAACTTGGATTTTCAGTAAGAAATGACGGACCCTCCCACCATAGCCTACTTGATTGTAATGATTTTGCATTTACACCTCGAGATGCTGCATTCATGTCACCAGGAATATGTCTCCATACACCTACCGATGTCAGTTGTTGTATTTCACTTACGCGGTTGGCAATAAAAGTGTTTAAGTTAGCTGAGTGTGACGCTAACCAACCCAGCACAATTGTTGAATCCGTCCAATGGAACACCAAATCGATCTTACAACGTAAAGTCTTCAGTATCTTGTTGGTTAAGCGTGCTGACAACAGGGCACCGCATAATTCTAGGCGAGGAATGGTTAACGTTTCGACAGGGGCCACCTTAGTCTTAGCACAAAAAAGCTTCACAAGAACGTTACCCGAATTATCACATGATACTATGTAGATAGTTGCGGCGTATGCGACCTGAGACGCATCAGAAAACGAGTGTAATTGTATCGTTTCTGATTTCTGAATAATGACACTTTTCGGTATTTTAAGTTCTGGTACAGAACTCAAACGGCACAAAGTTAAGCCACTCCACCTTTCTCACAAAGCTAACTCACTATCATGTATCCCGCACACAGCAGGGTAGGCAGAGGGAACCTAGTGTGAAGACACTCCGTTCCCCACTTTCTGCCGAATTCTGGAGGCATTACGTGTTGAGTGGCAGAATTCAACGCCGCGCTTAACCTCGACACCAGAGCGAAGAAAATGGAAGTATAAATTTAAGTAAATATTTCATCTCCTCGAGTGGGGATCGAACCCACAACCAGTCGGTTTTGCAGTCACACCTCGTGCCGCTGCGCCACGACCGGCCTCAGTATGGTATATCTTCAAGTTCCCAAAATCTTGACAATTGCACGCTAATGTCTTGCGCAAAGTTACACTGTATGTTAGAATCACTGTTCCTATAAAATTTTAAAAACCATTTTATAATTTTGTAAAAACTCAAGTAGAGTGCTATAAAAAATAATTAAATAAAAATAATAAATAATGTTTATAATTGCTCTATATTTGATTTTATTGAACTTATGACTAACTTCAAATGTAACACTAAATTACATAAATAAATTCTATGCAAGAATATGTATATCGAAAAATAATAACAATAGAAAAAAAATGTATCACTTACCATTAAAAGGCTAAAGGTAGAAACTAAATATAATATAATTATTTTAATATAATATTATAGTCATATTATAAGAAATTATTAATAATAATAATTACACACTGTCGTGTATGGATACCTTGCACTACTAGGATCCTTAGGCTAGCACTTCAATATATTATGTTGTATACATGATGTCAGCACATATACAGCTTGCTTGTCCTATCATTTTAAATACAAGATAATTTAACATGAATTGTAATTATACATAACGTTCCGTCGTATGTCCATTTTCCTGTAAACTGTTTTAATTTTATTTTATTATAGATGCCGCCCGTGGCTTCGATTGTATGAGTTTTACCAAAATCCTGTCCAAGCATAATAAAGCTAATAATTTTTTTTCAAATAAATCCGTGCAGTAGTTCCAAAAATGCAAACAGACAAACAAAATAAAAAAATCCCAATAGTTGGAATGACGATATTTATCTCCTCGCCCTGGTAACAAGACAGCGCGACGTAAAGTTCCACCATTTAACATACAAATACTCAAAAATTGGACGATGCATGGGCAACGGAGTGTCTTAACACTATGTTCCCTCCGCCTAACCTGCTTTTTACAGCGTGAAAACGTTAGTATTAGGTACTAGTGCATAATATTTACTTTTATTATAAATGTCCGGGGTAGATTAGGAGCAGGGAGCTAGGGACAGACAATGTAGTGCCGTATTACACTGTTTATAATAAATAATTTCATTATCTTTAAACATATAGTTAATAATATGAATATTAGTAAGATTATTCAATTATTTTAAGTAAGTATGAATCTTTGATGCGTGCGTGACTTGAGACATATCTACTTACCCATAATATAATCTTGTGACTTGTCTTGTGTGTAAGTTTTAAAAATTCTTTAAAATTTAGACTTTGAAAGTTAGAGTATACCAAAAGTTAGTTAATATCTGTAGGTTTTGAATTCGAATTCATTGTGAGGTATTAATATAAAAAAATAACTTTATTAGTTAGTTAGCTTTATTAGTTTTCTTTGGATTAGATTGTCTGTCGATTGGTCCAAAGATGGAGAAATTGGTAATGTATAGCCATTTTGAATTTGAAATGATTTTTTTTAAATATATTTTTAGCATCGTGCGATATCCCGTATCTAAGAATTTGTCAAGATACCTCTGTCCGTTACTTTACGCCAAATTATTGATATAGCGTGTTAAATTAAATCATTCTCTGAGTGTGAATCGAACCCACAACCGTAGTGCTTACTGTAGGACTGTGGTGTTCCAACCACGAAACCTTAAAATATTTACATGAAATTGTAAAGAAAATCTTTGGATATTGACAGCTTCTCCTTAACGTTGTTTATTATGCATATTCAATGCTAACAACAAAACTAATAATATGTTGTGTATATAATAATTTCCTTAATACTGTATACATTTATTCATATTTAGAGCTACCTCAATACAAAATGAAATATACTAGTACGTAATATGTGGCGCAGCGGCATAAGTGTGACGGTTGTGGGTTCAATTTCCACGCGGAGAATGATTTATTCAATATTTTCATTTCCATGCTCTGGCAAAACGCTGCATTTAGTTCTGCTACGCAACACGTAATGTGTCGTAAATTTGGCGGAAAGTGGAGAGCGGAGTGTCACGAACAGGTCCCTACTCTGCTAAATTCGGGATACCAAAAACATTAAAGAGACTAATAGAAATCATTACAGATAGACACGAGGCGAAAGAGGTAAGCACAGACTGTAGTCTGTGCTTACCTCTTTCGCCTCGTCCACTGTTAGCTACAGCTAACTTGGCCCTCTGTTTTCTGGCTACCCGGCTAGGCATAAAGTTTGAAGCTGTAAGAAAAAATAAACACTTAACAATTTAAAATATTTATTTCGTAATGACCTGTTCAAATAAATTGGTAACAAATTGTGAATTTTTATCTTTATTTTTTCCTATCTTTCTTCGTCGTTCCTATCTTATGTCTATCACTGTTTTTATTATGACATTGTATATGTTAAATACTTATTTAGAAACGTATAAAAATTTGAACGTAGCGGGACTCGAACCCGCGCCTCCTGGAAACCGACCAGGCGCTCTGACCACTAAGCCATACGTTCTCGTCAAGCTACGTTGAAATTTTTATACGCTTGTTACAACTTATTTATGTTGTTAGTATCTCTGTAGGGAGATTTTTACAAATTTCCGCTACCCAAAGATAATTACTAAGAATTATCGTTTGGCAAGAGAGAATACTATTTTTTAAATATTTTAAAAATATTGTATATGTTGTCGAACAAACTGAATATGAATATATAGTTTATAAATTGTGAAGCAACTGTAATAATACCTGCATCTTTAAAAACATCTCGCAGAGACTGTCGAGCTCTTAGGTTATAAATAGATGTCACGTTTGGAGAACGAATATTGAATTTATATCTGCAGCACTACCCCATAGCAGCATTCCATAAGATAAAATACTCTGTAATTGTTAATTTCTAACCAACGAAGTGTATGCGATAATGTGCTATTCACTTCGTTTCGTCATAAAAGAGATATTATCTGCGAAAAGTACAATATCACATAGGTTCTTCCCATAAAAAGGCAGATCGTTAATATAAAGAAGAAATAAAAGGGGGAATTGATCCTTGTGGAACGCCCATCCTTAGAGGAGATTCAGATAATTTTACATTACTTATACTTAACCTTCTGGATTCTTTGGTTTAGATATGAGGCAATAATACTTTATTATTAAATGTGTCATGGCCAGTAACCGACTGGCTGTGGGTTCGATCCCCACTCGAGGAGATGAAATATTTACTTAAATTTATATTTCCATTTCTTCGCTCTGGTGTCGAGGTTAAGCGCGGCGTTGAGTTCTGCCATTCAAGACGCAATGCCTCCAGAATTCGGCAGAAAGTGGGGAACGGAGTGTCTAACCACTAGGTTCCCTCTGCCTACCTTGCTGTGTGCGGGATACAGCGTGAAGCTGATTTTTTTTAATACTTTATTATCTAAACTAATACTATAAAACACGTTAATCTCAGTTACAATACGACGAGTCGTGGCCGCCATCAAATTAGGTATTTAGAACTTCAGTGCACTGTACGCTCGGAAAGAAAATGATCAAAAGCAAGAAAAATCCAATCAAAAACGAAAAATAATCAAGTCTCCTGTTAACTTTTGGGGCGGCCACGACTCATCACCATGGTGTACCGAGCGCATAGAATGTGCAAAAATGTACATATAAAAATCGCTATTTTTTATATTTAAGGATCTAACTGCACTTAATGGGATATTTGGAAAGAAATTAACACCCCGTGTGCCGTGCTCTGTTAAACCAGTCCTTTCAGTTCAGAGAAAACTTGGGAACCTAGTGTTAAAATACTCCGTTTCGACGACGACGACGACGATACGACGCTCCCGTTCCCCACCTTCAGTCAAATTCTGGAGGCATTGTGTGTTGATTGGCGGAAGTCAGTGCCGCCCTTTGCTTCGTTGGCAAGAAGAATCAGAGCGAAGAAATGAAAATATTAAATATTTATCTTCCTTGAGTGGGAATCGAACCCCAACCGGACGCATTGACAGTCGTATACTCGTACCCTTGCGCCACTACTGGCCTCAAATATATTCCATAATTATATACTAAAAAAAAATTAAATCAAATCAGCTTCACGCTGTATCCCGCACACAGCAGGGTAGGCAGAGGGAACTTAGTGTTAACACACTCCGTTCCCCACTTTCTGCCAAATTCTGGAGGCATTGCGTGAAGAAATGGAAATATAAATTTAATTAAATATTTCATCTCCTCGAGTGGGGATCGAACCCACAACCAGTCGGTGTTATAGTCACACCTCGTGCCGCTGCGCCACGACTGGCCTCAAATATAATTATATATATCACCTTATATATAGAAGATGCACTTAAATATCTAAGAAATTGGAATATTAACACAAGACTGGTTTGTGTCTATGTACTTATTTGACACTTGCTCTTTATTAGTATGCAGCTTTATAGACTTGACCTAGAGGAGATTGTATTGAAGGTTTTAAGAAAAGATTTAGATTCAACATCCAGTTTATTAGGTACTTGATGTTATTGTTATTTGTAATATTGCTCATATTAATATATTTTAAGTGATTGTGCGTTCAAAACTTAAAAAAAAATATTTGCATAAAGTAAATAGCTAAATAAGCGAAATGAATCTCCGTTCCCCTCTGTTTTTTTTAGTTTCAATTGTTTTTTTTAGCTTCACGCTGTATTCCGTACATAGTGGGGTAGGGGAACCTGGGTACCTAGTGTTAAATTACTCCGTTCTTATTAAGAATTGCCCGTTGCCCATTTTCCGCCGAGCGGCGGCATTTTTACTTCAAAATTATATGGGACCAATTTCCAGATTTTTACCTATTATATAATAAAAAATCTTGTACATGTCATCAGCATTGGACAACTTGAAGCCGGTCGTGGCCCCCATGCAAGAGCACAAGCGTGTGACTAAATGCGACAGATTGTAAGTTCCGTTCCCACTCGAGGAAATTAAATATTTAATATTTTTATTCCTTCGCTCTGGTGTCGAGGCAAAGCGCAACGTTGAGTTCCGCCACTCAACACGCAATGCCTTCAGAATTCGGCGGAAAGTGGTGAGCGGAGTGTCTTAACACTAGGATCCTGATTCGAAACGGACGAAATTCTAGTTTTTTTTTTAAATAATAAAACCATCGGTAAGTAATAAATAGTAATAATCTTTTATTATACGTATAGATTACTAAAATACAACATTTTCTCTAGTAAGTAAAAAAAAACATATATTTAATTTCATTTAACTTTGTCTGCGAGTCCCTCTACAAGTACCTACTTGAAATTAAAAACAAAAAAAAAATTAAGGAAGCTAAGATTTAAAATTACATATTATATATTTAAAATCACATATTATAAGATATATTGATAATTTAATTCCGATATAATAAAGCCAGGTAAAGGCCAGATTGTAAGCGTGACAGGTTGTGGGTTCGATTCCCACTTGAAAAAATTACATATTTAATATTTACATTTCCTGGCTTTAGTAACAAAGCGCAGCCTTGAGTTGCGCCACTCAACACACAAAACCTTCAGAGTTCGGCGGAAAGTGAGGAACGGAAGTGTCTTAATGGGAACAGAGTATCTTAACACTAGGTTCCCAGGATCCCTCTGCTTACACGGCTATGTACGGAAAATACCGTCAAAAATTATAATTCTAAATTAACTAACTAACACTAACACTTGATTCACTAACTCAAGTGCAATTTGTTACAATATCTACACGAATTTCTTAATCATCAACTTAAGTAATCTATTTTCGTCCTTTGGATATTTAAATCCGCGGTCTGCGAGTTCTTTCAAGGAAGTTACAGCGACAACTTCGAAGCCAGCCTTGGCCGCCGATATCTGAGATGCGGGGCCCGTGAATACAGTAGCCGTCGCTGTTATACCCAGAGAGGCACATAAACGTTCCCTGAAAAATATATATTATTTTTTCTATATTTAGGAAATGATAATAATATTGAAGTAATGCAATTATTCTTTGTTCATCCTTTTTTTTTGTCGTAGTGGATAAGCATCTGACAGTAAACGCGATAGATGCAGGTTTGATACTGAAACTGATGGCAACGTCACATTTTGTATAACAGGGCGGAAAATTGAAAATATTTTTAAATATATTATCGTTCCCTTGAATGGATATCGAACCCACAGCCACAGATGGCTTTAAAATAATATATTATTATAAAATAACAAATTAATTCATTTATAAAATTTTTTAAAAAATAATTTGTATTTTTTTATTTTCACGCTGTATCCCTCACATGTCAGAGTTGGCAATGGGAATCTAGGAACCTAGTGTTAAGATACTCCGCTCCCCACTTTCTGGTGAACTCCGGAAGCACTGCGTGTTGAGAGGCTCAATTCACTCACTAGCGCAGTAGGTACAGTGCTATAAAATATATGGCGCTTGAAAAAAATACCTTTTAAAGAGTAAGTCGTTGTACTTTTTTATTTTTTATTTATAATAATTTTGATGTCATAGCATCGATCTTTCTATTGATAAAAGTAGTAAAATATTATTGTTTTATTTTTTATCACTTTTAATAACTTATAACCTAACAACCTTGACATATTTCCAATCTTGAGAAAAAAAATCCGTCGATTTGTATAGGATTTTTTTTCGAGAAGTATTTTGCGAATAATATTGTGTATAATATATATATATAAAAAGAAGAATTAAAACTAAAAAGTAAAAATTCTATTTTTTCAATTTGAAGATTTATATTTGACTGTAACAGTGATTTCAATAAATGTTGAAAATAGACTCTGAAGTATTCAGTTTTTACTGTATATTTTTTATTTTACACGTAATTGAAAAGAGAATAAACCTCCCAAAATTGTCATGGTTGTGAGGTCCAATAATTAAAAGCTATAAAAAATAAAAAAAATCGCTACTTTTTCGATGTTTTATGACTTATAGATAATGTAGAGTTCTCTGATTTGGAAATATGGCTGGAGCGATAGACGCTAATTCACATCGAGAATATAATTTTAAAAAATCTAATGATATGCAATATTTAAAAGGTAAACTTTCCACGCGACGCAACTGGTTGCGGGTTCGATTTTCTCTGGAGGAAATGAAATTTAACTTTCCTCAATCTAAATTCTTTTGTAGTTATATAGTTAATAAATATTTTACATTATATTACCTCGCAGCTAGGATCTTGCTACCTAGTTTTCGCCCCCTGTATTCTCTCTTCACGACCAAACCGTACGAATGTAGGATCGTGTCGACTTCCAAATACTTGAAGGTATCGAATTTTAATTCTGCATATTCCAATGCGCCGTACACTTGTTGCCAAGCTTCGCCTTCTATCTGTAAAGAATTCATATTTATTTTAGTTTTTACGCTGTACCCCGCATATAGCACAAGGTACGCAAAGGGAACCTATTGTTAAAACATTTCGTTTCTCAATTCCCGCCAAATTTTGGCGTTGTGTGTTGAGTGGCGATCCATTGATTGGAAATGTATTCAAACGCCATAAATTATTTTTTAACTAAAAAAACCTAAACTTCAAACAATGAACTAAAAGGTAAAAAATAATTTTAAATAAAGTAAAATGTACTTTGATTTTGTTAAATAAAAATAATTAAAAAAAAGATGAATTGAAGTCGGAGTGAAGCTAATGCAACAACTTTATTACAATATCGAATTATTAAGCCTGTTTGTTAATCGACTTCTGTAAGAAAAGGAGGTTATCAATTCGACTGTATATTTTTAAATGTTTTTTACCTCAAAACTTTTGACTTATATTTTACTTTTTAATTCATTATTTGAAGTCGGATTTGTTTTTGTTAAAAAAAATATTTATTTTACATTTTTAAGTAATGGGTACTTTAAAAGGATGCTTCTCAAATTAGTTTGTCCTACGTAAAACTTCGATCTCAATTAGGTATTATTTTTGTGCAAAGTAACATTTTGGCATATTGACAAAAACATACATAAAAATATTTGGGCGAATTGGGAATCCCTCCCTTTTTTCAAGTTGGTTGAAAAGAAATGCAACGATGAGAAATTTAACTTCTGCCAATTTTAACAATGTTTTTCCTTGTAACTATTACAGTATAATTATATTTTTTACAAAAAAAAACGAACTTGTTCAATTTCAACCGGATCCCATAATCAGAACCTAACTAAGCTTTCACTAAACTATCCTTAAAGTGTAGCCTTTCAAATAAAAGAAGAATCATCAGAATCGGTCGTCGTGATATTGAGTTATTCGCCTATTTATCGCGCACAAACCTAATGCAAATTTAAGACATGATTTTCTCATAGATGCCATTGTCAGAAATAGATAAAAAATAAATGGGACCACGCGGAAAGCACTAGCTTTCAAATAAAAAAAACATCCAAATCGGTTCAACCAGTCAAAAGTTCTGAGGTAACAAACATAAACAAAAATACGGTCGAATTGATAATCTCCTTTTTTTACAGAAGTCGGTTAATAAAATACTGTACGGCTAAGATAATTGAATTATATAATACTATTTACTAGAGATCAGAGCGCGTTTGTCACTTTAACGTAAAAGCTGGAGCGAGGCTTAGGAATTAAATAAAATCTATGGATATTAAATCAAAAAATACAACAATGTACATTTTATATTTATGTTTCCTCTTGAATTTTTTAGGCATTGCGCGTTGAGTGATGGAACTCAAGGCCGCGTTTTGCCTCACTACTGGAGCGAAGAAATGGAAATATTAAATATTTCATTTCTTCGAGTAGGAATCAAACCCACAACCGTTGCGTTTACAGTCGCAGTCTAGTGTCCCTGTGCCACGACTGATGACACATTATTCGATTAAAAAGAAACAGTCATATTTCGTGTCGCAGTGGGACAACACTTAAAAAGTATTTTCCCCATTCTGATAAGTACCTATAGCGCGGCGTTAAGTTTCGCAAGTCAATATGCAGCGGCAATTTTCAGAAAATAATTGTATGTAATATAGGGGATCCAATGGATGTTACATAGGGGGTCAAGTAAAATTAAGGAAAAATGAATAAGAAAAAGAAATAAATAAAAATTTGAACCCACAATTGTTCTCACGTTTAGTCATACCATCTCTTATATAGCTACATATTACAAGTTAGTCTTAAGTTAAAGTCTAAAGTTAGTACAGTTAGTCAAAAGTGCCTCAAGACATGCCCCTACCTGACTGTTCTTAGCGCTACTCCTTTATATTTAGATAATTTACAATCATGAGACGCTTACTATTGAACAATTTTGTTTTTCTTAAAGCTTCACGCTGTTACCCACCTTTAGTATATCAAGGAAGGCAGTTAAAACATAGTGTTAAGGCACTTCGTCCTCCAGTCTGAATTCAGTTTTCAAGACATCAGGTTTCTAGTGTGGTGGCTTCAATTAACAATTTTTTTTTTCACTTCACGTTGTGTGCAACGCATAGCAGGGTAGGCAGAGAAAACCTGGGTATCCAGAGTTAAGAGACCATTCCCGTTAAGACACTTCCGTTGTCCACTTTCCGCCGAATTCTGGAGACATGGCGTGTTTAGTGGAGGAACACAATTCCGCGCTTTGTCTCGACACCAGAGTGAAGAAAATTAAATATTTTATATTCTCGAGTGGGAATAGAATTCCAAAATCTGTCGCGTTTAAAATCACAAGCTGCTGCCACTGCACCACTGACTGACTGGCCTCTACTCTATTATATAATTATTTTAAAGCAGTTTTAAAGTAATTCGACGGCGTTCCTTATTATTGTTATTTCGTTATTTAACGCTAAGTAAGACTTACACCGTAACGTTATATAGTCTATAGCACTTCTGAAGAATGCAGCTTTCATACAAAACAAAAAGAAAGTAAATCCACCAGTGGATCTGGACCAGTGGATCCAGAGATCTTAGCGTTAAAACAAACAAACCAACAAACAAACTCTTCCGCTTTATTATATGTATTAGTATAGATTAAGAACAAAGATAACTTCAATGATTAAGAGGGCGTGTTAGGCAACCGAATACGTCTTTATTATCAATAGAAGTCGTTACAAATAAGAGTTTGCGCAATTTCAACAACTCATTGACACAGTTATGAGAACAGAAATGATTGATAACCAAGGTCGTACTGATTAAGGAGTTGTTATATTTGAAACTGTCTCAATATTTAGGATAAGGTACTTTAGTATTTTTTTTATTTTCACGCATTATTTCATATATAGTTGGGTAGGCAAATGGAACCTGGGAACTTAGTATTGAGGCAAGTACGTGGCACAGAGGCGAGCGTGCGACTGCAAACGCGACGGTTGTGGCCTCGATTCCCACTCGGGATAATAAAATATTTAATATTTTTATTTCTTCTCCCATAACCACACAAAACGTGGGATTGATTCTCACTACTCAATTAGCAATGTCTCCGGAATTCGGTGGAAAATAGGATCCAGAAGTGCCGTAATGGAAACCAAGTGTCTCAACACTAAGTCACCAGGCTTATTTTCATAAAAAATTGAACTACTATCTTACCTTTAAATCTGGCACTCTCTCTTCAACAGTATCAACGACACATGCATTAAGAGCACCTAAGGTCCTCTTCCCATCGACCTCAACGTAGCAGCCGAGGCTCATTCTTTGGGCTAAACAAGCCCGCCAGAACTCCGATATGCTTAGTTTACTTTCTTCATCATCGTATAAATCTGACAATAAAAATATATAGTGTTTTTTTATCACTAATTTAAATGAAACCACAATTTTAACTACTCTATAAAAACCTAATACAATTGAAACAAAAGAGATTTTTGCAAAAATGAAAAAGTGATTTTTTCAAATAAAATAATTAATAAAACTATCGTTGTAAAATAAAACGCTATTTCAGACACAAACCTATCAAAGCGATAACGCCGCACACGCCATATTCACGAAATCGAGTCGTATGTAATGGCTGCGATGTTGAATTGCGTAAAATAGAACGAGATATCTCCCTTTCTTGTTCTGGTATGTTTTTTGAGAATGAAACTGACAGATTGGCAACGGTTAGTAATACAGAAATAATATACTCACTACTTAAGGAACATAAAGTTTCATCCTGTAAAAGATGTTCTATAAGGATTTCTATGGCAGCTTCATTGTCTTCAGGAGCTAAATCTTGTATTACCCACTTCTCGCCTGAATCTTCCCAAGAACTCCAAACACGCGGACAAGACGAATCCCAAGATCTTTTGAAAGGCATTTCTTATCTGTAATAGTGACAAAAATTTGTTCAATATTTATACAATTTATTTATATGTACGTAGCCTTGGACCATCAATTAAGTATACTCGTATGAACTTGCAAGGTTATTTCATTTTTTACTTTGTTTTTAGTAATTTTTCCTTTTAAAATGTTAAATAAAATAAAATGACTAAATAAAATTAGCCTTTATTAATGAATAACACAATTTATTTCTATAATACCTCAAATAAACTAACTAAATAAATAAACTATATAAATACTATTACTAAGCCTTAGTATTGCAATCGGCGAACATTAAGCTTATGTGTCTTTCGACAAAGGCCTGATCTATTTTTGCCTTCTTTTCTTCACCTTGCCTTCTAATTAAGATTAGCTATTCTCATCCATTCTAGACCAGCTATCTTTCTAATGTCGTCTTCTACCCCTGGTTCTTTTATCATCTCTAAATACAAGTAAGATTTTTAAGTGTTCTATTATGTATTTAAATCCGGTTGAGTCTGCCCATGCGAGTTGCCATTGCTGGCGACGTGACTCTACCACCTCACATACTTTAGTCGTCTCTTACGACACCACCAGTACCAGCATGATCCTATTCTAGGCCGGGATCACACGGCACTTGAAGATTATGTATTTTTTGTATATAGCGATACACGCTTTTATGTTATTTGTAACCGAGTGCGAGACGCAAAGGTTAAACATATGGTTAATATGTTTATTAGTTGTAGAGACCAAATGTGACATATTTTAGTTATCCTTAGATCTTGCTTCTATTTAAATTTATTTATATTCCTACTTTGCAAAGATTTTTTTTATTTATTTAAGTGTATATCTAATGGTTTACTTCTTTAGTATCATATAAAAATTAAACAATTATAAGCTACAGATAGTTTCTACTCAGTTATCTTTTTTTTATTTAATCGGAACTCAACGCCACTACATTCCATGTTTATTATATATCCATACACGGCTTACTTTATTTAAATATCGACTTTCTCTCGAGGAAGAGTCATGTCAACTCCGCTACGATGTTAGAAATAGTTTATGGTATATACAAAACTAATATTACAAAACTCGACCCTCTCGAGTCTTTTATATATGAAAAGGAATTTTCATATTAAAGTTAAAAATGAATAAGTGTAATCAACTTCACGTTGTATCCTGCACACAGTCAACACGGTAGGCAGACACTCCGTTTCCCACTTTTCACCGAATTCTGGAGGCATTGCGTGTTGAGTGGCAGAATTAAACGCCGCGCTTTGCCTCGACACCAAAGAATTGAAAATATGAATTAAAATAAATATTTCGTTTCCCTGAGTGGGGATCGAACCTACAAACAGCTGCGTTTACAGTCACATTTTGTGCCCCTGCGCCACAACTGGCCTCACTATATTAAAATTTTCAATAGAATTTGAACCAGAAACGACCCTGACCTAAATCAGTGATAAAATGACGCGTCAGGTCTCTTTGTATATATTTTGTGAGTCGCGCTTTTTCTATTTATATCTGTTTATTTTGAGGAGATACTCTGTCTTTATTAGTAGGACATAGTTGCCGAGGAAATGTTTTTTTTTTAAATGGGTTACTAAACCCACTCGCGGCTTCGCTCCCTGGAACTGCGCAATTTTTATTTCTTTACTAATCTTAAATTACTGTCGTGTTCTAATAACATTGTGTTGTTAAAGACAATATACCTATACCTACCTTGAAAACTAAAGGTTGAGCCAATTCAATTAAACAGTTATGTTGTAGCAATTTTGTTGAACCAAATAAATTATATTGATATTACTTTTTTTAATAACTGAAGTGATTTAAACAAATGTTAAGGAAAAATTGCCGAAATAGAAAATAATCAAAACTGCATTTAAATTGAGGCCAGTCGTGGCGCAGAGGCACAAAGTGTGACTGTAAAATCGACTGGTTGTGGGAGATGAAATACTCGCTCCACTCGAGGAGATGAAATATTTATTTAAATTTATGTTTCCATTTCTTCGCTCTGGTGTCAGGGCATAGCGCGGCGTTGAGTTCCGCCACTCAACACGCAATGCCTCCAGAATTTGGCGGAAAGTAGGGAACGGAGTGTCTTACCACTAGGTTTCCTCTGCCTACCCTGCTGTATGCGGGAAACAGCGTGAAGCTCATGTGCATTTAAATTGGTTAAGCCGATCGTTAAAGGTTCTGGGATTACATTTTTTTGCGGCATCTCCCGTGCTATTTAATGGAAATAAGTTAAAGTTGTGTATTAAGCATGATTCGTTCAAAGAGTCCTAGGTAATTCTGACCGCAGATAAAGTGGGTAAAATCGAAAGGAAACGTTTATTATAGTCTTCCTCCTTAAAACATATATGTTCAATTCTAACTAGTTGTTGGGGGCAGTAGCGGCCGGTCGCGGTGCGGGGGCATAGGCGTGCGACTTACAGTCGGGGTTGGGGGTTCGATTCCCATCGAGTAACGAGGCAAAGCACGACGTTGAGTTCCGCCACTCAACACGCAAAGCCTCCAGAAATCAGCGGAGTGCGGAGTGGAGCGAACGGAGTGTTTAAACTAGGTCCCCAGGCTTCCTCTGTCTACCCTACTATATACGGGATGCGGCGTGAACTAACAAAAAAAAATTATGTTTTCCTCGATAAGTGCTCTCATCAACTATACATCTTTGTAATATAAGTATAGAATCGAGTAGAGAGTTCTAGACTTTGTTCAGAAATATCTTACGTTTAATTAGGTACACGATTTCAAATAGTCTTTAATAGTTTTCATTAAGATAACACTGTTCCGCACGAATGGTGTCTCGGCAACGGCAATACGATGTCTTCGTTAATCATGATAACATTTTATTTAACGCCCAACGGCCAAAAATTAAGAATTAACAGATATCGGTTTTTCGCTTTTTTTGGTATAGTAGGTAAGCAGAGAAAATATAGTGTCAAGACACTGCGTACTTCCACTTTCTGATTGAATTTGTGACCTTTTTACCTTCAATCTAACGTGAGATATCACGTTAGGTTAGAGAGGGAACCTAGTGAAAGACACTTAAAGACACTCTGTTCCCTACTTTTCGTCGTATTTTCACGTATTGCGTGTTGAGTGGCGGAACTCGAGCCACGCTTCGTCTTGTGTACGGAGTAAAGAAAGCAAAATATTAAATAATTTATTCCCCCGAGTATTGATTGAACCAGCAACAGCGTTTACACGCTTGTGTCACAGGGCCACTGCTCACTGTGTGACATTTTATGTGGAACGAAACGAAATCTTTGTTTTTTTATCATAATAATAATTTTATTTTTTCATGAGCGGAAAAAATAAAATTATTTTATATATATAATATATTATCATTCCACCACATACTGTCCCAGTGCGCCACGGTGGCCTTCATTGTGTAATAGCTTTGAAGTGCGCCTTATTCGGCTTGGTCAATTGGAAATAATAACGAGTTTTTTATATGTGGAACACACATACAAATGCTATGTGCCCGAGGTAACTCTGACCGCAGGTACAGTGGGCACTATCGAAAAAATTTTTATTAATTATTTTTTGATTAGGAACGGCAGTGTCTTAATGGGAACGGAGTGTCTTATCATCAGATTCCCAGGTTATCTCTGCCCACTCTGTTTATGTGGGTTACAGTGTGAAGTTGAATTTTTTTTTAGTTTACATAAAAACAAGATAACTTTAGTTTATTTCGAGAAAAGAGTCTGCTTACACTAGTGTTATAAATTGCGTCATTCCTTTTAGATAAATAATTATTATGTTTGAAAGTTATCTTATCGCTTCATTAATATTTTTTTAATTTAGTAATAATAAATAATATTTATTTTTATATTTTATATATGAGACCGCCGTTGTCGTGGCACAGGCGCAAACAAAAAAAATATATTATTATTTTCTCGCTCCGGCATCGAGGTAAAGTTCCACCACTCAACACGTATGCGTTAAGAATTTGTCGAAAATTTAAAAAATCTAATGTGAATACTAAGGAAACCTGGGAACCCCAGGTTAACTTACTAAATATTTGAAAAAAAATGCGAGAGGTATGTATAATATGTTTGTAATAATAATAAATATTATCACAAGTAAACAGCATTATATGTAACAAAATACTTTAATAAATAGAATGCTGAAAAAAATAACCTTTACAAGGACTAAAAGTCCTTGTAAAGTTTATTTATTGTAAAGGTTTATTATTCTTTTAATGAAGTGGCTGTGAGTTCAAAGACATAATCTTACTAATAATGTAAATGTGATTGTACGTTGTTTGTTACGTTCTTTTACGCCAAAACTACTTAACTGATTCTCACGAAACTTTGAACACATATTCTTAGAGACATTATAAGGGAAATAGGATACTTTTATTAAAAATGTATTGCACTTCCATTGATATATAGACACTAGTATAGTATCAGTGTCAAAACAGAGAAGGTGGAGAATTGAGTGAGTTATCACTAAACTTTTTTAATATATATATAAACTTTTTTAATATAGAGGGAACCTAATGTTAAGACACTCCGTTTCAAACTTTCTAGACACCAGAGCGAAGAAATTAAAATATAAATTTAAATAAATATTTCATTTCCTCGAGTGAGGAACCAGTTTACAGGCATGCTTTGTGCCCCGCGCCACGACTGACCTAAACTTTTTTACTATATTAAAAAAATATTTATTAATAGTTGAGTAAATCTAGAACATTCTCACAGCATTAGATCAATTTAAAATTTAATAAATCTAAATTTGAATATATGTTTAATTATGTAGTACATTTACAAAAAGCTGGTAGCCTTGGCCGTGTTTTTATGCTGTATAGAGTAGTGTCAATATTTTGCTGTTAATATATGCATTATATTTATTAGTAGTAGTATAATTGCTAATAATATTAACGGCAAATAGGACATAGTATTAAGACACTATTTCCTCCGCTTTCGGAATTCGAGACATTATGTGTTAAGTGGTGGAATCCAATGCAAGTAGACATAGTGTTAAGGCACTCGGTTTCCCACACATCACGTAATTTTGTGTTGATTAGCGAGGAAATGACAATAATTCAGTCCCCCGAGTGGGAATCGAACCCACAACCGTTGCAATTACAGTTACAAGACGCTGTGAGTGTCACTGGGTCTTACGTGCCAAGACACCTTCTGTTTGCTTATCGTTATGTATGTAATATACATATATATGTATGAATAATTTATTGATTAGATTTCTTTGTATTTAGGGACATTTTGTACACAAGAGTGGTAGAGCAACATAACATAGAATTAAATGAAAAAAAATAGAAATGTGTATGTATTGCTATAATTTAATTTTTCCCCCGAGCACAATTTGAACTCACTTCCACCGCGTTTTTATCATTTTATTACTAAAAAAAAAAATCAAAAAAATCAGCTTCACGCTGTATCCCGCACACAGCAGGGTAGGCAGAGGGAACCTAGTGTTAAGACACTCAATTCCCCACTTTCTGCCGAATTCTGGAGGCATTGCGTGTTGAGTGGCAGAACTCAACGCCGCGCTTAACCTTGACACCAGAGCGAAGAAATGGAAATATAAATTTAAGTAAATATTTCATCTCCTCGAGTGGGGATCGAACCCACAACCAGTCGGTTTTACAGTCACACCTTGTGCCGCTGCGCCACGACTGGCCTCAAACTAATTAAATTAAACTAATGAAACTAAAACTAATTATAATAATATAATTGAAATATAAATTTTTGAGCCCAGTCGTGGCGCAGAGGCACAAAGTGTGACTGTAAATTGACTGGTTGTGGGTTCGATCCCCACTCGAGGAGATGAAATATTTACTTAAATTTATATTTCCACTTCTTCGCTCTGGTGTCGAGGCAAAACGCGGCGTTGAAATCTGCCACTCAAAACGCAATGCCTCCAGAATTCGGCAGAAAGTGGGGAACGGAGTGTCTTAACACTAGATTCCCATTGCCTACTCTGCTGTGTGCGGGATACAGCGTGAAGCTGATTGATTTATTTTTATTTATAATTTTTTTAAATTGACATTATTAAATAGAAACAACTGTAATTAATAAAAAGAAAAATTGTAATTAATAAAGAGAAACAACTGTTACTCACCAAAAAATAACCAAAAACCAATGTCAGTCAAGCTTGTTTTTAGTATAACGTTTATTTACTAACTGAACTGAACTGAACTTGTACAAATGATACGTACGACTGTACAGTAAGTAGTTCTGTTGGCGGGATTAAATATATTTATACATACATGACTCATGTAACGTTAAGAAGAATCTTCAATAAATGATTGTGAAAAATTTACAATAAATTTGACAAACAATAAAACCGGACAAGCATGAGTCGCGCTCGCCTACCGAGGGTTCCGTACAATATTTGGAGGTCTCGAGTTTTTTTTTTCATCTGATACCTCACTTGAACTAACGGCTTTAATACCCAATTTTGCCCCATAAGGCAATTATTTTTTAGGATTTAATCATAAATGTATACGTTTTTTACATTTTAATTACAGTAAGAATAAACATTAATTTTAAGATTGACCTTCCATTTTACTTTATTTTTATTATTTAGAAAATTATGAAACCAAGCTCAAAAGATGGAGAAAAGTCGGCTGAATCCAAATATGTACAATCCAATTAAATTAGATCAGCTTCACGCTGTATCCCGCACACAACAGGATAGGCAGAGGGAACCTAGTGTTAAGACACTCCGTTACGTTACGTTGCGCGTTGAGTGGCCGAACTCAGCGCTGCACTTTGCCTCGACACCAGAGCGAAAATAAAATATATGTAAATAAATATTTCACTTCCTCGAGTGGGGATCGAACCCACAACCAGTCGATTTTGGAGTCACATTTTGTGCCTCTGCGCCACGATTGGCCTCTATATCATCTCAAAATATGTATATAACTCAATATCGCAAAAAATGGTGCTTAGACCAATTAGTCTTTCAACTGTCGATAACAAGATAAAGAGTGGACAAATTCAACGTAACGTGTGTTGTTAGCAGAGTGAAGAAAATAAATGAATCCACCACTGAGTGGTAATCGAATCCGTAACTGTCGCGTTAATAATCAGACGCTGTGCCGCTGAGCCACCACAACCACCGTAACTGATGATACCTAGGTAAAGTATCGTGAGTGCAAAATAGCAATTTTTTTTGCTCTTTTGAATATTAACTCTTTTAAAAAGATGTATTAAAACTACTTTAGATTTAATATATTTTTTTCAAAAAATATTTTAGTAGTTAGTAGTTCAAAACGGCAATAAAAGAGATTTTAAATTTTTCACTATCGATACTTTACATAGAGGTCGTAGTGAGACACTCGTCCATGAAAATTACATATTATGAAAATTACATCCGTCCGTCATTAATGTCCGTCTTAAATAATATAACAATTATAGTTGTCATTCAACTTAAATAAATAATTGAGGAAAATGTATTTCTGATTATATGTTTATTAACAACAAAAACTGACGCTGAGACCCTCGTGGGATCGTGGCTGACAGTAAATGCGGTGGTTTCGATGCACTGGGGAGAGTGATTTCATTTATTATATTTTTATTTCTGGACACTGATTATTATACAAAGCGCGGCGTTGAGTACCACCACTCCACACGCAATTTCTCGAATTTGGACGAGGCATCGAGATTGGAGTGTCTTGCCTAAACGATTGGCGGAAAAACATAAAGCTAAAAAATGGATTAATTGGAAAGTGTCTGATACTTGGAGTTCGTAGGTTACATTTTGTTTAATTATTTTAAGTAGGTATCTGAGGCTCAAGCCTATCACTAATAACGACGGTCGTAGGTTCCGTTTCTACTCGGAGAGTGAATTATATATTTTTTTATTTCTTCTTTCTGGTAACCGCCACTCAACACACAATCGTCAAGCATTCGGGGGAGGGTAGGGTCAATGGGTAACAGAGTGTCTTGCCACTAAGTTCCCTCTGACGTAGCATATGACTGTTAACGCGACGATTGTGGGTTCGATCGAATTAAGAGAATGAATTTTCCTTTCTCCGTTCTAGTAAGAAGGTAAAGCGTCATAGAGTTCTATTATTCAACACGCAATATCTCGAAAAGTGGCAGTCAGCGTGGAATGGAGTATATACATGTACGTATATGTATGTATATGCACTTCCTTCTGCCTATCTTGCTTTATGCGAGAAAGGAAGGAAGTAAAAAATAAACAACAAAAACAAACATTCTAATTAAAACAATTTGAACTGATAAACACTATGCAGTTAAACTGTATGCCTTCCGTCGTCGTTACTAAATATTTTTCCTGTTTCCTTTTAAATGATTGACCTTTGTGAATTTTTTATAAACTGAAGGTTAGCACTTTTTGTCTGTGCATTGCATATAAAAGAGGAAAGATCATGGAGGAGTTAAATGTACACAATTATACAAATAAATATAAATTTTAAATTAATAATATTAATATTTTGGGTCGTCGCGTCTGACTGTAAACGTGATGGCAGTTAGTTCGAATTCCATACGGGGGAATGTGCTATTTTCATTTTCTTGCCATGATCGTATACTGAAATATTTTCGAGTAGAGCCTGGCCTGCAGTGATTTGCATCATTTAATTACAATTTGGCACAAAAATATTATTCAAAATCTTAAAAAAAAATTGTTTTCGCGATTAATACAAATTTAAAAACAAGAAAGTGACCCATTCTTGAGACAGACGACCAGTGAAAAGCAATATTCATTTACAGCGTGCAGGTGTATACAAACTAGACTGTGACTGTGGCTTATCATATTATGGACATCATTATCATCAACAAACACGGACTACTGTAAAGTGTTCGAAACGTCGTGTTTCTAAATAAATAATAATAAGCGATTAGTCCGGATAAATAGTTTCATTTTTTGGTTATTTTTCAAGTACAAAACAAGAAAATGTAATTTAATTACAAATGCCTTTTTTCCTTGGCTTCCACTTTGAACTATTTTTTTTTAATTATTTTTTCCGAGATAACTTCTAGTCAGTATAAAATGTGGGTTGGGTATCAGATCATTCTTAGAGTGATACGATCCATCTGGCTCTACCTTTTCCTACGTCCATGTTTCTCGCTCTGATAAGCATACAAAGCGCGTCGTTGAGTTGCGCCACTCAACACGCTGTCTCAAAAATTGTGTGGAAAGTGAGGAACGCCGTGTCAAGAGACACTCTGCCTTTTCTACTTTGCAGTAAAAAGGGTGAAGCTGTGATATACATTTTTTTCACTTTCTTTAGCTTCAATTTCAACGAGAAAATCTCGTAAAAATACTTAATACTAAGTTCTACCACTAACTATTACCAACTATTGTTTATATCTCCAGTCTGTCAATCTCAATAAACTGTGAAGCTGTGTGGAAACAAAAAAAATCGGACAAGTGCGAGTTGGGCTCGTCTACCGAGGGTTTCGTACAAAAATTGGAGTTCTCGAGCTTTTTTTAAAATTTAAGCTTAGCTTAGCCCTTTCATCGAGATACCTCACTTGCTCTAGCGGCTTTAATATCAAATTTTACCCGCCTTTTAAGACTATTATTTTTTCTCAGATTTTTTCTTGAACTAGTACTACCTGTAGATGCTAGCTGCCTAATTTCATAATTCTAGGTCAACCGAAAGTAACCTATTAATTTGGATTCCCTTTATAAGGTCGAAATACTCATTTTTTGCTATATAAATGACCATACCTTTTTTTAAGTAAATGTAGAATAACGATTTTTTCAGCAAACCAAGAGACGGTAGATCTGAGTATATGGTTTGAATTTCAACACGATATCTCCAATCTCCTATCAACTCGATATCGCGTTTATGAAATAAAGGGTTTTGACAGACAGACAGTCAGACAGATAGCCGGACGGACAACTATATGATCTTATAAGGTTCGTTTATTCCTTAAAAGATACGAAACCCCAAACATGAGATGTCATAATTCAATTAGTGTTGTGGGGATGCGTGGATCTACACTTGCTTTTCTTACATTTCTCGAGAGCTGGTTACAGATCACTTTATTCTTTAATTTCTATGCAATTTAGAAACACAGTGGTTGAATGTAAACGTGATGATGACGCTTGAATTGATATTCACCGCTCAATACATAATATACTTACTTTGCTAATATGTTCTAAAATAAATAAATAAAAATAAAAATAAAATACTAGGGCGGGAGAAAAGATGTAGAGAATGTCTTAACACTAGTTTCTCCCTCTTTACCTCTATTTATTGAAAAAAAGGGTATTGCTAAAGTAAAACCAGACATTCTTTTACGTATTATGTTAGTATGATATTTTTATCTAAATTTGTCACTTCATATCTTGAAAGTTAAATATAAACACAGCTTACTTCTTATTTGTTTAATATAATTCGATTATGTAGGATTTAACCTCACATCCACTGGAAGAAAATGTGTTATTTTTTTATTTAAAAAATATCTATTGAATTGTGTGTTAATTATTTTAATTTTTACGTTCTATTGTGAGTGAACGCAGCGTTGAGTTTCGCCATTCAACCCCTTAATATCTTGAATTCGGATGGAAAGTGAAGACCTGACTGTTTTGACAATAAAGGATTTTAATTATAAAAAAACCCTTCTTGGACTATATTATTTACATACGTTCTCGCCAGAAATGCATGGACCCAATCTCAAAAACTACTGAACTGATTTTGATGAACCTTGAACAGTTAGCTAACTTTGACATGCCACATTAAAATAAAAATAAGAAGGTCATCTCATTATGATTTTTGGTTTCCGAAAAATTTGTGGACAAACATACATATATACACATGTATTATATTATTTATTTACCATTAAAATTAATATAATATTAAAGATGTTGGTAATAATAAAATATATTTTTTTCTCTTTATAAATATAATATTTTCAACAGGCAATGTTGTATTGTGTAAACATTGCTAAGTGCACAACAACAAGATTTTGTAATATTCACCCTTTTCTTCACATTTAGAGTATTTTAAAGAAAAAGAAGGGTCCGCTTTTAGATATTTTTCTTTTTTTTCAGGTTTACGTTTTATCTCGAATGCCGCTAAAGAACAGAATATTTTAACTCTAGATAGGCAGGAAGAACTATTTACTTACGTATCACATAAGAAAAAAAGAGGAAAATGTGTACAATGGATAACTTTTCTCTAAGAGAGATCTCTATCAGAAACCCTTGAATGTAGATATTAAGAGTAACGATTTGGGTGCGATATCTAACTATTAGGTGAATTTTTTTTTTTTAGCTTCACGCTGTATCCCGCACACAGCAGGGTAGGCAGAGGGAACTTAGTGTTAAGACACTCCGTTCCCCACTTTCTGCCGAATTCTGAAGGCATTGCGTGTTGAGTGGCAGAACTCAACGCCGCGCTTAACCTCGACACCAGAGCGAAGAAATGGAAATATAAATTTAAGTAAATATTTCATCTCCTCGAGTGGGGATCGAACCCACAACCAGTCGGTTTTGCAGTCACACCTCGTGCCGCTGCGCCACGACCGGCCTCAATTATTACGTTAATAATAATAGATATATACTAATGTGCTAATATTTTATAAATATAATGTATAGTTATGTAATACATATAAGCACTAAAGAAAAACAGAAATAAATACAAATAAAAATATAAATAAATACAACGAACGAACGAACGAAAAAAATAAATAATAAAGAAAAAGCAGCCCTCTTCTTTTTCTTTCAAATTTTTAGCAGCTCTAAATAAATTGAAATGAAAATAATTGCAGCTCCGGAGTGGAATCAAACCCACATCCGTCGCATTTGGAATCAAACGCTATCCTTGACTTCGTAGCCCTGAATCGTGCTTAGTTTATTAGGTCCCGGGAAGACATTTTTACTTTTCAATGCAATTTTTCATTAAAACACGGTAATTCTACATACGCCAGAATGAATTTGTTTATGTTTTCTCTACATAAAACACATTATTATATCACTTAAAATGCTATAATGATGACTATCAATATGAAACTTAAAAGTTTTGTTGCGTATGCCAGCAACACCAGTATTAGGGGAGAGCGAGGTTGGTTTTAATGGAGAAGAAAGAAAGAAATTAAGAAAAAGATTATTCTCGAAAAACGTGAAGAGTTAAAAATATGATACTCGGTTTAGAAATACTACTACTACTATATAGTATTTCTAACGTATCTTGAGTTATGGGTTGCCAGTCGGTCAGTTGTGTTTTGCAATAAATTAATATAAAATTAATTTAATCGCTGAATCGAATTAAAATGTAACATTATATTATTTGCTTGGGATTGTTTTGACTATTTTATTTTCTGTTACTAATGCGTTAAAAAAGAGTCTTTAAAAAAATTAACAAATCAAATGAAATAAGTATTAACATGTTAATACTTACCCCGTATGTGTGTGATTGAGAATTTACATAAGAAAGAGTACAAGGATACCCAGTACGTCCCAAAAAATTTCTGAGCTGGCAACTCAAAAATTTTCGGAAAACAAACTGAAAATTTAGAGATGTTGCTTCTGAATACAATATTTGTCACGTGACACTGTTTAAATAAGTGAAAAAAGGAGGGAGTTTTAATTTAAGATTATAAAACATTCTTTTTATTTTCATAAAATGTGAAAAAAAAATAAACAAATCAGCTTCACCCTGTATCCCGCACATAGCAGGGTAGGCAGAAGGAACCTAGTGTTAAGACAGATAATTTTGGAGGCATTGCGTGTTGTGGCAGAACTCAACGCCCGGCTTTAACTCGAGACTAGAGCGAAGAAATGGAAATATAAATTTAAATAAAAAAATGATAAAATATGTTAATATTTATTTTAGGCTGCTACCAGCTGATAACATCAAGAAATTTGTGTATTAATATATGTAGGTCATTAATTTATAATAAATAAAATAAATAAATCAGTTTCACGCTGTATCCCGCACACATCAGGGTAGGCAGAGGGAATCTAGTGTTAAGACACTTCGTTCCCCACTTTCTGCCGAATCCTCAACTCCGCGTTTTGCCTGGACACCAGACCGAAGAAATGGAAATATAAATTTAAGTAAATATTTCATCTCCTCGCGTGGGGATCGAACCCATAACCAGTCGATTTACAGTCACACTTTGTGCCCCTGCGACTGGCTTTATGATTGTTAATTCATGTAGATTTTCAAAAACAGGAAAGAAATAATCTTAAAGTACTAATATAATAACACTGAGATCTGTAATCTTAAAAACATTAAAACATTTTGATTACTGTATATAACATTTTATTTTGATATTTGAAAGAATTTTAGTCTATGATAATAATTGCCTCTTACGTTAATACTAACCCCAGTATTGTTGATCCAGCTTTGCTGACTCCAGATGCAGAGTCAGTATTAACAAATTACTTTTTGAGTTTTAACGACTCTGTTTCTGAAATAGATTACCTAGCTGATAATTTTTATTACTAATATAATAGCTGAGTACTAACTAGAGCATGCATATGAATAGAAAATGTAACAAATCAAATAATTATTATTTGAAATATAAAATATTAAATTAAAATGTTAAAAAAATTATTAAAAAATTAAATATTATATTAAAATGGTTAGTACCAGCCCCGGTCTCTCCTACTATCAGGAAGTATGAAATTTAAACAGTATAATAGAAAGTTACTTTAGCAGGTAAATATGGTGCAAAAAATCATACTTAATTATAGTTAAATTGTAAAACAGAAATTAAATATTTTCTTTAGAATAACATTAGAACTGAAGACATTTAACCGCAGAGAAGTCACCGCTAAGTTTTAATAAAAAATTAAGCATTTAATTTTTTATTTTCATCAAAGCGTCTGGCAGTAACCACGAACGTAAACTAAAATAAATAATTTTTTCGAAAATAATAAATAGTTTCCTTGCTCTGGTAAGAAGACAAAGCACGCAACATCTCAAAAATTAGGCGAAAAATCTGGTCTGTCAGTCTGGAAATTCTGCCTAGCCTGCTGTGTGTGGCATGCAGCGAGAAGTTAAAAAAATATATGAATGTCGATGTGTGATGATTGTTTATTGTTAATAGAGTCTAACAATTGTAACATTTGTATTTTTTTTCTTAAAACTTAATCATTAGCTTAATTGGGACTAATAGCTTACTGTAGGAAGTTAAATAAAGTAGCATAATTAAAGAAATTTTATTAAAATGACACATTTCTTAACACCAATTCAACATCCACGTTTTTTAGTCTCACTTGCACTCGTTCCTTTTGATACTTGATACCACCATCAAAGACACGTGTTTTGACTGTAAAATTACGTAGAAGATGCACTAAACCAGATTTAGCTTGTAATTGTGCGTATCTCATGCCAACGCATATCCTATTTCCTCTACCAAAAGGCATATATACAGTATCAGCTATGGCAGCACGATTGTCTTTAGAAAATCTGTTAGGATTGAAAACTTCTGGATCAATATAATATTTAGGGTCGTGATGCAATTCATATATTGGTGTAAAAATTTTAGTACCCTTATCAATTTTTATATTTCCCACTGGTAATACAGTATCGTTAACACATTGTCGTGTTAAATATCCGACTGGGGGGTAAAGACGCAAAGCCTCACATATGGTCATGTCTAAATATTCCATGCTTGACAAGATGTCTGATGTTAAATTTCCATTATATTTTTTGAATACTTCATCAATTTCTTTATGTAATCGATGAAGACAATCTGGATTTCTTCCCAATTCTACTAAAGTAGTGAACATGCATGACGCTGTTGGTTCCACACCTGCTATGAAGAAGAAAAACGCTTGGGCAGCGAGTAGTTCATCAGTCGGTTTCAATTCGAGTCCAGATACAGGATCTTTTAATATTCCTTTATTTTGTAATGCTACACAAATATCAGCAAAGTCATAACGTTTTATTCCATCTAATTTCCTTTGGCGAACGACATTTTTGATAGCACCAATAAAGAATTCTTCGTGTTCTTTAAAAATCTTTAAGTTTAAAATTTTAAACAAGGATGTGCTTAAATTACTTATTGCAAACTTGATATTTTCCTTAAGTCCTGAACGAAATGCGTTTTGCGCTACGTTTAGAAAAGGAGAATCAAAAATAGATTGCGTGGTCAATCCAAACACAGCTGCGCTGATGGCTGCACTACAAAAAGTCGATATAGTAGTAAAAGTATTGCCTTTCATTAATTTCGGATCATTTTTAATATATTGAACTAAATCTTGGGCACTTTTGTCAGTTATATAGAACATATTTTTAAGTTTCGCAGAAGTAAAGAGAGGTGACATATTCTGACGCACGAGTTTCCACTTTTCTCCATTTTGAAATAATATATTATCTGCCAGCAAATCGCCTTCGTTAGGCTCGAATCCTCTATGGTTAAAAGCATTAAAATTTAATGCTAAAACGTGTTGAATATTTACAGGATCCCGTACATATAATGCAGGTGTGAGAAATGAACCGACACCCACTGCAGAGTCATTTGGGTATTCTTTATAAAGATCTCTAAGACTTTCAAAGAATGCTCTCTCTGTAGTCAAATAGTCCCAAAATAATCCCATGCATTTGTTCCTTCTATGAAATGCGACACCACGTTTCTTCCAATACACTTCGTTATATATACCATTTAGATAGAAAATGGCTAAGATTGCAATAACTATAAGAACTAGCACAAGTAACATATCCGTTTATTGCTTATTGAACTACAACTATGAAATGAATATTAAAATCTGTTACGTATCTTTATAGACTGTTGTGGGTGACATTTCTGACATATGTAGTAATTAATGGTTTTGTATTATATTCAATATAATAATATAATTTATAAAAGGTGATTGTCCGCATTGGACACGCTTTCGCGTGTCCAGTCAAGTTAAAAACTGGAAAGTAATTAATATTACAAGAACCATTTCAAGCTTATTTTTTTTAATTCAAATTAAAATACATTTATTAGCTTATTAAATTTTTTTCATTTAAATTGTATATTATTAACTTATTCATAAAATTAAAGTAAAAAAATCCAAACGTCAATAATATTACAGAATGTACGAAAATAAAGAAATGTGACTCAATATTTAATAATGCATCGTTCGTTAGTTCAACAACGAAAGAATATGATTGTCAAATTATAATAAAGTATCAAATTATACATATTATCACGCAGGATTTAATTTGATGATTTCCGTTCATCATTTTTTCATCATTCACTATCGTAATATCATAGAATAGAGATAATTTTATAGTAAGAATCTCTTTAAGAAATGTTTTAAAGTCCTTTTAACCCCGTCAATGTAAAAAAGTTTAGTATATATTTATTATATATATAATATTTATTTACAAAAACTTGTAATATTATATACTTATGTATATCTAAATTATCTTAATATATTATGTCGTCTTCGATTTTAAAGCTTTGGATATGAATAGAAATTCGGGTTTATACATCAGTTATATTGTTTTCTTAGTTGAATGAGACAAAGTACAGCGATGAGATTCGGAAGTTTTTTTGACTAATTTGGTTAGATAAAGAAAGGATAATAGACAGTGAAAATACATTTTAGAGGGGCCTTTTAACCTACACTGGGATATAAAAGTGTAGGTGACACTGGGGTCGCAACTCCATGGCACATCTCTGAGCTCCTTATCCTGCAACGCGATGGAAACTCATAAATGATGCGAATCCATGAAATGTTAACTAAATTTTCGTTATCATTGAATCCATGACTATAATGATTAAATAAACTAAAATACAGCATACTATCCCTAAAACAAGAGAAAAAAAGTGTCAGAATCCAAATTTTAAAGCTGTAAGCTTTTGCTCTGGAATTGTCAGTTTCTACGTTATTGTCGAATTTCGATAATAACGTCAGAATTAGTGGAGAAATCCTTCTTATTGAAACCTTTTGCCTTTTTTCTAATTTAGATAAAGCAGAAATATTTATTTATTAATTAATTAAGAAATATTAATTTCACTTACATAGTAAAGCATCAAGTCACAGCATTGGTTTCATTTTTTGTGCTTCAACGTACTAGTTTCCGCATTATTTTCTTGATTTACGATAAAGTTGCTAAAGATTCATAAAGGTCAGCTGTAGTAATCAAATCTCGATTCGAGACCATCGATCGTAGCCTGAATTTGAAAATTTATTTTGTTTATTCTTCCCAAGAAATCATTTTAGACTACAATCGTCTTCAGATTTTCAATCATGAAACATTTCCCGTTATTAAATGCATCTTCTTACTGTAGAGTACCTTTAGAAGTTTGCTGGACCGTAGATTAAAAAATAACAAATATGATGAATAAATATAAAATAAGTAAGTAGAAAAAGTCAGCCATTTTAACACACACGATAACCAACATATAGGAATCTTTGATTTCTATAATGAATAATGAATCTTCAGTTACTAAGAATCAGCTTCACGTTGCATCCAGAGAGGGAACTTAGTATTAAGACACTCCGTTCCCCACTAGACGCCGTCGTGGCGCACCGGCCACTGTAACGTGATAATTGTGGGTTCGATCCCACTCGGAGGAATGGATTATTAACTTAACCTAACTTAGCTTCACGCTTTATCCCTAGCGGGGTAGTCAGGGAGAACGAAGCGCTAAACGCTACGGTGGAGGACGGAATTATACATTAAGTATTATTTTTTCATATTTTTATTTTTTCGCTTTAGCACCGAGGCAAAAATTATCCAAAAAGCGGCGTTGAGTTCCGTCATTCAATCACAATGCCTCGAAACATTCGGCGGCAAGTAAGGAACAGAGTGTAATTTCAAGAGGTATCAAAAATAAAATATCTGTCCTAATTTTATTATCCCTAGAACCAATTGTGTTGATAACTGCGCAATAAAACAGGTTACGATAAAGTTCTGCATTTATTTACATACTTTGTTGCAGTTATTATAATATACGTACCGTGTTATAATATATATTGATCGATCGATCGATGCTTCTATATACATTCCAATGATTAATGACGCTATAGTCGCTCATTGCTGTTGTATATGACTGTACACGCGATGATTATGGGTTCAATTTCTATTAAGGGGAACGATTATATCCTAATAACTATTGTTTTTTTTTGTTATATACATACATACAAATAATTAATTACGCTAGAATCGTGCATTGATATAATATAGGATTGTACACGCGATTCTTATGTGTTCCATTCCCATTTAGGGGAACGATTATATTTGTATAATTGTTGTTTTTCTTATCTGGTATAATAAACGGTGTTAGATAACACGCAGCACGTAATATCTTAGTCTCGGACGGAGATCGGAGATCGGAGAGTCTTGATACCAGATTCTCTGTCTACCTTATTTTATGCGGGAGCTGAAATGAAGGTAAAAAAATATATTTTGAGAATTTAGCTAATAAAACAATGAAACACCTACTATAGCTGTGTAATTGTTTAAATACTTTTTTGTGTTAATTTACGTGACTTCTAGCTTATCTATAAATTATATAATAACAAGTCGCTAAATTTAAGACATTATTACTTGGATTAAAATGTTTTTATTTAAGAAAGTAATATTTTTACTAAGTTTTTATGATTTTGCAGTATACACTAAGATATACAACAGCCTTATCATGTAGATAATTATATACGTTTTTTATGTTTAAATTTGTATTTGTTCTTACTGAGCACGACAAGAAATTTTTTTTTTAGTTTCACGCTTTTTCCCGCACACAGCAGGGTAGGCAGAGGGAACCTAGTGTTAAGACACTCCGTTCCCCACTTTCTGCCGAATTCTGGAGGCATTGCGTGATGAGAACTCAACGCCGCGCTTTGCCTCGACACCAGAGCGAAGAAATGGAAATATTTAAGTAAATATTTCATGTCCTCGAGTGGCGATCGAACCCACAACCAGTCGGTTTTACGGTCACACTTTGTGCCGCTGCGCCACGACTGGCCTCAATTTTTTTTATTATTTTTTATTCCACGTATTAAGCAAAGTAGACTGACAGAAAATAGTGTTTATTACAATATTCACCCCGTACTGCCCATTAAGGATTTGTGTATTGTCATATTGTATTTCTTTTTAGTTACGCCACTTCATAAGAGATGTCGAGAGAGGCCAGTCTCGAAGCGCAGGGGCCTTGTGCCCGTGCAACTAAAAACGCGACAGGTTATTCGGTTCGATTCCCATTCAAAGAAATAAAACATTTAATATTTTTATTTCCTTGTTCTAGTAAAAGGGCAAAGCGAAGCATTGATTTCCGCTACTCAATAAGTCAAGACGCAATGCCTCCGGAATCCTGAGAAATATCTTAATGTGAATAGAGTTTGATACAGCGTAAAGCTAAAAAGAAAAAAAGACAAGTAATGTCTCGAAAATTTACGAAAAGTGATTACGGAATGATCTAACACTAGGATCCCCTTTCCTTCCCTGCTAAGGAGGAAAAAACATGAAGATGCTAAATGATATATCTAAACATGATAATTTTTCTTAGCCCCATAACGATAGCGGTCTCCCTCAAGCACTTTTCGCAATGACCCTCGTCGGCTTCGCAACTTTACACCTACCTTATTGTAATATTATGTGATATTACTAATGTTTTGTTGCTTAAAGAAAATTGAGCATAAGCTTTTCAATCTTTAGTGTTAAGCGCGGTGTGGATTTTAAATACGTAATTTAGATAGTTTTATAGAGTTAAAACCACAGTTTTAACTCTATAAAAGCCACATACTATTTAAAAAAATCCCAAAAATTAAAAAGTGATTTTTTCAAACAAAATAGATAATAAAATTATTGTTGTAATATAAAACGCCATTTGTCAAGAACGACGCACTCACACATAAACCTATCAAAGGGAAACCGCCGCATACGCCTCATTCCGAAATCGAGTCGTAGGTTTTTTGGCAAAGTTCAAAGTTGCTTAACCTGTCAGACGAAATATAGGTATGGATAAATACCGTGAAATCTTGAAAAAATCTTGATATTTTTTTTAGGTATGGGTTTAAAATATTTTACCCTATATACCTACTGTTCCCGTAAAAGGAGCGCTGACGCTTCCATCCTGTATATAATGGCCATACATAAATATATAATTAAATAAACTTATTATACATAATAAGCAGTATGTAACTGCGCATATGAATATTTACAAGTAAATGATTTACTGTGTTGTCCATGCAAATAATGGCTGGCAGTCCTTAATAGTTAATAGGTATTATTTGTTAAATCAAATTTCAAATATTAAATTATTGCGCAGTTCGAAAATATTGACTATTTTAGGTTCAGTCCCCTAAACCTTGACAATAGGTGAGATTAAGAAACGATTAATAAGTAAACACAGCGCGGCGTTGAGTTCCGCCACTCAACACGCGATGCCTCCAGCATTCCTCCAGCAGCGGAAAGTGGGCTGCGGAGTGTTTCAACACTAGGCTTCGTCTGCTTAAGCTGTTCCATGCGTAATACAGTGTGAAGCTAAAAATTAAATTAAGCACAGCTTGCATTTGAGAGTACAATGAAGAAAAAGTAATAATTTTATTATTATATATATGTATGACCGTATGTATAATTGTATGTAGGTATAAAATGCACCAGGAACCTATTTGTTAAGTTGTTTGTAGATAGATGACAGGTATATCGCTCATTTGGTGCAAAAATGACATAATTGCTTTTTGAAAAGCTATGTAAATAATAAATATGTTAAATTATCTAGAAACACTGTTTACAAATGTTGATTGCGTCTTTTGTTGTAAGAATTACATATTTGCATATTGAAAAATACGTCCAGGAGGCCAGTCGTAGCGCAGCGGCACAGAGGTGTGACTGTAAAATCGACTGCTTGTGGGTTCGATCCCCACTCGAGGAGATGAAATATTTACTTAAATTTATATTTTCATTTCTTCGCTCTGGTATCGAGGCNATATGTAGTTAATGCAACGAATTACAATAAAAGAATTAATACAAGAATAAACAAAAAAAGTACAACGAATAAACGATATGTCAATTTTCCTTTCCGTGGGATCATTTCGTAATTTAAGGAAAAAGTAAACTGCCTTTATTAAATACAATAGTTATTTTAGTATAACGCAGTATCCCTCACATAGCAAGGTACGCAGAACCTAGTGTAAAGATATTCTGTTCCCATTAAGACACTTCCGTTCCCCGATTTCCGCCGAATTCTCGTGACATTGCGTGTTGAGCCACTTGAATGAAATGAAAATGAAAGCAATAATTTATGCCCCGAGTGAGAATCGAACCCACAGCTATCGCGTGTACGGCCAGGCGTTGTGCCATTGCGCCATGATCGCCTTAATATCGTATTAAAAAAATATATCAAGTAATAATTTGAATCTACATTGTCACATAAACGCTTCAAAATATGTATAGAAGTATAGTCTTTTACAAACAAGGTCCCATTGAATCTTTATATTTTCCAAACAGGATGCCGTTAATACTTCCGCGAATACACCATTTCAAGCTGAAACTGATGAAGAGAATGTTCCGAGAAACACTTCATATAGTTCGTCTTGATAGTTTTGTTTCTTAGAAAGGTTGGTGAAATTTTATGTTTACTGAGAAATTGAAGTTTTATGTAAAGCCATTGTGGCGCAGTGGGACAGCCTCTGACTGGAAGCGCGATGGTTATAGGTTCAATACACGCTAGGGAAATTTATTTAAATTATTTATTATTTCCCGGCTCTGGTAGATAAAGTGTGGCTTTGAGCTTCCTACTCATCCTGGAATATCTCAAAAATTGCGTGAAAAGTAGAGAGTCACGGAGTTCCTTAACAGGTTGCCTCTGTCTACTCTGCTCTCTGGTAGTTCGTCTGTTTGTTTAGCTTCATGCTGTATTCGATAAAGCAGGGTAGACAGAGGTAAGTTGGGAACCTAGTAGTCTCCGTTCTCATTAAGACACTTCTGTTTCAGACTGGCGGAACTTAACTTTTGCCTAGCTATCAGAGTGAAAAGTGTGGGAATCGAACCCACAACCGTCGCGTTTACAGTCGCAGGCTTGTGCCCTTGTGCCATGATAGTGTTTGAGTTTGTCTTAAGGGCACGTGATATTAATATACTTTTTTTAACAGATAAAATATTAAAAATAATCAAAAGTGAATAAGGTAAAAACGATGAGATTGTTTTCAGATAATTAGAAGACCAATTCTTGCTAACATGAAGTCCGTCATATATATTCATTTAAATATTATTTTCAACATAATAGAGAGTAAGTCAAAACAAATATTATAATATTAATGACATAATTATGTAAAATATGATAAAGCTACTTCACGCAGTAAAACTTTTAATTAAATTTGTTGAAAATTTTTATCTGGCCCCTCAATGGCATACGAGCGTGCGAGCGAGCTTATATCGATGAAATGCTATTAAGTTATATTATAATATGGAATATTAAAGAAGTTTTTGATCATGAAATATCAAATTGGAATTTAAATTGCTAGCCAATCAAGGAAAGTTTACACAGTTACACGAGTTAGAAAGTGATCTAAGGTATTGTTAGTGGTTTGGAAAGTACGGACATCTCTCATCGGGAAAATGATAATAAATATTTTTTTAATAACTTAACACTGTATCTTAAAAGTATAAGAATAGATAGAGGGATCCTTATCTTAAGACGTTCCGTATCATACCGTTAAGTGGGCAAACTCTCCGCCTTGTTTCATCTTGTCAAAATGGCGAGGATATAATTTTTTTTAATTTTCCTGAGTGTAAATTGAACTTACAACCGTCGCGTTTACAGTTAGACACAGTGTCCCTACGTCACACAAGCAATTTAAACAAACTTTTTAGCGATTTTTATTTCAAAATTACTTGTTGTTTTAGTGTGTAATGGCCAATATACAATGATGAGACCACCGAAGTCTAACACTTGTGATAACCCACGGAGTACCGTTTTGGTAGAACAGTTCTTCAACTTAATCTTTTCTGAGTTCCAAAATCCTCCACCAGTCTGTGTTTGTGTGCAAATGTGTATTGAACAAGCTGCATATTGTTATCCTAACGGTTGCCTTAAGAGGCTGGACAAAAGATCTGAAGGAAGCACTATGAAACCAGTCAATCGCATCCAATATGGAACAACTCAATCTCTAATGTTTGTAGTTGATAAAGATCCAGATTTTGATGATATATTTGAAGTAACTAGCCTTAAAGCTAACTCAGGTTAGTTTAAAATAACTAGTATTTTTTCGTAGTTATACATTTAAATACAGTTCTTTTTTTTAAATTTGCAGATAAAAGTCATGTTAACCAACTAAATGAAATAGTATTTAATTCAAATCCATTTAATGAATTAGTGTTGAAATATAAGAGATTACCAAAAATGGAAATGAAATATAATTTACGGGAACGAGTGAAAAATTCCAAAGCAGCCAAAATAAAAAGAGATAAATTAGACATGTTGAAAACAAAGTGGCCAATGAACAGACATTTTGGTAGGAAACAATTACTTAACAATCTTATTCAAAAAAATGATCAAATAAGGAGAACTAATGTAATAATTTCAACAAAACCAGAAGTTGATTATGTTATAGATTCACCAAAACCTTATAAAAGACTCAAAACAAAACGGGAAGATACGGTAAACACGGAAGAATCATACTTATACCAGGCAAATAACACAATTTTTTCTTTAGAAACTCTAATCGATACATTAATTCTAAGTAGCTTAAACAAAAACAGTCAAAATACCTCATCTAAGACAATTGATGAAACGACATTATTAGAAAATATACACAATACAAAATCTTTTCAGAATTATACCAATATTACAAAAACTATCACAACAATACAAGATAATGTCATAAATTATGACAGTAGTAAGACAGTATTAAATGTAGCAAGCCAAAATGATTATGGAGCATTAATCACAACTTTGTCTAAAGAAATTGACAAGCAAAATGATGAAAGTTTAAAAATAGCGAAAAAGTTTATTACAATAAGAAATCAGGATTTCAGTGTACATACTCCAAAAATTAAAGAAACCACAGAATGTTGTGTAACTTCACAAAACAATAATAATATAGGTTCAACAAACGATAATATACTAAAATCTACTTTAAATAATCATATATATCTTCAGTCGATGAAAAATTTTTATCCTGTTCTAAGAGATTCTTTAAAAAAGTCAAGTAAGAAACGAATAGTGCGCAAACTGTTTTAAAAATATTCTTCAAACTGGGTATTTTTAGTTACGAAAAAATATGTTAGAATGCATATTTATTTATATGGAAATTCAATAAATTCAATACTTTTCCAGATTTCAATATTTATTTTTATGTCGTTCAGTCAAACATTTTCTAAGAACATATAAATTTATATTTGTCGATAGCGACGTTCATAAAATAATCATTATTTTGGAAAGGGCAGTAGGGGCAGAAGCGTGCGATTGTAAGAGTGACGGTTGTGGAATCGATTCCCACTCGGGGGAATGAAATATTTTTATTTCTTTACCCTTGTAACGGGGCAATGCGCGGCGTTGAGCTCCGCCACTCAACACGCAAAACCTCATGAATTCATCGGCAAGTGGGAACGGAAGTATCTTAATGGGTACAGAGTATCTTAACACTAGGTTACGAAAACATTTTTTTTTTATTTTTTTTATTTAGAATCAAAAGGACATCACAAAACAGATTTACAATAAGTCTTAGATCTAAGGTATAGTTACAAAGTTAATAATTGTAGACCCAACATCAGTGATCACATGAACGATATACGATCAGAAACGCAGTGTAGATAACACATACAAGAAAATTAAAATAAACTATAAAATTTGAAATTTTATGCTATTAAGGGTTGGTATATAACATAAAGCCATTATTTTACTTAGACAAGTTAGAAAATAAGAGGACCAGTCACCTGACCGCCCTACGGTAGTTAATTCCTTGGGTTCAGATTTGAAAGTATCTGCAGTCAAGTGACTGTGATTTGAATATTTTTATGTTTGAGATTCTCTATTATTGCTCTCATAAAGATACCAGCATGCAAGCCTAAAATATCTATGTTATTAAAATTAAAATTATATAATTCGAGCATGCGGCGAATTGGTGCCCTAACACCAGCATTAGTTCTACATATGGAAGTTGCAAAAAGTTTATGTTGACGAGTAGTTCGAATATGGGCTTTAACAGGTACTTGATAACATATTTTCCCAATTAAATCTATACAATCATATTTTTTATGGCATATGTCATAAAATAACATAGTGCTGAGCTGTATACGTCTAGAGGCTAAATTTAGTAAATCATATTTGTCTAACAACAAATCATAAGATAACTGACTATGAGTACATTTATAATGTATACATTTTAAGAACTTCTTCTGTACCATTTCAATACCATTGATATACTTTAAGTAAAGTGGATTCCAAATAGCTACGGCATATTCTAGTTGAGATCTGATAAGAGATTTATATAAGTATAAATAAGTTCTATAATCTTTGAACCCATTACACGATCTCAGAACGAAGCCATACATTTTAAACGCCTTATTTACAATATTTTCTGCATGAATGTCAAAATGAAGCTTTGTATCTAAGGTAATTCCTAAGTCTCTAATTTGTTTGACTCTCTCGAGTAAGACACCACTGAGCCAATACGTACTATCAATGGGACTTTTCTTCTTAGTAATTGTCAGAGATTTACATTTGTTCAGACTTAGATTCAATCCATTAACACGACAGTATATTGAAAATCTATCCAAATCATCCTGGATTTTAGCTGGATCTTCCGAGCATTCAATTGTTCGGTATATTTTCAGGTCATCAGCATACATAAGAAAATGGCAATGTTTAAAGCAGATACCAATATCATTCACGAATATTAAAAAAAGTAAGGGACCCAATATTGAGCCTTGTGGTACACCAGAGCTCACAGGTACACAAGATGATTCAAAACCCTTTAACACTACCCTCTGGGACCGGGCAGAAAGATAAGATTTAAACCAACGCCATAGATTCCCACGGATACCATTGAAGGCTAATTTTTCTAACAATATCTTATGGTCCACTCTGTCAAAGGCTTTCTGAAAATCAGTATATATGCAATCAGTTTGTTTATTAGCATCAAGTGCTTCAAATAAATATGTTGTGTATGATAAAAGATTAGTTACTGTAGAACGTTTCTGCATGAATCCATGTTGTTGTGGGATAATTATATTGTGGATAGAAGGATATATAGCATTATGCACTAATCTCTCGAGGATCTTCGACAATATTGGCAAAATTGATATAGGTCTGTAATTTTCAACATTATTCTCGGGACCTCCCTTATGAACAGGTACAATCCTAGCAGTTTTCCATATACCTGGAAACTCACCATCATATAGACATTTATTATATAAGAAATGAAGCGGTTCATCAATTACATCTGCTACTTCTTTCAAGAAGCAGGCATGAATATTATCAACTCCCGGCCCTTTGGTTATATCTAAAGATAAGAGAGTCTTGTTAACGTCGATTTTAGAAACATTTAAGTTAGAGATGAGGTTATACAGACTTTGTAGGTCGTCTATACTTATATCGTTTATATCAAAATTACTAGGTACCTGTGAAGGTGTAAAAACAGATTGAAAATAATTCGAAAACAATTCACAAATTTCACTGGCTTCACTGGCAGTTACATTTTTGCTAAGTATTACTCTATTTTCTGCTTTACATAGATAGAGAGTAAATAAAAAAATATTTCGCGCTTACAGTCGCAAGCTTATATATGTCCCTGCGTTGGGATTGGTGTCTTAGTCAATTTGGTGATTGGTTAACACGGAGAAGTTAATAATTATTCTCGTTTCCTTGATTTACTTCACTATACACGCCTTGGCGGGTACGGGCTGAAGAAACAAATATTTCATAGAATGCTTTGTTGTCAATAAATATGATAAGGCAGTCCATGGTAATCCTACAAATATTAGCTATAACTATTACAATTTCTGAAATACCAATAAATAATCACTTTTCAGATTTTTACCATTATTTATTTTATAAGGTTTTGTATGACATGAACTAAAATTATAAGTTTGTAATGTTTTTTTTTCTATGAAGTACATATAAATCATGATGTTTTGGATTTTTTTTTTATTTGTACTGCAAGCTCTCACTTCGTACCATTTTTCATAATAGTAGTTCCACTGGAAGTACCCTATAGTTTTGGTTATATATTATATATCTCATAGAACAACACTCTCGAGAGAGCAATCTCGAAATAAACGGCATTCCTGAGAACAAATCGGAGAACCTCTACAACACCATGTGCCAACTAGGTAGCGTCGTCTCTTATCCAAGACAGGACCCTGATATACTGTATTTCTCGAGGGTACGCAAATTAGACAACACAAATAAGAGACCACGTACTGCAGTAGTAAAATTAAGGAATACTAAGATCAGAGATTCCATCATAGCGGCTGTGTCGAAATTCAACAAGAAAAAATTCGAATGACCGACTCAACTCAAGTCACTTAGGTTACAGTGTGAATAAGTCAAATATATGTGTCAGAACATCTCTCCCCATATTTTAAGGCTCTACATGCGCGTACTCGATAAGTTGCTAAAGAAAAAGAAATTCGTTACGTTTGGATAAGGAATGGCCGTATATTCACTTGAAAAAAATGACCAGTCTCCAGCGAAGCAAATCAAGTGTTATGAGTCATTAAACCAACTTTAATTTATAAAATTAAAATTAAAATATCGATTTATCATTATCCTTAATTCAACATGTTTAATATATATCATCAAAATTTTAGTGGAATGAAAACGAAACTCAGCTGTATTCGCACGGCCACATTGCAAACTAATTACGATATGATTGTAGCGACGGATACTTGGCTGGATGAAACAATAGCTGACTCCGAATTATTTTCTAACTGTTTTAACATATACAGAAGAGATCGTCAAACTACGTCATTATCTCATAAAACGGGAGGTGGAGTACTGTTTGGTGTGTCTTAAAATTCGAATCACGTCGAATAAGTCATTATGAAAGTGTTTTTGAAGACTTATGGATTAATGTGAAGTTTAAAAGCAGTGGTATTCATAAAAACATTCTAATTTGTGTCGTATATTTACCACCACCTGTATGTATCTTGTGACCTCTTGAATTCTATCTTAGATAATATAAGCTCCGTTATACAATCTTATAGTGGAGATATCCTAATTCTAGGTGACTTTAACTTAAGCTTCATAAATTGGACTCAAGATGTTAACAACTCCCATGTGTGGTCACTCCTAATAATATTTATAATTTTTTGGGATATGCATTGTTGGACTTTCTCTCATTGAATAATCTAAATCAGCACAACTGCATACGAAATCACAACAGTCGCGTTCTTGATTTAGTATTATCAAATTTTAGTAATATTAAAGTAACTGAAGTCCTCGATACTTTAAGCAAATTAGATCCTCATCACCTAGTGCTGGAAATTGAAATTGACCAGAGCAAAACCAACTTAAATAGTACTACATTTGCCACTCATTGTTTTAAAAAAGGGGACTGTAATAGAGTCAACTCCGAATTGGGTAAGGTCGATTGGGATCTCGAACTTCAAGCATGTTCTGACGTTGACAGTATGGTCGAAAAACTTTGCAGTATTCTTCGCAGAGTTATAAATACTTTAGTTCCAAAAATAAAGCAAAAAAACTTAAAATATCCTGTCTGGTTTACACAAAACCTGTTAAAATTAATTGCTGAAAAAGAAAAACTTAAAAGTAAGCTAAAGCTTTACAACAATCCTAGAGATCTATTAGAATATACGCTCACAAAAAATAGAGTTGAATCACTATTAAAGCAGTGTTACTCTCAATATATTTTACACACTGAAGAGTCCCTAGTACGTACACCAAAAAAGTTCTGGTCTCATATGAAAAAGTGTAAAGCTTTACCATCTGAAATTCCTTCCGAAATGATTCTTGATAACACAACGGCTACGTCCGGAATTGATATTAGTAATCTTTTCGCAAAACAGTTCTCGTCGATATTTAATCTTCCAACACATTGCCAAAAAGTATCGCTAAAGGATTCCTACCCACAAATGTCTCTATCTAAGATTCACACAAATGAACGTGACATCGCTAAAGTACTAAAGTCTTTGGACTCTAGCAAAGGTGCGGGACCGGATGGTATACCGCCACTATTTGTAAAGATGACCCAAAAATATCTAACTTTACCGTTAAAAATAATTTTTAATAAGTCTTTGGAAACTTCTACCTTTCCCAGAGCTTGGAAGTTCGCTAATGTTCTTCCCATTTATAAAAAAGGAAATAAAGATAATATACGCAATTACCGACCTATATCCATGTTAAATACGTTTTCCAAAGTCCTTGAAAGTGTAGTATGTCCTATTCTCTCTCTCTATTCCAAAAATATAATTTCAGTTGATCAACACGGCTTTGTCTCTGGTAGATCTACAGTATCCAACTTGGTTACTTATACTTCTTACTTATCTAGACAGGTGGATAGTAAGAAACAGGTTGACTCTATATATACTGACTTTACCAGTGCCTTCGATAAAGTGGACCATGAAATCTTAATTCTAAAGCTATGTGCGTATGGAATCTGTAACCCACTACTATCTTGGTTCCGCTCATATCTCGCAAATAGAGTTCAGCGGGTAATAGTCAAGGGGCATACTTCGGACCCGTACATTGCTACGTCAGGGGTACCTCAAGGATCTCACCTGGGACCCATCCTTTTTTCTCTATTCATAAACGACGTAACACGCAACGTACGACACAGTTTCTGTTCGTTGTTTGCGGACGATCTCAAACTGTACCGCACAATATGCTCTATCGAAGATAGCTTTTTACTCCAGGAGGACCTTAACTCCATCCAAGAATGGTGCACTAACAATAGAATGTCTCTTAATGCATCGAAATGCTCACACATTAAGTTTACCCGGAAAAAGAAAGTGGTCAGTTCTAAATACTTCATACATAATCAAGAGCTCTTAGAAGTGTCGGTGATAAGAGATCTCGGTGTTCTCATTGACAGTAAGCTCACTTACTCTGTTCACTACAATCATATGATCTCTAAAGCATGGGCACTGCTGGGCCTGATCAAGCGCAGCACTTTGGAGTTCAAGAGACCCGACTCTATCGTAGCTATTTTTAACGCGTTGGTAAGGAGTGTCTTAGAGTATGCGGTCCCGATATGGAATCCTTGTTATAAGTCCCATATCATTAGAATAGAAAAAGTGCAACGTTCTTTAACAAGGTACCTGGCTTTTAAAGACAAATCCTGCCCATTTAGAGCGGACTATCAACAACGCCTGAGTCATTTTAATCTACAGTCCCTAGAAAATCGTAGACATGTGGCTGATTCGGTGACACTGTACAAAATTTGTCACAGTAAATTGGATTGCTCCGACTTACTATCGCAAGTTAATTTAGTCGTACCTCGCCTCGCTCCCAGACATCCCTTTAAAAAAATATTTTTAACCAACACTTCCAAAAGTAATCTTGGCAAATTTTCACCTATTAACCGAATAATAAATCTATATAACAATCTATCCGACCATGACATCGATATCTTCCATGATACACTTATTGATTTAAAAAAAAATTACCACAAATTGGATTGTAATAATTAACTTGTAACTATAACTCCACTCACTAAATAAATATATATAATACATATTATACATATAATACAACGTAGTTATTATTGCTTATTTAAATATTTTTTAATCTCCATGAATTCTAATTGTATTATGTAATTTATTATGTGGCTTATTGTATTATTCTAATTGTATGAATTGTCTTTTTTAATAACGATTGTTTTTGTTTTAATAATTATTTCTTTCAACTGTTTTTAATTGTAATGTCTAACTGTACTTAATTGTAATTTTAATTTATTTGTAATTGTAATTATTTGTTATTGTAATTTAACTTATTATGACTGGTAATTAATCGGGATTATTTTGTGAATGCTGTACATATCTGTAATTGATATTTGTAACCGAACCAGACCGATATATGAATTTTCTTTTAATATTACAAGTTACATGTATTGTTGATGTGTCAATACATAAATAAATATATATTCGTAAAAATATTGACATCTTGACAGATGAACAGAAGGTCAACAAATGATTGTGTAAGGGTTCTGTTTTGTCGTTTCGAAGTATGGAATCCTAAAAAAGAAACAAATCAAATATATATTTATATTACAGAATATAGATTTATTAGAGATTAGAATAGATTACTAGATAGATTATTAGATTTCTCTTATTTGGCTTTTAACACAATTGATGTCAGCGTAATTTAGCTATACTTAAATATATCAGTATATTACCAAATGCCAATGTAGGTTTTTATTCTTAACTTATTCTTAACCGACCGTGAACAATGCGTACGTGCTAATGACAATTAATTTTCATACTATAGACTCAGTGCTGGAGTACCTCAGGGCAGTGTACTTTCTTCGTTTCTTTTTCCATTTTTATACACTTCTTAAATCCATTGTTGACATTGTCCTTACATTTTTACGCTGACGACTTGCAAATTTATACGACTAAAGCGGTTGATGATATTGCTAATGCTATACGGCAAGTCAATTTTAAATTAAGCACTATTGTACCTGGAGCAAATCAGATATGGCTTATCGATAAATTCTAGCAAGTCTTGGTTGTTCTCGGTAACGCAAAACAACTCGCCAAAATTGACTACTCCCTACTTCTTTCCCTAATGCTTGATAATTATCAAGTAGATATATATCTCCATCTTGTATCTATAACTAAATTTTTCAATTGCAAGAGGGAGTTTAGTACTTGTGTAAAGATCTGGATATCAGGATGGATAATTCTCTGGACTGGGTTCTTCAAACAGCTGAATTAAATCGCAAGGCTTTTGTTGATATTGTGAGAGTAAAGAATTATCTTCACACTTTATTCTTAGAGGAGTAGTCAGAGAGAACGGAGCGCCAAACGCTACGGCTTCTACATACCTCTTTTACTATCATCAGCTGAGGACTCCCTCTACCTCTCTTACCACTCACTTTTCCATAATATTTTTTTTTGCCAATCCATCACTCATCACTCATTCGTTCGACATTGCCTAACCAGCTGAGCACGGTTTTCTTCATTCTCCCTGTGACATCCCCGCTAGTACCTGCCATTCTGTATCTTTTTATTACAGATTCGATCAGCCAAGCTGACTCCGCATATCCTGCGGCGTTCATTTTCCTTTCATTCTTCTTCTATAATAACAACGTTTTGCTGCAGTATAATAGCGTTGGTAACAACACTGCATTGTGTACGGCCAAACGCGCAGCTGTGCTGACTTTTCGCCGTCTCATCAATGCAGCTAAGGCTCCGTTAACCCTGTTACCTGCAGCAATACGCTATTCTACGTCCATCTCGTATCATCCATCTCTACTGAACATATACTTCCCAAATATACCACTTCATTCACTTGTTCTAATATCTTGCCATTGATCTTGCATTCCGTACTTTCTTCATCTCTTTCAAAAACCAAAACCTTTATCGTACTTACATTCAGACTTATAACATTAATTTCACAACCTTCTTTCAGAGTGGTGACTAATGCCTGCAACTCACATTCTGATGATGCAATCAGTACTGCATCATCTGCGTACAGCAAGCAATTCACATTCAAGTCACCTACCTATTTTCACTCCCATATCACTTTGTTTCACTTCTTGGAGACAGCTATCCAAATACAAATTGAACAACCGAGTTGACACGGCGCAGCCTTGTTTAACACCCGATTCGTCAAGCCAAGGCGACATGCCAGCTCCGCGATCCAATGCCAACGGACGCTTGCTGCAGATTTGACTGTACGGGTCCGCTCACATTGTACCGGGTTAGTATCTCCCAACGCCTTTTCCAAGTCCACAAAAGCACAGAAAACTTTTTGGTTAACGGCCAAAAACTCTTCCCTTATCATACGGAGGGAAAAGATCTGATTCATACACCCTTTTCCAGGTCTAAAGCCTCCTTGGGCCTCCCACAACAGCTTTTCAGGGTAAAGAGATGGAAAAAATTGCCGTTTAAAACTAGCTCAATCTCTTCATTTCCCCATACTGAATTATGCAGATTCTTGTTACCTAGTTTTTGCATTAAGGAAATATGACCATATTACCCAATATCGGGTTCGACTTAAATGGTCGACATGAAACATCGACACAATTATCATGCACTTATAAGTTTGTTATACCAACTTTAAATCCAAAGTTATACCAAATTTAATTTAAAAATCATATTTTTGCAATAAAATATTTTTGATTTGATTTAAATCTATCCAAATGAAACAACAAAAAAAAATGAACAAGAAAATAACGTTTTTACGTGCCAATATTAAAATAAAGTGAAAGCTTGAACACATTTTTATACCGGATCGTAAAAAAGTGAAATGATTTTTTTCATTTTTATTGCTATACAATTTTTTTACTAAAATTGTAATTAAACAGCTACAACATTTTATTACAGCAATGTATGTTTAAAATCTACTATTAAAATTTAGTAACTGTTTTTTTTTATTTCACTATTTTCACGTTTTTTTCCGCATGTCAGGGTAATTAATCCAAGAGAACCTATGCTCGTATTTATAAATTGCTCTCAAGTCTGAGATCGATATTGAGAGCGGCTTATAAACACTAAGTTTTTTCAAGACTCTCGCATTTTGCGTAGACGTTTTGCGTTTTGCGAAATTGAACACCGCGCTTTGTTAAAATAATAATATTAAAATAATATTTAAATGTTATGCTATTAAGCATAAATAAATCAAGAAATTAAAAATATTATTTTCAATTATTTAAAGATTAACAAAGTTTAATGTAAGCAAAGCGTTCCATCAAAAATATCGTCCAATTAATTATGTCTTTGTTCTCCAAAATTGGAAACAATGAAAATGATTATACCGAAACAGGGTTTTGTGTTATCTTGCAAAATTAACTCTTACTATTGTAAGAATTGAGACTAGACTACTACTGTGGGATACACCGTGAGATAAAAAAAGAAAACATTGTGGACACACTACCACTATTTAATTGTTGAGTTTTAGGCCTTATCATGTACAGCAGGGGACACAGCAGGAACTTTGTTAAGATTCTTGTTCCCACTTTCCGCATAACTTTTGAGACATTGTGTATTGAGTGGCGGAACTCAACTCAACTGCAGTGACGATGCGGCGATGTAACTTGTTTACATTATATTTTTGAAATTTAATGTAATGAAGTAATGATCAATTCAACCTCTTCGTTTCTGCTTGATATTTGTGGGATGTAGCGTGAAGAAAAATAAAATTATTGTAAAACATGATATTTTGCTCTCTGTCACGCAATGTGCATACGGACGTCAAATATCAAAATGATCATAAAAAACATATATGAAATATAATTATATAAGTGGCGCAGGAGTACAAGCCTGCGACTGTAAAGGCGAAAGTTGTGGGTTCTATTCTCTCGAGGGAATGAAACATTGAATATTTTCTTTTGCTTTGGTCACGAAGCAAATCGATGATTTCCGCCACTCTACACGCAGAGCTTCGAAAATTTGGCGGAAAGTGAGAAGTGTTTGAATAGGAACGAATTGTTTTTATACTAGTTTCCCAGGTTCCCTCTATGTACGAAACATCGCGTAAAACAAAAAAAAAATAACATCCATTCAAAACGCTAGTCAGATCCAATCTCCGAAATAACATCTGGGTCATTTTGCGGAACAGGGCCTCCCGTTAAGGTAATGACAGGGTTGATGTCGATATTGCGTATAAAAGTTGGTTATTAAACGCCATAAGCCTTGATGAGTCATACAAGGTTATCGTTATGTAGTAACAATACTTGCTTTACCAATTTTGCGGAAAAAAATAATGAATCAGCTTAATTACTTTTTGTTCTCCATAGTATGGTTTTTCGTATCATTGCTTCGCGTGGGAATTGAACAGACTACCATCGCGTCTTACAATTATGTTATTTTACTAAAGTTTAAAATAAACATATGTTGTATATGTAATTTCCGATTTTATTTTGTGTAATTTTATCAGAAATAACCTAGTGTTAATGCACTAGTTTCTTTACAGTCTGTTTTGAAAAATATATTGAGTTTTAACTAAGTTCCTCCAAAAAAGGAAAAAAGCTAACAACATATAAGAAAAAATCAAAGATGCGATTAAAATAAAATTCTTTAAACTCTTAAAACACTATTTATATTACAAATAAAAACTGTAAAAAAATCACATAAATGCTTGCGACGCCTGACCGTCCAGAACGTTTAGTCTAGACTGCAAATGGACGTGCATAAAACGCACAGATAAGATGTAATAAAGTAAGATTTCTTTATATCTTTAATTTTTCTTATGAATTTGCTGATTCTATTATTTATATAGTTCATTAGTCAATAACTAAAGATTTATTATCAATCATTAACTAAAGATTTATTAAATTTGTAGTTAAAAGATAAATATGGTATTATTTATAACTAACTTAAACCTTCGACTTTGCTTGCGTTATCAATGATAATAAACAATGAGTTAATCATATATTAACGGCTCTACAATGAGACAGTTTCATTATTCTGATGATAGTATTTAACGTAATATAAAAAAAAGAATAAAATTAGAATAAAAAGTGGCAATGCCGACTCGACTTGACTCGTCAACCAAGGGTTCCGTACAATTTTCATGGAAAAGGACAGCTTATAAAAGTTGACAATTTAACTTTGTGGACGTATGCACTATTGCCATTGCAAAATCGTGATATGTAAGCTATGTTACTGTAGTTTCATCTAAATACGTTCTGTAGATTTTGGGTGAAAATAGAACAAACATCTATTTACGTCACAAGCTTTCATGTTTATAATTCTAGAAATATTTATGAAAGATTTTGGAGCAAGCAGTGTGAAGGCACCATGTTTTCTGTTTACGCTTCTATATGAGATGGAACCTAACGCCACGAGCATTACCAGAACCGAAAACCTACGCGGTGTGTTTATTTCAAGTCAAGTCAATGTCAAAGGCATTTAAGATTTTTAAGTGATTGAAAAAGGAGTGATTTTTCATCTATCACTTTTAATACAACTTCACAAAAACATAAAAACATTACAGCGCATTGTGCTTTATCACAAAAACTACTCTAAATCACAGTCACTTCTACAGTCGAGAAAGAAACCAGTTATCTGATGTTAAAAAAAATTTGCTCCCTACAAAATGAAAGTTTGTCCTGCGAGAAAAGTAACTTCCCACGGGATAAGCGAACGAATGGTGGAATATTATTCCGAGTTCCGCAGAAGTGTTAATAGCTGTATACTTTGCTGAACTAGTTCGCACTTCGTGAAGGAATTTTAAGTAAGCCCTGCCATTCTGTGGGTTTAATAGATAGAAAGATATTTTTATTTTATTTAGTCAAAATCTAGTCTATCAGGAGCCTTCTCTATTGGCAGAGAGAATCTGGTGTTGAGACACTGTTCTCCATATTATATCTGAAATGGAGACATTTCGTAATAAGAATTTTAATTATTTCGTCACTTAAATGTAATGAAGATAAATTTACGTAGAAATATGGCGTATTTACGTACAGATGCTATATGCCACATTGTCTAAGGAACTTTCCGCAGAATCAATGTGTCCGTCTCTAATAACCTTTTGTAGGAAACTCGTGGAAATGTCTGAATTTATAGAAAATATTCAGATCTACTTACAATGTTATAAAAAAACAAAACTTCTAAATCAACGCAATCAAAATCCAAATTTCTTGCTACGTTGCTAATAGTATTTTATACTATTTTCTAAAGAAGCAAAAAAAGACGATCTTTTTAATATATAGTAGATATTCTTGTAGAAAAATATACTTTATTTTATAACGAAATTATTCAAGAAAATCGTACTTATAAACAATATCAACTTTTTGTTTTATTCACTCAACATCAACAGCAAGTTAGAAAAAGGAAACGAATAATAAAAGATCATCTAAAACACATTATAATAAAACTGAAACGAACGCTTAGCTGTTACACAAAAAGTTCGACTTCTAACGTCTGTGGGTGAATTGCTTTTTTATTTTAATACACTCGAATGTACACAGTATTAAATAGCTTTAAGAGAAGTTTTAATGGCCGCTGCTAATAGTATGTATGTAAAGGATAACAACATTATTTGGGAACGTTAGGGCTGTTAAGGAAATTAATAAAAGTTGTAAGGACATCGTGGCGCAAGAGTATAAAACGTATCTACTGTAAAGGTCATAGGTTGTGGGTTAGGTTTCAACTTGAAATGTTTAATACTTTCATTTCCTTCCTCTGGACCAGGACCTGGACCAGGCAAAGCAGCTGTGAAATCGATTTTTAATCGAGGCCTTAATTATTTCAGTCGCCATTTAATAATACGTAATGCCTCTAATTCAGGTCGAAAGAAAAGGCGCCGCGCTGTCACAATAAGCTACGGTGGCCTCACTGGATAAATCGCAATGTTGAGCGTCACCAATCAATGCCCAGCAACTCAAAAATTCGGGTGAAAATGGGGAACGAGTAGTTTTAACACTGGATTCCATCTGCGTAGCCTGCAGTGCGGAATACAGCGCAGCGTAAGGCTATAAAATATATCATTTAGATGTTCTTAGCTATGTAATACAGAATCGTATAAAAAAAATCTATTTTGATCACGAAACTGATAGAAGTCGCAAAATTCCGCCTCGAAAGTAAATTAACGTGGTAGTCACGTACTTGAGTGCAATAATCTGATTTGGAGACTATGATAAAAGAAAACAAGTTGGCTTTAGTAAGTAGTGGGGTAGTTATCCAATTATTGCTATATATTTTTGTGAATGTTTTTCTTTAATATAGATTTGATTTGGGTATTCTTCATAACATATGAAAGGCAGTGAGAAATTAGTATTAATACATACCATTTCCCACTTTTCGTTCCAATTTTTGAGACATTGCGTGTTGTGTTGCAGAAACCAACTCCGCACTTTATCTTAACAGAATCAGAAAATGAAAGATGCATAACAAAAACAAAAATTGAGACCCACAAGGTCCTCAAATATAATTAAAAATTAAAATTCTTTATGTTATTCTACATAACAATAATTCATAATTTTATCTTTTTTTCAGTTTCACGTTGTATCTCGCACATGGGCGGGCAGAGAAAATCCGGGGAATCTAGAGTTAAGACACTCCTTTTTCCATTAAGACTTCCGTTCGTCACTTTCCACCGAATTCTTAAGGAATTGCGTGTTGAATGGCATAACTCAACGCTCGTATCGCTTGGCTTAGATTAGATACATAAAACGTAGCGCGGCGTTAAGTTTCGCCTAACAAAATTCAAAACAACCATCGCTACCCCACCGTGCTAAACCCGAAATATGTGAATCTAACGAAAAAATAATCAAAATCTTCATAATAAAGAATATTCTTAATAAGTGCAGTCAATAAAGAAGAAAAGGCAAATGAGGCTGAATTCCGTTCGTTCCGTTCCGTATCGATTAGTCTAACGCCTCACGTTTACGATTCGAGTTTTGGCAATAAGAGAAATCCATTAAGGCTTTATTGTACAAAGAAATGCTGATTGGTTTACTTTGATGCAGTTGCCAGTAATTTATTTGTTTTAAATCTAGTAAGGATATGTATTTTTTTATTTTGTGTAAATTTTATTTAAATTTTTGCTCTTGTTTACTATGAAATACAGAAATGGCAAGTAGATTAAATAAATATATTTAAAATAAATTATGAACTTGAATTTATGGCAACGATGACTTTGTAAGTAATTCTACTAACATTATGAGAACGTTTGTGGGGATGGATTTTTGGTCCATTTTTATGTAAGAACGGAACGGAATGGATTGAGATTGAACTTTACAGCAATATAGCTTGTATATGAGAATAACAATTATAGAGAAAGACCCAATAGTAGAATAGTAGAGTCAGACCCGCGTTATTTTATAAAGTCTGAATGTTTTTGTGCGCATACACTCAACACAGGTAAGTACTATTAGGAAAAATGTATCTTGAGTTGTGGTTACTTTGGTAGTTATAATATTAGGTAACTACGATGCAAAAAATGAAAGGTAAACTATGTAAATTTTTTATTTCATTTTAATTTTTTTATTTAATTTTTTTATTAATAACATAAATATTACAGTGAACAAACAGGATATTGCCAGACACTTATTATGGTTTTAACTCCCAGCAAGACAACCTCAAATCCTATAAGCTATAAGCGCCTACGAACATATTAGGAGCAAATAATATTTTTTACACATTAGTTAATTAAAATTGTTCTTATTATAAATTGTTCTTGTCAGTTATTAAATGTATCTTTAATATATTATATTCGTAGGCGCTTGTAATTTATCAGAGTTTAAAGGTTAATAAGGTCATGCAAAGTGTGTGGCAAATTTTATATAATATTATGTCATTTATAGTCCACGCAGTTGTGACGCACGTGTTAGGGGCAGAAGAAAATGACTGTAAACGTTTCGGTTTCCTCTTGCGGAGATAAAATATTTAATATTATCGTTTCCTCGCTCTTATAACGAAGCAAAGTGTGGCGTTGAGTTCCGCAACACGCAATGAATGACTCCAGAATTCGGTGGAAAGTGAAGAAAGTGGTGTCTTATCTCTAGTTATCCCATATTTTCTCTGCCTACCCTGTTAAATATTATTTTCTTTTATAATTACACACTGTATCATGCACATAGCAGTATGTGCGTGATACAGCGTGTAGTTATCAAAGAAAATAATATTTAACAAAAAAATATGATTAATAATTAAAACAAAAATGTTATCTATACAGAAGATCTCCAGAGTCTTCGTGAAAACATTGCAAAGAAAATGTAAAGACCGCCCAAGTTGAGCTACGACTTACGAGCCTTTTTTATTTTAATCAGAAAAAAAGTTTTGCCCTGAACGAAGAAATTTTATCAGGTTTTGTAAATACCTACCTCGCTTTCCTTTTGTGTTGGTGTTGCTTTATGATAAATAGTATGATATTAAATCCACTGTGGCGCATTGGGACAACGTCTGTTTATAAACGCGATGGTTCTGGGTTCCATTCTCATTTGAGGGTAGGTATTATTTTCGTTCTCTCGGTCCAGTAATAAGACAAAGCGCGGCGTTTAGTTATCAACAGCAATATCTCGAAAATTGAATAGCAAAAAAGGGATGAGGAAAGAAACGTGGTGGTCGTGAAACTTTGTCTGTCTCTAAATGCGCTTAAAATATATTTTTTTCTGTTATAATATCCAACTTTTTGTATAAAAATTTAAATTAAATACTATATTGCTACTATATAATTGATTGCTAGCTATATTCCGTATATAGCAAGGTAGGCGGAGGTAAACCTACAGTATACATTCCGTCCCCCCCGGTTTCATTAAGTGGCGGAACTTAACACTGTGGTATGGCTTTTTATTCAAGACAAAAATAATTAATTCCGCCGAGCTTCTCAGCACTGTAATTCAGACGTGTAAATATCAATTTAAAATATTACAGTGCACAAACAGGATAAATATAGTTTATAGAATACTTTATAAAACTTTTTGTTGCGAAGTTTTAAGTGATAGGTATTGTCACAGGCGGCGCCCCGTCTTTCAGCAATTGTTTCGCTGTTCTACTATAATATTGCACAAAATATATAATATTGCACAAAGTACATTTTTTTTCTCTCTTCTTTCTCTTTGGATTGACAGTTTTAAAATATTATTACACTATATCACGTAAATGAAGGCAGATATTACTACTTTTATTTCTTCGCTTTGGTAATATGTCAAACCTAAGCGTTGAGTTAGGGTACTCAACATGTAATATCTCGAAAATTGGGGGGATAATGGGGAACGGAGTGTTTTAACACTGGGTTTTCTCTGACTATCTTGCTATATATTCAGGGTACTGCTTAAAGCTATGAAGCTATTGAGAAATGTTTGAATTTATTTTTAGAATGTAGAGAATGTCTAGAGAAACGTTATATTGTGTCACTGTGTCGGTTTGTATTAGAAACAAATCTTACTATCTTCTATATAAAACAAGAAAAATACGCTAAAATAATATAAAAAAAAAACTTTGATATGATGTATTATATATTGTATTTGTTGTAAACTATTAATTTTATTTACAAAAAATATTATATTATTTTCTCTGTCTCTTATAGTATTACATAAGAAAAACAAAAATAAATTCATTATGAATTATTACGAGACAACATTGGGTGCTCAACAGTGTCGAAGTAAGTCCTGCCTTGAGTTCCACCTCTCAACACAATAGCAATACTTACGGGATTCGGCGGAAAATAGGGAATAGGAGTATCTTAATGAGAACGGAGTGTCTCAACACCAGTTCCCAAGTTCCCTCTGCCTACCCTTGTAATGTCCGGGATACAGCATCAAGCTTAAAAAAAATAAAAGTAAAAATTGTAGAGTATCATTAAGTGTATCAAAAATTAAGCAGCTTTTAAGACACAATTTCACTGGTCGTAAAACAAAATTTTAAGTTTAACCGTTTCTTGGCAAGGAGTTGGGCCATTTGTTATTATTTTAGGTTGCACTTAGCGCTCGGAAAGAAACATTGTGCTCTTGTTCTAGTTGAAATTATTGTTAATGTTTAATTATTTTTTAGCATTTTCGAGTATTATGTCAAAAATATAATTATTATCCTGAAAATAGCAGGGTAGGGGGGAACCTGAGGACCTCGTGTTAAGACACTTCCGTTCCTTACTTTCCGCTGAAACCTGGAGGTTAACATTAGGTTTTATTTGCCTACCCTGCTATATGCGACACAGAATACGACGTAACAACAACAAACAGAAAAAAAAACAGAATAAAAGCAACTAATTACAGAAGTTTAACTAAAAGAACACACTAATAGAGCTATCAAATACCAATATCGCTCGAAACGATCTCAACCGGATGTAAATGAGGAACGAAAAATAACGTTCACTTTACTTCTCAAGTCGTTAGCGAATAAACTACTTTGTTTAATTACGACGCTCACAGCCTATAGGCGGTGAGTGTTCATACAATATTTACAGAGTTAATGCCTTAGTGCTCCAATTAAGACACTCGAGATCTAATGAAATGTAAGACATTTACGGTATGTTTGTTGAAGTCAATGAAAATAAATTAAAATTTGTTTTTGTATCCTTTTGCTACTTATTTCTGTTACTGAATGGGAACGGAGTGATAAAACTAGGTTCCCACGCTCCCATTGGCTACCCTACTATAAGCGGGATACAGCGTGAAGCTCAAAAAAGTTGGAAATATACTATTTTAACACTGGGTCTCCTTTGTCTACTCCTGACTAATAGTGAAGCTGTTTTTTAATATTGGTCTTAAATGCACGCAGTAGTCGTCAGTTAAGTCGTAAGAGAAGAATAACAAACGGGTCTTAGACAGCTTAAGATTCCCGCAGAAGCTGCTTACTAACCTCGGTCCTGAGCGCTGTGCTAATATTTCTTCTATGTTAAAAAAATTGTGGCTAAATATTCTCTAGTTTTATATATTTTTAAGAAATTCTAGAAATTTCACACCGAAAGATGTTTTTCTTTAATTTTTAGCTGAAACGTGATGTAATATAGTAAAAATGAGTAAACTTATACAAAAGCTGAAAAGGTTAAAAATAATAAACCTCTAAATCTTATGATTTGTGATTAGCAGGAGGCCGAAAGTGTCTTAACGGGAACGGAGTGTCTTAAAACTTGGTTCCTAGGTGCCCTTGCCTGCTATGTTAAGAATGTAGAGTCAAGCTAAAAGAATCAATAGAAAAGAATAAAGCGCGGCGTTGAGTATCACCACGCAATGTCTCAAAAGTTGCCGAAAGTTGGAACCAAACGTTTCTTAACACTCAGTTCCCTGTGCTTACCTATACGGTATATGCTATATACGGAATATAAAGTAAAACGAATCTAATTTTTAATTTAATAACCTATAAAAATATTTATGGAAATATACTTTACAGGCGTCGCGAAGTCGTCGTTTCTAAGCTTCTCAACATAAATTGTCTCGTCGCTACTACTCTGTAGTACAGATATAATCGGCTCCACCTCTGTTAGTGTTAAGTGTAATTTGCTAAGATTACTAGCTAAGGGAGTGTTCATACAAACATTATTGATAAATTATTATTTTTTAATATGAAACTTTGATTTAATCTTGGGGCTGTCGTGGAGTAGGACCACAAGTGTGTGATTGTGGGTTCGATGCGACGCGATGATTGATGATATTTTCATTTACCGGCCCTGGTAGCGAGGCAAAGCGCGGAGCTGAGTACTGTCACTTAACCTACAACGCCTTCAGGATTCGACGAAAAGGGGGAAACGGAAGTCTTAATGGGAACGGAGTATTTTAATACTCCCAGGTTACCAAAGAAAATATTATATTGGGGGAGAAGTTCACTCACCCCCACTTGCTATTCTTCGCTATTCGAAATGCAGTATCGCAACTAAAAAAGTGTATATATATAAAAAATAATTACATCTAGAGGAGATCAATGCAAAAATACTGCTAAACTAAAAGTTCTTAAATCCTTTGATGAAGAAGATATTATATTTATGTACGAGTATAATGTTGATATACTTATAAACAATTCAACGTCTGGTGCAGGTTTAAATTCCGTTGAACTTCTCAAAGCCTTACAAAGACTACGAGAACATAACTTTTTTACCTTTATTAAAAGTAAACTAAAAAATTTTCCATTATATATAGTTCAATATTGAAAACCCAAAGAGTTCTTAGCAGCGATAATTTAATTTTTACACGTCGGAGGTACTTTTAAAGGTAAGTGAAAATTTCATAAACTATTTTTCATTTTAAAGTTGTGCTTTTGAAATATGAAACTTGAGTGTTGTTTGCGACACTTTGCTACGCTGTGCGCTGCTCGTAGAATATGTTTCTATCTAAGATTTTTAGTAAATTTATAAAAATTTTGTAAAATTTCACAATATTATGTGAACTGCTGACATGGATGGGTGTCATCTAGGTAATAATAATAATTTTCCAGTTTAGCTCTCTAGCTTCACATTGTTTCCCGAACATAGCACGGTAGACAGAGAGAAATTAATGTTAATTAACTCCGTTTTTCCTTATCCAGGTATAGCGTCTTCAGTAAAAAGATTTATATTAAATAATTTATTCCTGCGAGTGGTAGTTGAACCCAAAACAAGCCTATTTCACTTTTTTATTATATAATTACTTATAACTTATATTATTGTGGCGCAGTGATACAGCGTATGGTTGTATATAATATGTGGGTTTGCTTATTACGCTGGGGAATGAACTGTTTCTATTTATTACCTTATCCGTTATTAATATAAGTTTCCCTCTATGTGCCTAGCAATATGCGAGATAAAGCGCGACACTTTAAAAATTAACATTTTCATAATATTTTCACAGTTAGACAGTTCCCAAGGGGCACGGATTTGAATCCCGCTACATTCAAAATTTCATACATTTAAAAAAAAGAAAACTATTATAAATAAATATATATATACATATACCTACCATTATAAATACAGCTTTATGTTTCTCCTATATTTGCCTTCGACGGTTATTAATTGCGGTGATACACAAGCACATGAGACTCACGACGCGAAAATTGTTAGTTTGCTTTAATAATTCTACATAGAAATTTATTGTTTCGTGATAGTATCATCTTTAAGTATTATGAAAATGTTAATAATGAAGTTTGTGTATAAATAGATATACTATTAGAGATACAGAAGGAACCACTAAGTTCCCTCTATATCTAATCTCTATATCCTAATAATAATTAAGACACTTAGTTCCCTTTAACAAATTCTAGAGACATTGTGTGTTGAGTTGCTAATCTAAACTAATGGAAATGAAAATGCTAAATATTTCATTCCTCGAGGATCCTCCTGGGAATCGAACCTACAACCTGTCGCGTCTACGGTAGCATGCTTGTGCCTCTGCGCGTATAATGTCTTTTGGCGTCCCGACGCAGCGTCTAAACGTGACGGTTGTGGGTTCGATTCCCACTTGATTGAATTGATGGAAATTATCGATTGAATTATTTAGATTTTTTCGCCATGCTAATAATACAAGTCAAACCGTTCAGTTCCGTTACTCAACTAATTAATATGGAAAATGGGGTACGTAGTATTAGAACCTTATACTAGATTTCCTTGGCCTTCCCTATTATATGCGGGATATAGCGTGAAACTTAAAAAAAAAACATTTACGGACGGTAGTTGTTTCAACCGTGTGGATACCCCATACGGTTGAAACATTCATTAATTGAGTTGAAAGTTGAGTGTTGTTTCGGTTTACCATGGAATTTCTGAAAGGTTTAATATGAACATTTTTTAGTACCGCAATTTTACGGGAGTAGCGAAATTTAAGTGCAATTTTCCCTTGCGGCCCTATTGACGTGGATACAGCGTATTGGAAAAACAACCATAATTATTTAAAAAAAAAATATATTGCGTTGAGTTCTGCCACTCAACACGCAATGCCTCCAGATTTCGGCAGAAAGTGGGGAACGGAGTATCTTAACACTAGGTTCCCTCTACCCTGCTGTGTGTGGGATACAGCGTAAACCGATAATTACTTAGAAGTATCACTTATCTTTTTTATAATAACATTTGTTTATATTCAATCTAATAATTTATTTTTTGAGGCCAGTCGTGGCGCAGGGGCACAAAGTGTGACTGTAAATGCCACTTCCATGCCACAGGTTGTGGATTCGATCCCTACTCGAGGAAATTAAATATTCATTTAAATTTATATTTCCATTTCTTCGCTCTGATGTCGAGGCAAAGTGCAACGTTCCGTCACTCAACACGCAATGCCTGCAGAATTCGGTGGAAAGTGGGAAACGGAGTGTCTTAACACTAGGTTTCCTCTGCCTACCCTGCCGTATGCGGGATACAGCGTGAAGCTAATTATATTTATTATTTTTTAAACAACAACAGTCGCGCGTAAGAGATACCTTAAAAAATTGTGACGTTAACTTCAATGCGTGTAGCACTAAAGTACTTTGTAAATTCGTAATCATAATACTTACTCAGCTTCACGCTGTATCCCGCACACAGCAGAGTAGGTNGTGCCGCAGCAGCCGCCGCAGCGTCCTCGCCGTCCAAGTCCAAATCGAAGGTGGCGGCGGCGGCGGCGGCAGTGAAGGACAAGAAAGCGGCCGCTGCGAAGAAGAAGCCCGCCGCCGCGGCAGCCAAGAAGGCCTCCGCCGCCGCCTCCGCCGCATCCTCCGCTTCGAAGGCGAAGGGCGGAGCCGCCGCCGCTTCGAAGGCGAAGAAGACCGCCAAGCCGCCTACGAAGAAGCCCAAAGCGCCCAAGCCGAAGAAGGCAGCGACGCCCAGGTCCAAGCCGGCGGCAAAGAAGGCCGCGTCCGCCACGCCGAAAAAGTGAATGTATAAAAAAAAACAAATAAATAAGTGCAAAACGAACGTTAAATAACGCGCGAGCTCTTCACGAGAATAGCTTGTGTGTTGTGTGTGCGTGTGTGTGTGTGTGTGTGTGTGACGACGATGTATATGTGCTGCAATAATAGCACGACAAAAAGCCCTTCTCAGGGCTAACAAAAGTTTCTAAATACACCACCTATACTACTAATATATAAATGGTAAAGTTTCTACGACGAACGTCTCGTCTTATGGACAAATAAGAAATATATAGAAATATATATATATATATATATATATATATATATATATATATATATATATATATATATATATTTACTTCTAAAAAAGCAGGACTATTTAAAAAAATATTTCATATGAAAATGAAACAGGTCTTTGTTTTCTTTATAGCACTCATTGCCAACGGCTGTCTCGTGCAGAGAAAATATTTATTGTCCTTCCAAAGTGCGTGTATTTTGAGAGGAATCTACCTAATATTTTACTTTGAAATAATATTTTCTATTTTTATCAATATTTGAACATCTTTTACTGAGAATAAAGTAGACATAGTGAGATTCGATTCCCACTCGAAGGGATTCGATATTTAATATTTTTATTTTCTAGCTTTAGTAATTAGGGAAAACGCGGCGTTGAATTCGATCACTCAACTCGCAATGCCTCATATTTGATTGCAGAGGCAAACACGCCTTGTCCCGTAGACTGTCAGCAACCTCTTCTTATAAACCGCCAGGAGAGTACTCTTGCTATGGCCTTCTTCCAGTATTGTCGGCATTGTGTTCCTGAATGTCTCCCTGGTAACTCTCTGTCTTGGTAACTGTCCAAGCGCTCTGACCACAAAGCGTTCCCGCTACATATCCAGCAAATACGTTCCCGCTACATATCCTGCTACGTCCAAATTTTCGAACGAACAATTTCTTTATCTCTTATATAATCTTTATATCTCTATATCTCTATAATCTAATAATCTTTATATATTTTCTAAAATAATATTTTCTTTCTTAAGTGGTACTGGTGGTGGCTTTTTTTCTTAAGTAACATTTAATAATGTTAAAAGTATCACTGTAAGTATATTAAATTATTTTTATGTAATATAAAAAGTGTCGATTAAACTTTACTTAACTGGAATCTCGATCGTTATGGTAGCACGTTCCCGCCAGGTGTTTATAATTGCCTTCCTTGGTTTGTTTGACCTTTAATTTGTTTACTTCAATTTTATTCTAAATGTTATTTTGTGAATTAATAATTATTTTATTACATTTTATAAGTGATTTTTTTAAGGTTTGGAATTAGAAAAATATAAAAAAAAATCACTTAGTAGCATATATACTTATTTTTAAAAATATTTTTTTTATATTGTCAGAGGTAGTGATAAAACGTATCCATGGTGTAACACGGTACGCTACGGTTGCTGTAAAGCTCAGGTTCCCAGGCTCCCTTCGTGTACAGCGCAAAGCTAATAAAAACATATAATAACTAGACGATGAGGCCGTCGTAATTTAGTGGAACAACGTCTGAATGTAAACGTGGGAATCACGTTATAGAGACTTAGAGAATGATTATCTTTCAGAGGCTTCGACTAATGGTGGATAATTCTTTCTCTAATGGGGATCGAATTTAAATATTTTTTTTCTTTTTGTAGATAAAGCGCGATGTTGAGTTACACCACTCAACATGCAATATCTCAAAAATTGGGTGGAGAGTGGAAACAAAGTGTTTTATTGTGCTACTAATGAAACTAATAAAACGGATGTTCCAGCTAGTTTCCTCTGCTATGTTATGCAGTAAAGGGATTGAAGATGCTATTAAAACATCAATAAATATATAATAATAAGAAAAATGCAAACCTTACTACAGTGCCTATAACAGTTATTTACTTTTATTTGTTAGCTTCTCGCCGAATCACGCATATAACAGAGGCAGTGGGAACCTAGGGTTAAGGCACTCCGTTTTCGACGCACCGCCGTATTTTCGAGACGTAGATCTCAACTTTCTTTATGTTATTAAAGAGCGAGCAAATGAAAATATAAAATAAATTTTCTCCCTCGGGTGAGAATAGAACCCACAGCCGTCGCATTTCATTTTACATGCTGTGCCACTTCACCACGATAAATTTCTTTTACTCCATTGAAGTCTATTTAACATACCTAATAGAATATACGGATGAGAGAAACAAATTTTCCTATATCCATATTTGTTGAAGTATTCACTTCGTTTCAAGATCCTTATTTGCTCTGCCACTGCATTTTACGCTTTCGTTGTAATAAATACTGGGTTTTATCTTTACTTTCCATTTTATCTTTACGAAAAGTTTTATTATCATGCAGATGGAAAGTACTTAAACGATGGTTATGAATTCGACTAACAATTGAGGAATTTATTTGATGTGATTTTGAAGAGTTTGTTTCGTTGAACGTCCTAATCTCAGGAACTATTGGTTCATTAATTGTTTTCGACTTGAAACATATGTAAAAAGTATCTGTGAAAGGCTTGACACTTTGGCTTTGCGTAGAGACGTGTCCTCACTGTGCATTCTCTATCGCATTTATCATGGAGAGTGTCCTGGGGAGGTGTTAGACCTGCCACCGCATTTTCTAACCGAACAGTACGTCACAAACTCAAGTATCAACCACACCACCTGTATACATGGCACTTCACTACTGTGCGGTTTCATAGGAACTTCTTTCCACGCGCCATGCAATTGTAAAATGGCCTACCTGCATTAGTGTTTCCAGTTCTAAAAAGCGCGTTTATCTCCACCATAAAGGCCGGCAACGTACCTGTAGCTCCTCTGGTGTTACAAGGGGTTGTGGGCGGCGGTGATCACTTACCAGCAAGTGTCCCGTACGCTCTATTGCTACGTTCAAATTTTTTAAAGTATTTTCCTTTCCTAAGTGTGATAACACTTTAAAAAATGTTGAAAATCCAGTAAAATATATTTATGAGGCCGTTGTAAAGTAGCGGGACTGTGTCTGGTTCTAAATGTGATAGTTATCAATCTCAAATGTAATCACGCTGTATTCCATATGTAGCAGAGTAGACAGAGGATACCTAGTGTTAAGCAACTCCCTCCTCATTAAGATACTTTCCCACTTTTCGCGAAACTTACGCTTCGATTGGCGGAAATCAACGCCGCGAATGAAATTAAATTTTATTCATATTTAGTTCCCCCACCTCATTATGCTACATAGTAGCGTGTTGGGTTCCTCCACTAAACACAGTCTTTTAGTCAAAGGAATGTAAATAAAGTTGTCTTTCGCAGTGATATTGGTTTCAAAACTATATTTAAATAAAGAATGTCAGGTATTTTACATAAAACCATACATTTTTATTATATCTGAACTCAATATATACGATATCTGAATCTGTCAATATCACGATCAGATCTGCAAATATAGTCTGGATATAAATATATACGAGACGAAAATTGAAGAACAGCAACGTAAATTTTTTAAAGAACTTGTTTTAAAAACACGTAACTGATTAAAATAGAGGCAATCGTGGCACAGGGGCACAAGCGTTCGTTGCGTGTTCGATTCCCACTCGAGGGAATTAGTTATTATTTGTTAATATTCATCAATTCCTCCTCATCACGCAATGTCTCGAAAAATTCGGTGGGAAGTGGGGAACGGAGTATCTTAACACTGGGTTCCCTCTGCCTACCCTGTTGTGTTTTTTTATTAAAGTACTATGATTTATTTTGACAGTGCTCTTTCATACAAGAATACCAATTTTTAGGTTACTATTAATGTTTAGTTCATGGAAAAAGCTAGTTTTTAAGTACGTCATATAAGCTATCTAAAATTCAAAGTTAAATCTATAAAATATTTTACATTAACTTTCAAATATCGCCCAGAAGATAAATTCCTAGTCCCTAAAGATTTCAACTTTGATCCTTGACCTAAATTTCAACAGTATGTCTATGGGAGGACGAAAATAAATATTTACCTATAATATAGGGCTATGGCGGTCCTCATAGCCGTTGAGATGAATGGAATGGTCGCGTTATTATACTCATATAAAAATGTCCTTGATGAGGTCAGTCGTGGCTCAGGAGCACCAGCGTGCGATTGTAATCGCGACAGGTTATAAGTTCGATTGCTATTCCAGGAACAAAAACATTTAATATATTCATTTCTTAGTTCTGGTAATTAGGCAAAGCGTGGTTCGGTAACGTAACACTTCACGGCCCTAGAATTCAGTGAAAAATGGGTAAAAAAAGCAGTGTATTAACACTAGGTTTCCAGGTTATCTCTGCCTTGATTGTGCTTGTGCATATAGCGTGAAGCTAAAAACTTCACAATTTATCTTGCGTAAATTGAAAAAGTAAGCTTTCTGTGTTTCAATAATGCGTTTCCTACTTTCCGCCTGAATTTGAGACATTGCTTATCAAGTAGAGCTCAACGTCGCACTTTGTCTCACCTTAGCGGGGAGATTTAGCTTCTACAGTTAGTTTTTAAGAAACTTAGGTTCCAAAATTAAACTAATGTTTTGATTTGCCGTCGTGATACACTGTAAACGGTACGTTTGTGGGTTCAATTCCCTCTCGGGGAAACGAAGTATTTTCGTTTCCTTGTTCTGGTAACAAGGCAAAGCAAAACACGGCGTTAAGTTTCTTCACTCTATAAACATTGTATTTAAAATTGTGCAGAAATTGAAGAACGGCGTGTTTTAAAACTAGCTTCTCTTGGTTTGCCCTGCAATATTCGGGACACAGCGTTAAGTTACACAACATCTAACGCTTAGCAAAAAATATTTTCACAACTTTTATTTAGAACGGCAACAGTGTCGAAATTAAAAAATCTGAGTTATGCAACAAATTCACGTTAACGCATTCATCCGAATAGCAGATGTCAATGTAGATAAAGCAAAAATGGTCGATGCGAATTTCAATTCGGCACGGAATTCGCGGGATGCGGACTGATGGCTACAGATTGGTGTTACTTTCTTGGTATTTTATATCAGGGTAAAGAAATTGCTAAATTTTTCTTACTAAGGAAAAGGAAATACATAAGGAAAATTGTCTAGAATTTTTAAGGATTTTTAAAATTTATTGTAAAGATATGATAAAAATAAAATTAATTTTCAAAAGTTACACCAAATTACTTTTATAATATTATCCGATGATCGGTTGAATTTATTATATTATTTAAAGTAAAAATATTCCCTCAAATGGAAATCGAAGCCACGATCATCGCGTATTCGTCTCAATTATGCCGTAGTAACTTTAAACACACCTAGCTTTATTGATATTTTATGCAAATTATGGGCTGATCCAATTAAATTTTAGTTTGTGGATGTATAAGATGGATAAGCTACGGATGACCTTTGATCCACATTGCTTAAGAAAAGGCCTATTCATTTCAAATATTGCCCTCTTGTTTATATAATGATAGAAAGACGCGAGGCCATCGTCGCACAACGTCTGACTATAAACGCGTAGGTTATAGATTTGTTTCTCACTCAAGGAAATTAATTATTATACTTATTAAGAAAACGTATAAAAATTTGAACGTAGCGGGAATCGAACCCGCGCCTCCTGGAAACCGGCCAGGCGCTCTGACCACTAAGCCATACGTTCTCATCTAGCTACGTCGAAATTTTTATGCGCTTGTTGCAATTTATTTATGTTGTTAGCATCTCTGTAGGGAGATTTTTATCGCCGTCGTGCGTATTCTTGGCAGCGAGGGATGATGAACCTACAACCACTGTCTTTCCAGCTGGACGTTGCTCTCCATGGATGACGCACGCCAAAAAATTTTAACAATTTTAATACTATAGATTCCCACTAGCAAATTAGCAGTCCCTTGCGATTTTAATCCATTTGCACATGAAAACGGAAGTATTTTCAACATGTTCAAACGGAACGTGTGAATCAATTACGCAATTTAAAGTCTGATGTCTTAAAGTGAACGTTTCGATCGTTAGTTTATTTGGATTTTTTCTAATACAAGTACCTTTTTTAATATATGTATTAAAAACTAATAATTATTACTCATTTCTCGCTTATACAATTAGAGATTAAATTAGATTCACAGTGAATCCTACATACAGTAGGGTAGGCAGAGGGAACCTAGTATAAAGACACTCCGTTCGCACATTCTCCTCGTAATTTTCTTGGCATTGCGAGTTGAGTGGCGGAACTTAACGCCGGGGTTTTGCCTTGGTGCCAGAGTGAAGAAATTAAAATATTAATAAAGAACAATAACGACGACAACGACGACGGCCTTACGGTTAGGAATTATAGGTAAAAAAATCTCAAATAATTCATTAAATGCAAATCGAATGGAATTTAGCCGCACTTTGAGTATTGGTCATTAAATATTTTAAACTTAATTTCATTTTGTTTATGTAATTAAAAGATTATCTATACTTCCAAATACTTAATATTTTAAAATTAAAGAGATCTTGAACGCGCTAACCTCAGCTCAGAAGCAACTGGTTCGAAATGAAAGAATATTTTTTGTATTTGTTAGTATAATACCTGAGGAAGGCTATACGTTGTCACGTTACTCGTTTCGCTAAGACCCATTGTAGGTACCCGCGGTCGGAGTGACCCCGGCCATTTTGTGTAACACATAAACTTATACTTAGTTATTACCATTTGACCACACGGGCAAAATCACAGAAACCTTGTAACATATTCATTAAACCCAAAACCATCGCTCGCACAGTCAGTTTTTCTCATAAAAATTCTGATTTTACGCAATTCTAACTTCAATTGAAGATAAGGTGAAAAAATTTATATGCATGGCTCCGCAGTATTTCCTTTGGGATGCCTTGGTAACGGCTTTTTGTATAGCGTTGTAGCCTGTAGGTTGTGGAGGTGGTTGGAACGCGTCAGATATTCATAAATTTCAATATAAAGGTCGGTGTAGATCAAATCCCTGATTTATGTATGTACATTTTGGTACATGACCTTTAATTTTTAGTTTTATATTAGTTCATTCTTAATTGCAAATAGCAGGATAGGTGGAGAGAATCAAGTGGCAAAGCATTTCGATCTCGTGCAAGGTTCTACGTTCGTTCTTGTGTTTTAAGTGGAGGAACTCAATGTCGACTTACAAATATGATTTATTACCTTTTACCTGCGACTTCGGCCATATGGTTAAATTTTTCCTTTTCCTCGGCACAAAGGGGAAGAAAAAAATATGTCAATTTTTATTTCCATTTCCTCGCTCTGGTGTTGAGGGAAACCGCGGCGTTAACTCAACACGCAATACTACAAAAAATCCACTTTCCGCCGATTCTGGAGACATTGCCTGCTCAATTAAAATATATATATTATTTTGCATTAACTGAACGATATTTGAAATATTGCTCAGAAAACAAATTCCTAGTCCCCAAAGGTTTGAACTTTCATTCTTGACCTAAATTTTAATATGTCGAATATGGGAGGCCGAAAATAAATATTTGCCTATAACGTAGGGTATGGCGTGTTACTTATTGCTGTCCAGATGAATAGAATGGTCGCATTATTTATTCACTCATACTAAAATGAGTCCACTCGTGGCGCAGAAGCACAGCACAGCTTATAGGTTCGATTTCCACTCGAGAAATAGAAACATTTATTATTCTCATTTTTTAGTTCTGGTAACTAGGCAAAGCGCGATTTGACCACTCAACACACAATGCCTTCAGAATTCGGGAGTAAGTGGGGTACGAAACGGAGTGAGTTAACACTACAACCCTAGGTTCCCCCTGCCTACTGTGCAATGTGTACAGCGTGAAGCTACAAAAATTTCCTTATATGCTTACTTCCGTTTAAAAAAATGTTTTACTGACTCACTGTAAACGTGATGATTGTATGTTCAATTCTTACTTGGGGGATTGAAATATTTTCATTTTCTCGCTCCGGTAAAAAGACAAAGAGCGGTGTTGAGTTTCGCCTTTAATACTAAATGTTTTGTATTTGGAGAATAGAGAATGAATCGCATGACACTGGATTTCCTATGCCAATCCCGTGCGGAACAAACTATTACTCTGAAGAAATAATTTATTAAAGATCCAGCCATCAAGAATTTGAATCTTTAAAATCATTACTACTAATGTAAGTAAATCGCGTCTTGTCATAATTCTTATATGGTTGTTATAAATTCCCTTATTAGCTAGCATTATTGAAAGACTTTTACAAAGCTTTACTGTAAAAAGGTTTGTTTACATAAAATCATAATTTGACATGTGAGAGTACTACTTCTTCCACATTTTAAACTTCACAATTTATCTTGCATAGCAGGGTAAATTTAGAAAGTCTACTGTCAAGATAATGCGGTTTCCACTTTTCGCCTGAATTTGCTCAATGGTCCAAGTTAGAACTAGACTAACCTGGATATATTGTGAAACATTAAAAAAAACGCCAGGTGAACAAAATAAATATTAGTTTTTTTTTGTAGGGGTAATATAACTGTTATATGAAAAATCGAGACAGAACGTTTTCTTTCTTCAATTTTTTGACATACGCTATATGTTAACCTTAAAAGCGATTGAATTGAGAAGATGAACAGATTCAAACCTCTACCTATGGCTTAAATATTTTACAAGATACTCCTTAATATTCATAGAGTTAAAATATAAATACTTTTTTTACTGTACATGGCAAGGTAGGCAGAGGGAACAAGAGAACATAGTGTTAAGATAGTCCGTTCCCATTAAATCTTCCGTCTCCCACTTTTCGCCGAATTCAGTGTAAAGTGGAGGAACTCAATGCCTTTGCACTTTGCCTCGTGTTTGAAATGAAACCATTAAATATCTCGATTTCTTGAGTGGGAATGGAACCACAACCTAACGTGCTTACAATCGCACTCTTCTGGCGCAACCACATCAGGCCTCTATCAATTAAGCAAGTAACTCTCTAATATACACACAGGTTACAGAATATAAGTAAAAATTATATGAAAAGTTGCACCGCAGTAATTGGAAAATCTTGTTACGGTTTTCCATCACTTTATTTTGTGGAACTTTCAACCAATTTTATGAGTGCACTCCAGGCGTTCACAGGATAGCAATCTGCTTATTTAAATATTTATTTCGCTACTGCCGGCTAGTACCAGTTGCCCCTTTAAATGGCCTGT
>JAAIXJ010000382.1:242083-285754 GCA_013403705.1 Heliconius hermathena
TTTTTGCTTTCTATTATTCTTTTTAAGTGTCCCTCTATCCATTTCAGTCAAAATAACTAAATGTACAGACAAAATATTTTTACTGTCATATTATATATAGAGATTATAGTTCTATTGCTTAATATCTTAAAATTAAAGAGTTTATTTGGTTGAACGCGCTAACCTCAGTAACAACTGTTTCGAAATGAAACAATATTTTTTGTGTTTGATAGTATATTAGCTGAGGAAGGCTATATGTTGTCACGTTAATCGTTTCGATGTGACCCACTGTATCTTCGGACAGAGTGACTCCGGCCTCTTAGAATTTTATATGTTATTCACAACACTTGGTTATTACTATTTGACCACGCGGGCAAAGTCACAGGCAAAAGCTAGTAACGTGTATTCATCAAACCCAAAATCATCAAACGCACAATCAGTTTTTCTCATAAAAAATCAGATTTTACGCAATTCTAACTTCAATTGAAGATGAGGTGAAAAAATTGTATGCATGGCTCCGCAGTATTTCCTTTGGGATGCCTTGGTAACGGATTTTCTATAGCGTTGTAGCCTGTAGCTTGTGGATGGAGGTGGTTGGAACGCGTCAGACATTCGTAAATTTCAATTTAAACGCACCGACGCGACGTTTAAATCAAATACGTGCTATATGCTACTGGTATAGTGTTATTTCTTTCATATTAGTACACGATTTTTTTAAATTGATTTCGAAGAATAAATAAATAAATTACATTTTTTAAACAAATTCACTTTACTTTTTGATCACAGTAAGTAAGTGTATGTATGTTTATCTGTTCCCTTGTAGCTTCTGAAATATTTATCATAATTTGACAAATGAGGTATCGTCCCAATTGTCCACTGGTTGTAGGCTATGTGACGACATATTAAATAAAACGTGGCGCCCTCTAGGGCACAAAAATGGAATTGTAAAAAAGAAACAAAAAATTGAATTGTATCATGTTTGGTGTCAAATGAAAGGTCTCGATTAGCAGGATATTATTTTTACAAAACAGTCAAACTTTAACAAAGAAAATGTAAAACGGTTTTGTAAATACCGTATTACAAATAAAAACCCAAAACAATTAAAATTAAAATTAAAATTCATCCATTCATTTTCATCACCACTTTCACTTCCTTCCGTTAGAATTAGGGTAGGTGGTACACGACCACGGTTGTCAATTTCAGGTGAGAATATTGTCTTATATCATACTTTGTAGAGCACGATTATCAGTGGTCGCGTTTTAGTTTTTGATTTAAATTTTTATTTAAATAATCTTTTCCATTACATTCAAATATATTTAGTTAGCTTAGTGATGTTTGGATATTTTAATATTTTCCTAAAATTAAGATAGAAGAAATTGTAACAAACAAGTAGATTTTTTCTAAAGAACTACAAGAAATATACAATTATTTCTACAATGAAATCTCTATTCAGTAGAAGATATACTTGTTCAGCCAATATGAAATGCAAATTCGATCCCGACTCGGCGCCTCTTCAATTATGTCTCAAATAAATTAGAAAGCGCGAATGAACGAAAATCGGCATAATCTCTATTCCAATAAAGGAAAATTCAATTTCTATGGTATTAATAAGAATATGATTTTGATATGAGAGATGTAGAAAATTTAACAAAGGCGACGTATTGATTTTGAAGGTTTTTTACGAAATAAATACCTTTATTCTGTGACTTTAAGACATATGTCTTTAAGATTTGATTCCTAATTATGGAGAATATTATATTTGAAGACTCTTCTCACGCTATTTCCACTTATTACCTGTTTATGTGATAAATATTAGGCTTAAAATTATGCTGCCTTTACTGCTTAAGTATAATTTTAAAAAAAATCTTAAAAGATATAAAACACTAGTAGACAAAGTTTTTAAAATGTTTGCTTGTCTTTTTATCCATGAACATTTATGGGACTATTGGATGGATGCAACTTTTTTGTTGTAGGTATTGCTATTAGACTAGGTTTTTCGCGGGGGTACAAGCGCGTGATTGTAAACGCGACAAGTTGTAGGTTCGATTCCACTCGAGAAAATGAAATATTTAATATTTTCATATGTATCTTCTGATGTCAATTTTATCAATTTTGAAGACTGGCACATGTAATGTGGAAATAAACCAGCCTAACTATATGAAATAATGTAGAACGTCAAGTCAAGTCAGTCTTGGTTAGACATGGGAGATTTTAAATTTTATTTTATTCCGTACACCAACAAAAAATCCAGATGTTTAACATTTTCTTTTGTGTTAATACAAAAATACCTTTGATTATATTTAAATTTAAATGAATCTTAACTTATTTAAATTAATATTTATTTATTGTTAGTTATTAATTTTCAAGTTAAATTAAAATTAAATTATTTTTATACATTCTAGCGTTCAACCGCGGCTATCTTCGCATTGGTGTCTTCAAATTTACCACCAATTTATTATATTTTATAATATATATTTTTTATTTTATGTACATAAATATTTAAAAAATAATAGATATACTCCTATACAAAATTTCATAATGATTGGTTAAATAGTTTACGGTATCGTTTGTTACGATACAAACAAATTCACTTTCGCGTTTCTAATATTATAAGATTTACAATGAAAACTGTCTTTCATATTTGCGTAGTTATTAGAAGTAGCTGACGAGGGTCACGCACGCTGATACTTTACGTTAGAACGAGGAAGATGACTCAACTTTATCAAAATGAACAAGTTATATAAAATAAAAATATGATTCTTTCTTTTTATTTTTCTTTGTTTTACGCTGTATCTCGAACATTGCAGTGTAGATAGATGGGACCTGAGAACCTAGTGTTAAGACACTCTGTGCCCCACTTTCCGCCTACTTCTAGAGACATATCGTGTTAAGTGGCGGCATTTTTGTTTTGTTACCAGAGTGAGAAAACGTAAATATTAAATATTTGATTTCCTTGAATGGGCAACGAGTCCACACCCTATGGTGTTTACAATCGCACGCTTGTGCCACTGTGCTATGACTATCCTCAACTGACTTCATTTCTTTAAATATATTTTTTAGCTTTACTCTTCATCCTGCATAACAGAATAGAGTAGAATTCGTTTTTCTAAGCGGATCGTACCTAGGATCATCGTGACGATCCTCAAAAGAAGTACCACTGCGGCAAGATGTTTTTAATATTAATTTTTATCCAGATCCAGATTTAATTTTGATCCATTAATTAGAATAGCAGATAAGACAGAGCAAAACTAATGTCAAGACACTTGGTTCTGTCCTTATCACCGGAATTCGGGACATTTACTGGTGAGAGAAAGAACTGACTGCCACGTTCTTACCACAGCGAAAAAATAAAAATATTTAATTTTCTTAAGAAGATTGAATTCACAAACGTCAAGTTAAGTGCATTCAGATACTGTATTATTAATGAGGCCAGTCGTAACACAGCGGCACAAAGCGTGACTGTAAAACCGAATGGTTGTGGGTTCGATCCCCACTGGAGGAGATGAAATATTTACTTAAATTTATATTTCCATTTCTTCGCTCTGGTGACCAGGCAAAGCGCGGCGTTGAGTTCTGCCACTCAATACGCAATACCTCCAGAAATCGCCAGAAAGCAGGGAACGGAGTTTCTTAACACTAGGTTCCCTCTGCCTACTCTGCAGTGTGCGGGAAACAGCGTGAAGCTAAAAAAAATAGATACTGTATTAGTGCGCTACGATAACCACAATATTTTAACACTAAATGTATAATGCATGAATGAAAACAGCAACTCAAGATCGAGTACAGATTTGACAGCAGTTTATAAATATAAGGTTAGCAGCTCCTTTTGTTTCATACATTGCATAGCATAGCCATAGCAGTGGCTTCAATGTCTTAACATTAAATATCTAAAATAACTGAATACAAATATCAAAAGGTCTGAAGTTATGTATTAAAAATCAGCTTCATGCTGTATCCCGCACACAGTAGGATAGACAGAGGGAACCTAGTGTCCCCACTTTCTGCCGAATTCTGGAGGCATTGTGTACAATCACACTTCGTGCCGCTGCCCCACGACTGGCCTCAAGTAATGTATTAATATCTAAAATAACTGAATACAAATATTTATACACCATACATAGACATATCAAAGTAAATCCTTGCTAACATTCGTAGCTTACACAGGTCCATTAAAAAGTTAGTCGCTACAGAGCAGGTTTAGTCTATTAATCCAAGTGGATTAGCAACTAAGTTTCGTCAAACAGATTTTAGTTACGAGTCACTTGGTTCTGGCTTGGTATCTGTGTAAATAGATAAATATTATTTATATGTGGGAACCAGTTAGAGACTGTGGCGCAGCACTCGTGCCTACGAGGGTGTGACTGTAAACGTGACAGGCTGTGGTTTCGATTTTAACCCGAGGAAATGTTGAATATTTTAATTTCTTCGCTCTGGCAACAAGGTAAAGGGCAACGTTCTGTACGAACCTCTAGAATTCGGCGGAAAGTTGGCAATGGAAGTCTTAATAGGAACGGAGTGTCTAAACACTAGGTTCTCAAATCCCTTTTGTCCATACTGCTATATGCGGTATACAGCGTAAAGCTGAAAAAAATAGCATATATATTATTTATTTATTTATTGGTTGGTTTTCAGAGTTACCTATAATAGTTTTAAATTTCTCCGGTCTTCATTATCTCGAGAAAATGATGTTCTCTCATGTCTCTGCTCTGATAACATGTTAAAGCGCGTGCGCGTGTCTTAACACTAGATTCCTTCCACCTGCCCTCTTATGTATGGGATACAGCGTGATAATAAAAAAAAATATTTTAAAAATAACAAGCAACTAACTTTAAAAGGAAGGAACAATTTAATATTTACTATAATAAATGATATTATTTCACGAATTTAAGTTTTTCGAAGTGAAAAATCAAAATAAAACTTGTTTTTAATTTCAATGAAATTAAATTTGATTGAAATCACAATGAGACCGTTTTTTAATGAGTCGTATAAATAAGACCTGTCTGGTGTTGTCTATACAAAAGACATGAAGTTAAAATATTATTAAAGAATTTCGTGAGCTTAATAGGAACGCATTTATATAGGTATGTCTTAGTAGTCTTTGTCTTTGTTGTTGTTGTTTTGATAATAAATAATAAAAAAAAAATTGGTTACCTAAAATGTAATAATTGAGGCCAGTTATGGCGCAATAGTACAAGCGTGCGACTATAAACGTGATAGTTTTAAGGTTCGATTCCCACTCGAGAAAATGAAATATTTAATATTATCACTTTCTCGCTTTGGCAACGAGGCAAAGCGAGGCATTTAGTACGACCACTTAAGGAATTAAGACACAATGAGGACGGAATGTCTTAATTCTAGTTTCCCTCTGCCTTCCCTGCTATGTGCAGGATACAGTATGAGGCTGAATGGAAATCGAACCCACAACCACCTATCGCATTTACATGCAGGAATCAAATTTTTCATTCATCTCACAAATAGGAAGTATCAAGGCAAAATCAGAATGATGACTACCTTAAACACAACGTTCAATATTTTGCAAATACTATTAAAAAAAAGTATATTGCTTAACAATATCACTAACCTTATATACTAAACAGACTAGAAGGCAGTAAAAAACTGACATGGCCCGAGTGGGCGGAAAGTGGAAAACGTAGTGAATTAACACTTTTCTGACATGTGACACTTCCAAGTGATTTTTGACACTTGTGATATGATGAAATACAAAAATAAACTCAAATTAACAAAAACTCCGCTCCTCGACACGTCAGTCGCAAGTGTACAACATGGAATCAACATTACATTACTTACTGACTCAATTGAAATAATTCAGTAACTTTTGATGCTGTCTCATCAGTGCCGTCATTTGTCATTTCGCCGCTCCATTACGGCCCTTTGGGATTTCGGTATAAAGTTTCAAGTCCCTGTACTGCTAGCTGAATTTTCTGACGTGTGACGACTTTTGATTTTACATTAGGATTGTATACCAATTTGCGATACGACATAGATTTTAGGATCTATTATTTTTTTACATTTTTAAAATGTTATTCCACACTTGCGAAAGAAAAATACTTATTTAGAAAACGTATAAATATTTGAACATATAAATATTTGAACGCGGGACTCGAAACCGCGTCTCTAATGTGTAGGGTTCAGTCCTTCAATGTAGAATTAAAGGACTGAACCCTATACATTCTTTCCATATAGAGATCCCTTTCTGAAATTCATTTCAACGATAGTATTTTTTCGAGGGGCAATCAACGCCTACCATGACAATATACTTTTGAGTTACGCCACGACGCTTCCACTACTAATATCTAATTTGTAGTTTGTATATTTTATAGCTTCACTATAGCGGAGTACAACCAGTGGACAGCAATACGTGACGTATGAAACCCACTCCGGGTTTGGGTAGAATCAATTTAAAATCCATTACTTTGCAAATTGTAATTACGAAGAATAAATTAATTTCTAACGTATATAATGTTTCTATTGTAAAAAAGCGTTTTGTGTTCAAATTATTTAATTACATGGTTACTTTATGTTTTTTTAGATTTTTATTTTTTTGTTTTACGTTTTTTTTTGTTTCACTTTCTTTCCAGAAGTGAAAAGTAGAAAATAGGATGTTATTACTAGTCACTACGTAATTTTCTCTTCTTATTCCTTCTAAATAAAAACAAAGGAAAAAAAATACATTTGACAAAAATAGAATTCAATTTGTTTATTATATACATAGTAAATATTGCTTCAAAATAAAACTTTACTCAAGCGCTAACAAAATCTTTACTTTAATGCTAATCTACACTATTAATATTATAAAACTGAAGAGTTTATTAAGTTGAACGGATTGTGCTATAATATAATATTACAAAAATTAAATATTTTCTAATGTAACATTTTTGTGCGCAATAAAGTCTATCTATCTGTCTATATATCAATCAAACTTGAAGCCAGTCGTGGCGCAGAGGCACAAAGTGTGACTGTAAAACCGACTGGTTGTGGGTTCGATCTCCACTGGAGGAGATGAAATATTTACTTAAATTTATGTTTCCATTTCTTTGCTCTGGTGTCGAGGACAAGCGCGGCGTTGAGTTCTGCCACTTAACACGCAATGCCTCTAGAATTCCGCAGAAAGTGGGGCACGGAGTGTCTTAACATTAGGTTCCCTCTGCCAATCCTGCAGTGTGCGGAATACAGCGTGAAGCTGATAATAAAAAACTTTAAGCGGTTGAACCCGCGTTCGGGTCGCTAGTGTTATATATATATCTATATCTATACTAATATTATAAAGAGGTAAGATTTGTATTTTTGTATGTATGTTTGTATTGTTTTCACACAAAAACTACCGGACCGATTTCAAAAATTCTTTCGCTATTAGAAAGCTGCATCTTCACTGTCCCACATAGGCTATATTACATTTTCAAAAAAAATAGGGATCCCTAAGAAAAATGCAATAATGTAACCCAAGGTGTGAAGAAANAAAAGTTAACAAATAATTTCGAAATTTTGCTAACAACATAAATAATTTGTAACAAGCGTATAAAAATTTCGACGTAGCTTGATGAAAACGTATGGCTTAGTGGTCAGAGCGCCTGGTTGGTTTCCAGGAGGCTCGGGTTCGAGTCCCGCTACGTTCAAATTTTTATACGTTTTCTAAATAAGTACGCTATCCCTCTTGTAGGGGAGTAGTTAGAGGGAATTTCTGAACCACCGGAGGCATTGCGTGTTGAGTGACAGGATTCAACGCCGTGCTTTGCTTCGATGAAGTAATGAAAATATTAAATATTTTATTTCCTCGAATGCTAATCGAACCCGCAGCCTGTCGCGTTTACAGGATTTTCCTCAAAGTCTAATAAAAGTACGACAAATTTTATAAAAAATAGTATTATAATAAAAATTACAGTAAATTCTATTAGGTTTTATAAATAGTCGTACCTGCTAGTAACGTTTAGAATTTTCCATAGGCATTTATTGCAGACGATATATTTAAAGAGTATCCTTTAGCCATACAGCCACCTGGTCCCCGTGGGTAATATTTTTTATAATAATCTAGTTATTGTACACGGTACATTTTACTTGGAGCTACGTATGTTTTTAATAGAAATTTATTTTGAACATGATATGTTGTTGTTGAGGCTTATGCGAGTGTAAACACGACAGGTTGTGGGTTCGATTCCCAGTTGAGGAAATGAATTGTTTAATATTTTTATTTTTTCGTTTTGACAATGAGTCAAAGCGCGGCTCTAAGTTCCGCCACTTAACACGCAATGCCTCCAGAATTCGGCGGAAAGTGGGGAACGGAGTGTCTTAACACTAGGTTCCCAGGTTTCTTCTCCATGCCCTACGATGTGCGGGTTACTACGTGAAGCTAAAAAAATATGCTGTGTTTCTTTACTTATTTCACGTATGTATACGTGAATATGAGTAATAACTAAATTATATGTACCTGAGACCTTGTTCTCATGGTTTTTTAGGGTTCCGTACCTTTTATGGAAAAAACGAACTTTAACTTATAAGATCACTTTGTTGTCCGTCTGTCTGTCAAGAGCCTTTATCTCAAGAATGCTTTGAGATATCGAGTTTAAATTCAAATTATATAGGGTGGAAGTATCAGCACCACTTTAAATGAAACCACAGTTTTAACTATTCTATAAAAGCCTAATACAATTATTTTTTCCCCTAAAAATAAAAAAAGTTATTTTTTCAAACAAAATAAATAATAAAATTATTGTTGTAATATAAAACACCATTTGTCAAGAACGCACACATAAACTTATCAAAAGGAAACCGCCGCATACGCCTCATTCGGAAATCGAGTCGTAGGTATTGGCGGCAAAGTTCAAAGTTGATTAACCTTTAGTAATATTTTTGTAGTAGTGTTTACGTTATTGGTATCTATGCGTAACTGCGTCACACGAAATAAACATAGTAAAATGTAAAAAAAAATCCTACGTCTAAACCGTTGAGGTATCTTGATTAATTGCTTTAGGTATGGTATCGTTTAAAATATTTTACCTATATGCTATTCCCGTAAAAGGAGCGCTGACACTTCCACCTGTATACTAACATCTACGGACCTATAATTAACGCGATGCAATGTAGCCCACAATCTTTAGCTTTAATTTTATCAAGATAAATAGATCATACAACACAAAAAGAACATTTCAATTCGAATTAAACAAAATTCAGTTTTAGCTTTGTAATACTAGTATAGGTGTAAATTAACGACAGAAAGAACTTAGTAATTAGCGTTTGGTTCTGTTACTTAATGACTATATCTGTACTTTGACTTACTAAATGGGTATGGGTAGATATCGCACTTTGTACGGATATATTTATATTTAAAAAAATATTTCAATTAGCTTCACGCTGTATCCCGCATACAGCAGGGTAGGTAGAGGGATCCTAGTGTTAAGACTCTACGTTTCCCAATTTCCGCTTAATTCTGGACCCATTGCGTGTTGAGTTGTGGATCTCAACACCGCGTTTTGCCTCGACACCAGAGCGAATAAACGAAATTATTAAATATTTCATTTCCTCAGCTTCACGTTATATTCCGCACACAGCATGGTATGCAGAGGGAACCTATTGTTAAGACACTCCGTTTTCCCCTTTCCTCCGAATTCGGGAGGCATTGGGCGCTGAGTGGCGGAACTCAACGCCGCGTTTTTCTCGATACCAGAGCGAAAGAATAAATAAAATAAAAATGAAAATATAAAATAAAAGTAAATAAATATTTCTGATGATTTAATTTTGATTTTAATTCATTTCTTCGAGTGTGGATCTATATATATATGCATATAACCAGTCACGATTACAGTTACATACTCTTGTCTCATTTAAGAGGCTAGTCATGGCGTAGCGGCATAATATCTGGCTGTAGATGAAACGCTGAGGTTGCAATTCACAATTGATATTTCTTCACTCACGTAAGAAGCGTGGCGTTGAGTTCCCTTACTCAACAAGCAAAGTCTCGAAAATAGGGCGGAAAGTAGGGAATGGATGGTTGAAACATCAAGATTATCTGTGCCTTCCCTCTATCATCATCTAGGCCACATCGTGAATCTAAGAAAATTTTATAAGTAATACCATTATATATCTTCAAAAGAAAAAGACTTCCTTTTTTTGAAATCGCTTTAATAGAATCATCCTGGAACTCCAGAAACGACTTAAGTATTTTATTTAAGAAAAAGAAACTATATAATAAAATTATATTTAAATCTACTTCACATTCAAATTCTAGCACGAACATGCGATAAAGTAGCAACCTTTAAGTACTTCTAAGGTATAAAAGGAAAAAAATTGAGGGCCAACTGAAATTGCCTTTATGATGAAATACTAGGATTTAGGTGACTGATGCTTAGGTCGGGAATGAATAACATCTCATTTACGTTTCGTGACGTACACACTTTATTTACATTACCATATAGAAAATGTCATAAGTAAAATGTAAAGTGACAGCGTGATGGTTGTGGGTTCAATTTCCACTCAAGTGGATGAATTATTTTTTTCTCGCTCTGGTGACAAGACAAAGCGCTGCGTTGAGTTCTACTACGCAACACTCAATGTCTTGAAAGTGTGTGGAAAATGGGGAACGGTGTGTTAACACTAAGTTAGTTCTGCCCTGCTCAAGCGGGATACGGCGTGAAGCTAAAAAAACACAGTATACTTAAACATAAAATAAACACAAAATGCATATTCTTAAACACATCCGTTATAACGATCGTTAAAAACTAACGACAGTAACGGCATCGTAACTAATATTTAATTGCGAGACGGTACACTTTACAGCGACGTCGTCGTCGCTGCGAGACTATATTTCGTACTTTGCGTCCCTTCCGTCCGGAGGAGCACTCAGTTAGGAAGCTTGGCTTGAGACACTTGTAATTTTTGAAGTTATTCATTTAATGTGAGGTAATTTTATGATTTCCTTCAAGGTAAATTGCACGGAACTGTAGTAGTAAGTAGTCACGTAACTTAAATTTACCATTTATTATGTGTCATTTATATATCAATATAGTATTTCACTTATTTGTCACTTATAAACATACATAAAAACATACCTAAAATTATTTATTACAAATTATATATTATACTAGCAACCCACCCGCGGCTTCGCCTGCTAACTACACGATTATTTATTTAATAACTGTAACTAACTTTTATCCCTAGCGGGGGAGTCAGGGAGAACGGAGCGCCAAACGCTACGGTCTCTACATACCTCTTTCGCCTCGTCCACTTTCATCAACCTCTTCATTTTTTAACTACCGAATTAATTTCGTATTCTAATATTTTATCTTTGCAGCGCACTCGTAGTGACCTCTTATGTGAAAATTTCTAAAACTTTACTATTATGTTGTCATAATATAAAGTCTTTCTAACATCGCTTTGCAATATGGTGAACAAAATTTGTTACATTCACCACACCTTAAAAAGTAATATACAATTTTAACTATTAAAACAATTTATAACTGTGTAAACAAATGATTAAATATCAAACCATGACAATAATACGTTCCTTATAGGGATATGTTTTTTTTTCGTTTTCTTTTGTTACAGAATATTAATTATTATAGTGCACGCAAAGTATATTATTCGAGGCAGTCTTTTATTTCTTTTGCTTATCTAATGAAAATTCTTAAGGTTCATTTTTCAAGTTAAAAATGGCTTTGTTATAGCTAATCGAAGAACGCTCTTACTCCACTCGATTCAGAAGTAATTTTCTTTCTTAAATATGAAAGTTAGACCAGTCGTGGCGCAGGGGAACAATCGTGCGACTATAAATGCGAGAGGTTATGGGTTCCAGTTTATAATCAGTCAGTATAAAATACACATTATAAAATAACCTATGTAATTTAAAGCTTAAGCAAAGTAAATACTTATCGGTACAAGGCAAAATATAGTAAGGTAGAGGAGTTGTGGCCATCCTGAAGTTAGCTGTATGATGATGGATGGCTTCGCTGATATTATAAAATCTTACTTAGTTTTGTTTATTTTCTTTCCAAACGCGAGTTAACAATAAGCAAAAGTTCAACTAGCCTCACACCAGGGCCACAACTCGTCGACTGTACTGTAATAACAAAATGTTGACATTATTATCAAGCGATACAGCCGTGTACCGTAGTTTTAGTGACGTCGTAAAGCACGTAATATAGTCTTGTGGCAACACTGTTGTGCTATGTCACTTGATTAAATATAAGCCAAGTATTCTATATTAAACAAAATATAGCAATAAGATGATAAAAATGAAGAGCAGAATCTCTATTTACAAGATATAAAATGGAGATAAATAAAATAAGTAAAAAATGTTTTAAATGAAACTCTTTAACCGGATTATTTGCGTATATTTAGTATTGTACATTTTTGACAACACGACGTTTCGAACACTTTGCAGTAGTCCGTGGTCACGGGTAGACTGAGGTAGCATCCGTTTGTCAGTTGACATAATTATTATATCTAACTACCGCCGTCAAAACGTCGGATTATTAAGACACTTCCGTTTTCCACTTCCCGCCTAATTTTGAAGATATTTCGAAAAGAGATGTTGAGAAGAGGAATTCAATGTTACGCTTAAAAATTAAATTAAATCAATTTCACGCTGTACTCCACACAGCAGGGTACGCAGAGGGAACCCAGTGTTAACACATTCCGTTCTCCACTTTCCGCTGAATTCTGGAGGCATTGCATGCTGAGTGGCGGAACTCAACGCCGTGCTTTGCCTTATATACAAGTGTATGTTTAAACGCTTATATAAAGGTAAGAAATACGTTACAGTTTTTTTTAATCAAGTACAGTTTAATGAGGCCAGTCGTGGCGCAGCGGCACGAGGTGTGACTGCAAAACCGACTGGTTGTGGGTTCGATCCCCACTCGAGGAGATGAAATATTTACTTAAATTTATATTTCCATTTCTTCGCTCTGGTGTCGAGGTTAAGCGCGGCGTTGAGTTCTGCCACTCAACACGCAATGCCTCCAGAATTCGGCAGAAAGTGGGGAACGGAGTGTCTTAACACTAGGTTCCCTCTGCCTACCCTGCTGTGTGCGGGATACAGCGTGAAGCTAATTTAATTTAATTTTAATTTTTTACAGTTTAATATTATTCCGTAATGCTATCTTAATAAAAAATTTCGATAGTTTATTTTCATGAATATTATTTTTTTTTAAGATGAGCAGTATGATAAAAAATCAGTTTCATGCTGTATCCCGCAGCAGGGTAAGCAGAGGAAACCTAGTGTTAAGGAGACACTTCATTTCCCACTTTCTGCCGAATTCTGGAGGCATTGCGTGTTGAGTGACAGAACTCTACGCCGCGCTTAACCTCGACACCAGAGCGAAGAAATGGAAATATAAATTTAAGTAAATATTTCATCTCCTCGAGTGGGGATCGAACCCACAACCAGTCGGTTTTACAGTCACACTTCGTGCCGCTGCGCCACGACTGGCCTCCATAAATATGTATAATAAATACTTGTGAATTATTACTTCTAATGCCTGTGGAAGTTAATATTAAGCACCATCCGAGTGCACTGAACAATTCACGTCCTATACTCTACAAACATTGTTTGACTATAGTCGACTGGTGAAAATTCGAAATACTTTTGTAAATATCTAAAAAATCGATTTAAAGGTAGTCTTCTTACTTCTGGTAATGAAAATAACAATTTTTACTGTTTCATGATTCAAGTATATTTTTTGACGTATTGTCTTTTAGCTAGCCTTATGAAACTTTTAGGGATTATTCTACCTAAATATCAGTAGATTTTGAAATTACTACTGAAAAAAATCCCCAACATTTTTTTGCTACAGCCGTTGAAAGTTTTTGTTAAAATTTCACTTTTAAAAAATCTATTATTTATTCTATCTTATTTCCAAGATTTATTGACCGACAGTTTCTAACTATTACACGTTACAAAAAGCCTATACTTGACGAAAAAATGACTAACCTAACAGTTGGGGTGTATTTGCCAATATTGTTAAAGAATTATTTTTTTTCCAAAAAATCACAAATTCCCTAATATCTGTTAAACCACTAAATAACAACTAAGGTCCCCCTACCTATACATTACCGTTGATCCGTCGATCAAATTCCACTCTGTACAACCATTCCCCTGAGTGAGAACAAAATCCATTACCGTTGCATATACAAACAGACGATGTCCCACTGGGCCACTAAAGATCAATGTATAAAAGGAATATCGAAATACAAACGAAATCGACTATAAATTATATCCCGTAGTTTATAATTAGTATACCTACCTACGTATGTATGTATGTATGTTTAAACGCTTAAATTAAACGTTTGAGGTTACATCGATGCGGTCGATTCAGCCTTTACCGCACAACTTTATAACATTATAGGAATATATATGTGGGAGTACAAATTGACAATACGCGTTTCTGATATCAATATAATGTTTTACAATATAAAAAAATCAGCTTCACACTGTATCCCGCACACAGTAGGGTAGGCAGAGGGAACCTAGTGTTAAGACACTCCGTTCCCCACTATCTATAATACAATATATTTCCGTTTTACAATATATTTTTTTGTTAAAATTGATTTCTACTTTTATCGTAGGAATAAATATTAGAACAGCCAGTAACTTGTAATGTGATGGTACTGGGTTCAATATTTATTCAGAGTAATTAATTATTTTCATTTCATTAAAAGTAAGTATAAGAAAAAGCAGTTGAGCAAATTGAGTTGTTAGGCGGAGAGTGGAGAACAGAGTATATTCACTTTCGGTCTCTACATGCAGAATAATATGTATAGCTACAAAAATGTAAGAAATGAAGCTACTTTTTAAGTCTATAATATGTTTTATAGCTTTACGCTGTATCTCGCACATAGCAGGGCACAGGGAACATGGAAAACCTAGAGTTAAGATAGTCTGTTTCCCGTTCTCCACCGTATTCTCGAGTTATTGCGTTTGGAGTGGCGGAACTCAACGCCGCGCTTTATCTTGTTACCAGAGCGAGTTTCTCGAGTTTCTATCGAATCCACAAGCTATCGCGTGCATTCACATTCGTGTGTCCCTGTGCCACGAATATCCTCAAAGTAAGTCTAGTCTAGTATAGGTCTAGTATAGGTAGTAAAGATAGATTAATTTGAAGAAATATTATTTGATATATAAGAATCTACGAGTAAATGATTTATATCGAAGTAACATCATGCTTTACTTAAGCAAAGTAAGGAATCTAAATATTTAAATATTGTTCTCGCTGTATCCCACATAAGGCGGAGTAGGCAGAGAGAACACAGTGTAAAGACATAGGCCTCTATGTTTCGTTTAATTATTGAGACATTGCGTGTTAAAAGATGTATTTGAACCCATAATTATTTCGATTACGGTCAGATGCTGTTCAGGTAAGCCACAAACGCCTCGACCAAATTCATATATTATATGATTTAGTATTATAAATATTTCTATTTTCTTTGCACAAACACTTTTACAATCTAACAGTGGCATTTACAAATTGAATTAAATCACTAAATAGTTTAAATCACAACAGCCATTACCATTCAAAGTATCTAATTTACAAAATCTGTTTAGTTGCAGTATACACATAATAAATGTATGTAAGTATGTATGTATGTATGTGCATCGTATTAGCTTTCAATGTAACAGTCCCTATTTTACTACTAACAAATAGTGATTTGTCTGTCTGTCACTAAACGCGAGTCGCGCAATGAATACGACGCTATATAATGGGCCGCATGCTAATTTGAGTGATATCGGTATATATACATATATACAACCGACAAAAAAACAAGTTTTACCTCGTATATAGCATATTTTCTTAATAAACATATAATACGAGGCAAAACTTAGCGTAGAGTTCCGCCACTCAACACTGCCTCTAAAATTCGGCGGGAATTGGAGTGCAGAAGCGTTTTAATAGGAATTTAGTGCCTTAACACTAAATTCTCCGGTACTCTCTGTCTATTCTGCTAATAAAAATTAAATATATTCATTTTTACTTTCAATATATTCAAGATTTCATTTCAACCTTTTTATTATTAAGGGTTAAATTATGTAATTTTCGTGTATTTGTTTGACAATATTTGTCGAATGCAATACTCTATATTTCTATAGACATAACTTTTTTATTTAGGAATCAATTTAAATAAAACTAAGACTTAAAGTTAAAGCGTGCACAAGCACACATGCAAACAGACAAAGCAACAGACCGAGAAACAAATAAAACAAATCGTAGTTTTAGGTTCTCTTAAATTAATAAATGTCTTAATAATAGATTTTCTCAAATTTATTCCACATAAAGACAGAGAATTTACATATGCTATACATATATAACCTTTTCACTTTTAACACTGTGACGTCAAATGACAGTAAATCCCCCAAGGGTTATCTCAGTTTGCGTCCTCTAACCATAGAACCTTATTACTAATTGCCCTTTATAAATAAGTGTGTAAGCTTTTATGTCGATAATTACTTTAAAGTTGAGTTGTGAGGCCAGTCGTGGCGCAGTGGCACGAAGTGTGACTGTAAAACCGACTGGTTGTGGGTTCGATCCCCACTCGAGGAGATGAAATATTTACTTAAATTTATATTTCCATTTCTTCGCTCTGGTGTCGAGGTTAAGCGCGGCGTTGAGTTCTGCCACTCAACACGCAATGCCTCCAGAATTCGGCGGAAATTGGGGAACGGAGTGTCTTAACACGAAGTTCCCTCTGCCTACCCTGCTGTGTGCGGGATACAGCGTGAAGCTGATTTTTTTTTTACTTTAAAGTTGAGTTGAATTATTGAAAAAAAATGTTCGGTAGCTATTTATTTTTATAAGGAATTTCATGTGTGCATTTCGTATGTATGTTCCGCTGTTGTATTTTGCATCCAACAATGTAGGCAGAGGGAATCTAGTGTTAAGACACTCCGTTCCCCATTTTCTGCCAAAATTTTGGAGGCATTGAATGGCGGAACTCAACGCCGTGCTTTGCCTCGACACCAAAGCGAAAAAATGTAAATATTCTATATTTCATTTCCTCGAGTGAGAATTGAGTCCACAGCCTGTCGCGGCAATGGCACTAAGACAAAAGCCCGACGTTGAGTTCCGCTACTCAACACGCAAGGACTAAAAAATCGATGGAAAAGGAAGTGTCTCAACAAGGTTCCCTCTGCCTACCTTGCCAATGCTGTGGGCGGAATACAGCGAGAAGCTCAATTTTTTTCACATGTAGTTTATGTTAATTTCTTTAGTTTAATTTCTTTAGATAAACGGTAATATATTTTTTTAAAGAAATCGAAATATCGTAGTAATTATATCTATATTACGAATTTGAAGAGTTTGTACGTGCTAACCTTAGGATTTTTGTCGAATTAAAAAAATATTTTGGTTTTGGATAATCATTTGTTCAGAAAAGCTATAATAGACATCACACAAGAGAGCTTAGTCAGTTCTGTTTGACAAAGCGGGCGAAGCCGCACGGAAAAATTAGAAACTTAAAAAAATCAGGCCTAACCACTCGACAAATATCCCTAGTTGATCTTCAATTTTCATTTTAAGCTGATCGCATTTACGAATGGCATTTGATTTTCCGGTTTCGAGTAGGGCTTCCCGTAATAATCATGGTGAAAGCCACTTAAGTGCACTTGAAGTTAGATTGGAATAATCGGTTATAATTCATCAGGTTATGTAAAGATCCTATATCAATTTGGTCGTGACGTATTTAATAGTCATTCCATTTCTTTAGGTGGTCATGGTTTCGTTTGTTTTTAGTAATATTTACAATTTTTATACTAAGGCCGTATCGGCGCAGGAGTACACGAGTTCGATACTCAGTCGGGGGAATGTGAGTGATGAGGCAAAAGCGGTGTTGTATTCTGCTACTCAACACCAATGCCTCCAGAAAAAACGGAGTGCTTTTATATTAGGATATGTGCGGGATACAACGTGAATCTAAAAAATATATTCTAAAAATATAATTTTTCATTGTCCATTTAGAAAATATACTTACTACATTATATTTTGTTGTAAGTGAACTACTTGGCCGACCGCTTCTATGAAACATAATTTCCGTAGGATCTTCAAGAAGTCTTCTATAACGCGTAGTGTTGGCGTGGATTGTGCGTTGTCTGTTTGCTGTTCAGAAATCAAAGAGTTTTAAATATAGAGATTATCTTTTTTTTGTAGATTCATGCTGTATTCCGTAGGAGCAGACTGAGTGAACTTGGGAAAAAGTGTGTTAAGACCCTTTGTTCCTATTAACATATTTCCGTTCCCCACTTTCCTCCGAATCGTAGAGGTAGATATTCAAGATTATCTTTTTTTCATAAAAGCCAAACCCAGAATACCATTCTCAGAATAGCGGCCCTCAGTATCTGTAACTATTGAACTATTAGAAAAGCTTTTATAATTTTTTTATATAATAAAATAAAATATTATTGCAACAATATCTACATATGTATCCTAAAAGGCTCAAGTATTTCATAAATTTTACCTTAATCAGTGCTACAATGTCATAGCATATACATAAAAGTTATCTATCATTTAACAATTAACAAAAAATCGGCGTAAAATAGGAAACGGAGTAACTTAACGCTAGGTTCCCTTTGTCTACCCTGCTATATGCGGGATACAGCGTGAAGGTAATTTGTATAATTTTTTTGGAAATAAAATTGAAGGATCTGATGATTTCAAAATAACCATGTCGTTCTAAGTGCATATATGTATTACATACGTAGTAACGAAAGTACGTAGTTATCTTCACGATAGCAAAAAAACAAATAAACATTTTTTTTGTCTGTCTGTCTTTCTGTTCGTCCGGGCTAAGCACAGGAACAGCAAAACTGATTTTTATGGGATTAACACTGAAAGATAGAGGTGGTTGTGGAGCAACATATAGGCTATTATACTTTTTATCCTAGAATTACATGGGGATCGTCATTTACGCAGAAAAGGTGCATTTGTCGTGCTTGCTTATGTACCGCTCAAATCCTGACGACAAAATCCTGAAAGATTCCAAATAAAATAATCAATCCATTTTCCTTAAACATACTTAAATGATATTAAACAAATATTTAAGTTCAAGCGGGCGAAATCACGTGGGGCCGCTAGTTCCCAATAAAAGTGCTCTCATATATCAGTCAACGTGCGGTCAGCGGCCGATAGCACTCAAATTAGTATGTGGCGCACTGTATAGCGACGCACTCATTGCGCGACTCGCTTTCAGTGACAGACAGACAAGCAGTGTGTTAGTAGTGAAAGAGGGCATTACATTAGGTTCTAATGCAATGCACTGATTTTGTAAATTAGATATACTGAATGACAAACTGATGAGGTCATTTCACTCCCACGCAAGGGGAAGGAGGTAACGGATGGGGGCATCGCCCCCTGCCCGTGGTTACAACCGTCACCCACAACTATATAGGCAGTCACTGGGAGGTCTCCTGAAGACCTGTGTAGCCTCTGACGGGAGCCACTCGATATTCGTGCGGTCCGCCCGGCCAGGTGAGACCCTCAGTTGCCCTGAAGGAGGCCCAGTTTAGATGCTCAGCGACCGAGTAACAGCTCCGTTTTCACGTTGGGGATGAGCTGAGGATATCTTGAAGAAACTTGGTGGGTGGGCGTGTCACGTGGCAATGGTACGGAGGTGACGATAACGAGGTGTACCTTGGAGTGCGTGCTAGTCGTGAGACACAATCATAGATGTAGAGCTTTTGTCTGCTGGGTATGGAGTTTCTTCTTGTTTTTGTCGCTTTAAAAATCTTAAGAAATTCGGCGACAGCGTATATCTTCGCATAGTAATATTTATTTTTTACTGTTTTATTATAATGTACAATATCTTCCGTGTTACTTTTAATTTAAATACTTTTAAATATTTATTTTACGTTGATAATATTCATAATGTAGCTGGTTGTGTTTAGTTTTTTTATTAATATTTTTCTTTGGTTACATTTACTTGTTATTTTAGTTCATTTTAATTAATTTAGTATTTTTCTTAACATTTCTAACATTAAGAATTTCCTTTAGTTACTTTTTCTTATTTTATTTGTTCATTTCAATTACTCAGGTATTTTTTCTAAAAACAATAATTTTCTTTACTTATTATTCTTTTTCAGCTTATTTTGGTTATTAACTTATTAATCCTATTTAAAACGGTAAACAATTTCATAAATTTATTAAATAAATATGTATTCATATAGTTTAAGCGGGCGAAGCCGCGTGGTTCCGCTAATATTATAATATTGTTTAATTTAGCCATTAATATGGCTGTTTTTGCCGTAATATAAAAAAATTAAAATTAAATCAGTTTCACGCTGTATCCCGCGCACAGCAGGGTAGGCAGAGGGAACCTAGTGTTAAGTCACTCCGTTACCCACTTTCTGCCGAATTCTGGAGGCATTGCGTGTTGAGTGGCAAAACTCAACGCCGCGCTTTGCCTCGACACCAGAACGAAGAAATGGAAATATAAATTTAAATAAATATTTCATCTCCTCGAGTGGGGATCGAACCCACAGCCAGTCGATTTTGCATTCACACTTTGTGCCCCTGCGCCACGACTGGCCTCATCATTAAATTAGTTGTGTGTAAAATGAGTAATGTACAATTAGAATACATTGATTGAAATCAATACTTTGTATTTGTATATTTAGTACTAATCTAACACGCTAAGTAAAGTAATCAATATAGGTACACTCCATAATGATGTTTAGCTGACACCGTAATTCTCGTAGCATAGTTAACGATATATCATATATATAGCACCTATTAGAGTAGGCAGAGGGAACCTGGGAACCTACTAATGAACACTCCGCTCCGATTAAGACAATTCCATTGACCACATTCCCCCGTGATCTAGAGGTATTGCGTGTTGCCTCGGTACCACAGTGAAGAAATCAAAATAGTAAATATTCTTATTTGAGTGGGAATCGAATTAACAACCTGTCGCCTTTACAGGCACGCTTGTGCTTCTGCGCCACGACTGGCTTCAGTCCGTACTTCTAACCTGGTCTATATTATATTACTATACTTAAAATAACATAAATGAATATGTAAATTAGAAGGTCACTATACGCTTATAAGATCTCCATCACGTCACCTCTATGCAAATCAGCTTCCTCATATAGTACAATTTCGGTATTATAATAGGAACGTTGTTTTGGTTAATCCAGCTTAGTGCGTATAAACTGGGTTACCCCACTGCAGATTATTTACCTTTCATTGGCATATGTCCCAGAAATAACTATTTGGTTGGAAATTTTGTGAATACTATTTCAATTTATTATGTATTTTTGTTGTTCGCGGTTAAGATGTTTTAGTAATATATTAGGGCGCGGCGTTGAGTTTCGCCATCCAATACAACGTACAGTGATCTTGAGTTTGGGAGGAAAGTGAAGATGGAAGTATTTAGCATCAGCAATATAAGATGAAAATAGATACACTTGGTTTTCTCCATGTGTATACTATGAGACATGAGACAATCATAAATCAAAAATTAATTTAAACTAAAAAATAATAAAAACTTAAACTCGACTAAAACCTGAAAATTTATACTATAATATTAACATTTTCATTTATATATTTTTTACGCTGTTTCCCATTTGCGAGGCAACCTAATATTGAGACACTTTGCAATTCAATTTTCCGGACATTGCAACACGTTGAGCTGCGGAACTCAACGCCGCAACTTGATACCAGAGCAAGAAACCAAGAAATGAAAATGTGAAATACAACATAATTTCACTTAACATTATTATTCTACCTAGAAAATTTAACACAAAATAAACAAACTATATCCCTTATTACGAAGACATACGCATCTAGCCATTACTTAAGTGAAGATATATGTGAGTCAACATACAAACATGACAAATACACATTTACATTATTATACAAACGCTTTTAGACGGATTTAGTGGTACTGGCAATGTTATATATCGTTGGAAGCTTAAGTAATTACTAGAATAGAATAATATTTTTCACTTCAATGTAAAAATTGCATTAAAGTGAAAGGCAGTTAGGCCGTTGTGGCACAGCGTCTGACTGTAAACACAAAGTTTGCAGATTCGATTCCTGCTTTGGCTAATGAATTATTTTAATTTCCTCACTCTAGACAAAGCGAGACATTAAGTTCCGCCACACTACACCTAATATCTCGAATTGGGCCGAGCGAAGGGGAACGGAATATTTTATCAATGGTTTCCATCTGTCTAACCTGTTATATGCGGGATACAGCGTGATTGTAAACGTGATGATTATATAATTCTAGAATTACTTTAAAAAAATTGAACTTCTCTCTATATGATCTATGGCACCCGTAGCCACGGTTAGTGGTGGCCGAGGATGAACACCAGAATATAGTAAATATTATGTTCGACCTTCATCTGCCATTCTCCTCGGACATTTTACTCGTAAAAGGATTTCCTTCCTATAAAAAAGAGACCGTAGTGGCGCAGTGACACAAGCGTGTGACTGTAAAAGCAAAGGCTGTGGGTTCAACTCTCACTCGGAGGCATGAATTATTACTATACGAATAAGAAGAAAAAAATATATTACTTAATATTTTAATCGCGGCGTTGAATTTCTTCACTTAATACCCAATGGTTTGAAAACTTGATGGTAAGTAGGAAACGGAGTGTCTTAACACTACGTTCCCTCTGCATACCCTGCTATATGCGAAGCTGAAAAAAACTTGTACATTCAGATATGCAGGACAATCGCAATACGCTAAAATTGATGTCCTAGTTATTGATCTCAACGCCGCAGTTTATATTACGAATGCATAGTGAATAGTGGAACCTAACGCCGCGCTTACTATTAAGGCAATATTTTCCGCCGAATTCTGAAGGCCAATTACGAGAGCGAAAAAATGAAATATTTCATTTCCTCGAGTGAGAATTGAACCCACAGTCGGTCACATTTACAGTCTCACTTGTGCCTCACTTCATTTCCATTAAAAATAATTGCGTCACGTACCTACTCACAATATAAATTCGTAGGTGCTAAAATTTATACTACTGTGCCATACATACGTCCAGTGAACCACAGCACTTTCGTATTTACTACTAGTGCTGTAAACATTTTTATGACAAAAAAATAACTATTTGCCTCAATCCGGAATTGAATTCGGGATTTAATGACGTAGAAATTGAATAAGATTTTTATTTAACGTGCATGTTCTGCATTTTGAGGATTAAAAAGGAGTATGTAGAGAAATAAACGAAGAGGCCGGTCGTGGCGCAGCGGCACGAGGTGTGACTGCAAAACCGACCGGTTGTGGGTTCGATCCCCACTCGAGGAGATGAAATATTTACTTAAATTTATATTTCCGTTTCTTCGCTCTGGTGTCGAGGTTAAGCGCGGCGTTGAGTTCTGCCACTCAACACGCAATGCCTCCAGAATTCGGCAGAAAGTAGGGAACAGAGTGTCTTAACACTAGGTTCCCTCTGCCTACCCTGCAGTATGCGGGATACAGCGTGAAGCTGATTTTTTTATTTTTTTTAAAAGATACTTAATTCAACTCTTACACAATTTGCTTTTCTGCTCAACTTTCGAGATATTGTATGTTGAGTGGTGGAATTCAACACCGCGGTTTGTCTTCTTATCAAAGCAAAGAATTAAAAAAAACTGATAAGTGTAAGTTGGACTCACTCTTCGATACTTCCGAACCAATTTCAGGTGATAAACTTAGGTTTGCGGACATACATATGAACAAAGTTTTAACCGACTTCTGTTCGATTGTATTTTTTTTATGTTTGTTATCTCAGAACTTTTGACTAGGTAAATCGATTTTGATGATTCTTTCTTTATTTAAGAACCGAACCGAAGAGGCCAGTCGTGGCGCAGCGGCACGAAGTGTGACTGCAAATCCGACTGGTTGTGGGTTCGATCGCCACTCGAGGAGATGAAATATTTACTTAAATTTATATTTCCATTTCTTCGCTTTGATGTCGCAGCTAAGCGTGGCGTTGAGCTCTGCCACTCAACACGCAATGCCTCCAGAATTCGGCAGAAAGTGGGGAACGGAGTGTCTTAACACTAGGTTCACTCTGGCTACCCTGCTGTGTGCGGGATACAGCGTGAAGCTGATATGATACCAATTTAATTTGGTACATTTCTGACAACGTTATCCATGAGAAAATCACACAAGTCATAAATTTACATTATGTAAATTAATTAAGTAAATAGACGAATAACACAATATCACGCCAACCGATTTCGATGATTCTTTTTTTATTGAAAAGGGGATTTCAAGAGGAGTTCGATATTTTAATTTTGCTTAGGTTCAGATTACGGGATTTTTGTTAGAAATTGTAATTATGAGTGTGAAGAGAACTTCAAATATAAGTTTGTAATAATTTTTTTTCTACGAAATACCTAAATTTTCACTTTCTGGTTAGATAAACGTTCGTAGCTTTTAGTTGCGTTGAATTAGAAGCATGATTTTTTCAATGCTCTAAAGGACTGTAGCCCTGAGCATTTGTTATTTATTTCAGCTTGATATCTTTACGCGATCTCGAGATAAATGATCTTGACAGACGAACAACAAAATGATAAGGGTTCCGTGTTTACTATTTGTGATACGGAATTCTAAAAATCCTAATAAATCCTACGAATTAGAACGCAAAAAAAATCTTTTTTATACTGAAATTGTATAAGATAAAAAAGCCACAACCGTATATAGACTAACTATTCTTAGATACTAAAATTTCACACATCAATCACTCACACTATAAATCTCTTCATTGCAGATTCCATTAGGCGGAATGACTCCGCGTATACTAAGATGCATCTCCGCTATAACATTCTCACAAACGTTCCTAATTTAACAGGAGTTTAGGTTTTGATGTTGTGTAAAGGAGTATGTTGTATTAAATTGTTATATAGAATAGTTAGTTGTATTATATTGTGTGATAGAAGCCGTCCAGCTTGTCACTGTAAACGTGATGGTTGTGGGTTCCATTCCCGTTTTAGGACATGAATCATTATTTTTTAATTATATGCGCGGTATTGAGTTCCTCTCAACATGCATTGTCTTTGAATTTTGGCGGAAAGTGGGGAACGGAAATGTCTTAATGGGAAAACGGAGTGTCCTATCCCTAGGGCTCTAGGCTTCATCTGCTTGCCTTGTTATGTACGGGATACAGCGTGAAGCTAAAAAAAATATTTTCTTAACCGAACAGAGATACAGAACTACTTCTATATATATTTCAACTCTATGTAAAAAATAGAGCAACATCACGGTAAGAGATATCATTTCGCGTTATTTTTTTAATTTTAGTGACATTACGTTACAAATTAGACCAAAAAGTCCTAGGGAACCTAGTGTTAGGACTCACCGTTCCCACTCCCAACTCCCAACCGTTACGTTTTACTGCGAGACACTGAGCTGTACCAAAACAACTAGATAACAAAAACCAATTACATTATAAAAAAACTACACAATAAAATTCTAGAAGGTTAAAAAATGGACGGACTACTTAAATTTTCTTCCTCTCCAATACAGGAACTAATATTTTAGTTTTACGACACTCATACATTACCAGAACGTATAACAGGCTTATCCTCTCTTTAAGTTAGATTACACTGAAGAATACACGATTGTAGCAAAAAAAAAAAAAAAAGATTTAAACATACGAAATAGAAATCTCAAATAATTTATATGGTACTTTATCAAGATGGAATTTACGAGATTTTATGGGTAATAAGCAAATTTCACATTGAATTAACAATTTATACGGGAAAAACTTGTGCTACGAGTATATAATGTAATACTAAAGAGTCTGTTTGTCCCACGAATCTCGGGAACTAGTAGTTCAAATTACCAATACAAAATTAGTTTAGCGGTCAAAGTCTTTTGTATTTGATAGTCCATTTATCTAAGCTATCTATATATGTTTAAGCTAGCTATCTATGTATGTTTGGTTGAATCCGAGAATCTCGGGAACTAGTAGTTCTGATTTTTGTATTGGCTTAGTGGTCAAAAATGTTTTTGTTTTGATAGTTCATTTAATAAGGCTGTGATACATTATGTTACCCACTGTACCTCAGTGTTACTTAAAGCACATAGAATATATTATGTACCACTTTTCTTTTATGTGTCCTTTCCTTATTAACCATAAGGGTAAAACAGCTAATAAAAGCTAGTTTCGCTATAAAAAATTATAAAGGGCCCATAGAAGAGCATTGGTACAACTCTGACTGTAATCCCGATGATTATAGGTTCTATTTCTACTCGGAACAATAGAATATTTACATTTCTCCACGGCATTCAGTTCAGCCACTCAACACACCATTTGAGCGGAAAACGATTCTTTTGAAAACAATTTTGGGGTAATCAGAAGAATGTAAGTCCAATTAAGTTAACAGTATAATTGAAAACTCAGAATGGATGCTTCTATTAATTTGTTTTTGTCTTTTCTTTGTTACATGACTCGGTACTCGAATTTATAATTTGCTGCGGCATATTTTTATATTTTTATTTTGTATGTGTAGCTTCGACCACATTTTAAGAAGAAAAAGAGGACTTAACCAGCTACCCTATTTTCCACTTTCCAGACGTAAGAAATATTGCATGCTATTTCCTTAGAACTAAACGCCGCACATTGTCTTATAAGACTAAATAAATATAATAATATTTCTGACCCATTTCAATTAAATTGGACAACCATAGCAACAGCTCGATTATTATCAAAAATTAAAATTTAATATAAAATAAAATTAAAGTAAGTAGACTTTAGAAATTATAATATGAAAGGATATTTACCCGGAAAATTTCACAAGTTAAAGGCAAAGTATACAGCCAGTTGAAACTCAACTCGGCTCGGGGCTCATTCATTAGACGAGTATTTATAATTTCACCAGAAAACTACTTATTTAAAACCTGCTTCTTGAGGAAAATGAAGATTTTATTTTTTTGCATTCGTACAAGTAGTTTAGATTTTAGTTTATGTTTTTTTGACGACGATTTACGTTGAATGTGTATGCACAAGGTTTATCTTCGTATAGTCAAAACGCGGCGTTCGGTTACGCCACTCAATGTGTGGTGTAGAGAAGAACGAATTCTTTCTCTCTTCTGATAAATGCGTAAATTGTGTATTTGTTAATATTTTTTTTATTAAATAAAATAAATAGCTTCACGTTGTATCCCGCACCGCAACCTAATGTTAAGTTTCCCACTTTCTGCCGAATACTGGAGGCATTGCGTGTTTAGTGGTAGAATTCAACGCGGCACCAGAGCGAAGAAATGGAAATATAAATTTAAATAAATATTTCTTCTTGAGTGGGGATCGAACCCACAACCAGTCGATTTTACAGTCACACTTTGTGCTCCTGCACCACGACTGGCTTTTTATTAATTTAAATTATTAAACACATTTTGATATTCATTATTGTAATTTGAAATTTACACAAACATTTTTATAATATTTGACCTTACAGTTCCATGGGAAAAAAATATAATGAAAGATTATAAATTTAATATTTTCATTTGCGGTGAATCCATGGAATTCTTCTCATGTTCAATGTTATAATAATAATAATAATAATATATACTTTATTGTACACTACAAAAAATACAGAGAAATAAAATAAATATATAGAGAGAATGTATTCAAAAAGAATTAAAAATATCTAACATTTTATTCATGTTTTATAAACTAAATAATAATCGTATATGTACATTATTAAAGTAAGTATAGGTGTAGCAAAAAAATGCTATTAGACATTTTTCTGTATTTATTACTGAAGAGGGTTTACCATGAATCCGATTTAAATTCACCGGTTGAATGAGTTTTATATATATTTTCATGATAATAAAATTACTAGAAGTGCTTTTAATATATATTTAATTTAAAATTTCTTAATAATATCAACATTTTTACCGACTTGGTAAAAAAATACAAAAAATAAACTTTTTACTATATCTAATATTTATTACAGTAATAATAGTTTTGGGTACGATTTCCAGTCAGTGAAATAAATACATACTTATTTTAGCAGTGTCATGTTGTATCCCGCATATTACAAGGTAAGCAGAACCCTCTGCTTACATAGGGCTTAAACACTTCGTTCTCTTCGTTATATGGCGTGGTGTATGGTGGCGGAACTCTACGATGCGCTTTGTCTTGTTATCAGAGCAAGTAAATGATCATAATTCATCCCTTAGTAAAAATCGAACCTTCAACCTTCGCGCTTTCAGTCAGATTCTGCCAAATGAGGGCTTCATACTATATACATACATAATATAATAAATTATTCTCATATTTCCGGTTGCATTACGACTGTTGTGGGTTCAATTCCCACGTGGGAGTATGAAATATTTAATATTGTCATTTCCTCGCTCTGATAGGACGGCGACGACATTGAATTTCACCACTAAATCCAAAATGCCTCGAGAATTTAGCGGAAAATGGGAAACGGAAAGTTTTAATGGGAACGGAGAGTCTTAACACTAGGTTCCCTGTACCTGTCCTGTATGTGCTGAATATAGCGTGAAGCTAAAAATGAAAATATTACATACATTTTACACGAAATTACTTCGATTCCAGCATAATAAATGAAATGATCCGTTATATTAATATTTTAGGATGAATGTGCTACCGCTTAAGCCATCCGTCTCGCGCGTCGATCACACAAATCCTTTATTAAGGGTCTACGTTATTCCTATAAATGCTCAGTAAAGGAAATTAATTGTTTTTTTTTGCAACTATATGCTATATCTTGGTTATAGCAGAGTAGGCGGAGGGAAGCTTGTGTTAAGACACTCCGTTCCCCACGCACTGCCCAATTGTAGGGAACATAATTTGCGTGATTTATGTCATCCAGCTCGACTCTTTTTTTTGAAAGCTTGGAGAATGGTATCAGGGCGTTTGCCTTCTAACCGTGGTCTCTCACGGAACCCATAACTATGGGTGCATTCTTGGATAGGTGGCGCGGGGAGATTACTGCTGTTCTGACGGTACACTATCCTGCATCAGGACACTCCACTCCCCACTTTCCTCTGCCTACTCTCCATTACGGGACACAAAATAAGCTTTAAAACCCTGAAAATACGTCAGCTGTCCCAAATATGCTTCCCTTCAAAAACCGTTTCAAACTAACTTGGTAATACAAGTTCTACTCAACTCCGTTTCACTGTTCGTGAGTTTCTTAAAACTTCGTTTAGATATTGTGTTGTGCTCAAACTACATTACTCGCGGGTTACTAAGTTTCTGTTTCATTCATTACTTATATTTTGTAAACTTTTTGCTTATATTTTTTATGGTTTGGGATACTTAAATAGATCAATTTGGAATTTCTTTCTTACTACTTTCTTTCGGTGGATTTTCTTTCTTTCATCTCGCACATAGCTGGGTAGGCGGAAGGAACCTGGGAAGCTAGTGTAAAGTCTCTCCGTTTAAATTAAGAAACCTTCGTTCTACACTTTCCGCCGAATTCTGAAAGCATTGGGGTTAAGGCGGTACATCGGAAATATTGTCAGCGACAAATTGTGTGTAAGTAACCTTTACCATTGTTCGTTCGGCTCAAAACGAGAATTTTTTGGGTGGTTTTGGTTTTTTTTATATGCTTTTCATATGTTTTGGGTGACTTTCGTTTTTTTTGAAGATGTATACTTTAATATACAGGGTAGAAGCGTCTGCGTTCCTTTTACGGGAGCAGCATATAGGGTAAAATATTTCAAACCCATCCATAAAAAAATTAATTAAGATTCCTCAACTTTTTTTTCATTTCACGATTCTTATCCATACTGTATTACGTGTGACTCAGCTACGAATAGATATCAATAACGTAAATAGCTACTACTTCGAAAATACTACCAAACGTTCCCTATCTTCTCTATCTATCTCTTTCATTCTCAAAAGACATACCAGAAAGAGAAAACGATATCTCTCAATTTCATGAATGAGGCGTGTACGATGTTGTCGTTTTGATAAACTAGTGTTTGTATGCGTCATTCTTAATAAATGCTTTTTTATTTTACAATGATTATTCATTAATTATTTTGTTTGAAAAAATCTCTTTTTCATTTTTGGAAATATCTCTTTTGTTTTAATTGTATAATATAAGTGTGATTGTAAAACCAACTGGTTATGGGTTCGATTCCCACTTGAGGAGATGAAATATTATACTTACATTTATATTTCCTCTGGTGTCAAGGCAAAGTGCGGCGTTGAATTCTGCCACTTAACACGCAATGCCTCCAGAATTCGGCAGAAAGTGGGGCACGGAGTGTCTTACCACTAGGTTCCCTCTGCCTACCCTGCTGTGTGCGGGATACAGTGTGAAGCTGATTTTTTTAATTGTATTAGGATTTTATAGCGTAGTTAAAACTGTGCTTTCATTTAAAGTGGTGATGACAAAAATACTCTGTATAATTTAATATATTTTTAAAATATTTTTAGTTACTTTTTTAACATAGCGTACTGCGGAAAAACCAACAAAATTTACGTGTTATTCCGAAAAATGTGACGTTTTCAGGTCCTGGTGACATGTTCCGGGACATCTTATGTGTCCACATAAGTGAAAAACGGGACAGTCTCGTTCAAAATGGGACGTCTGGTTACGTTATGTATAAGTATGATTAATACTATATAAATTCACTTTTCAACAAATTCAACTCGTTTGTTTTAATTTTTACATCATAGCTTTAGTCGAAAGCAGGATGCTGGATAAAACTAGATTTTTATTTTACTGGCACATATTTCACTGAACATGACATCGTACAGCAATAAAGATACAAAAATGAAAAAAATCGTATATGTATAAACAATAAACGAAATCGGTCAAGTGCGAGTCTGATTTGCCTATCGAGGATTTTGTACCAATTTTATGATTGTGATTTATTAGAAATTTATATTTTAACATGAAATTAACTACAAATATAAGTTTGTGATTGTTTTACTGCGATATACCTATAGATTACCTTGTGTTGTAGTTTCTCTTTATTCTTATCGTAAGTCCTCACTTCTTGCCAAATTTCATAATGCCATTACGGAAAGTGCCATATGGTATGATATGGTTTTGATTACGCGGTGAATTTAATAAATATAAGTAAAAAATAAAAACGTGGTCTTCTAAGAGTTATACTTTTTTTGCAGATAACGATAAGGAACTCTAGAAATACATAGGTCAAATATTTATATATTCTAATTTTCTTAAAAAACAAACATTTCATATATATATTAAATGAGAAAGAAAAAAAAGAGAAACATTATCGTATGATTCGTTTTTATTATAAACTAGCGGCCTGCTCGCGGCTTTGCCCACTTGAATTACAAGTATAAACAATAAACGAAATCGGTCAAGTGCGAGTCTGACTTGCCTATCGAGGGTTTTGTACCAATTTTATGATTGTGATTTATTAGAAATTTATATTTTAACATGAAATTAACTACAAATATAAGTCTGTAATTGTTTTACTGCGATATACCTATAGATTACCTGTGTTGTGGTTTCTCTTTGTTTTTATCGTAAGTCCTCACTTCTTATTTCATATTCAAAATCAAATCAAATTTCATAATGTAGGCCTACGGAAAGTGCCATTTGGCATGATATGGTTTTGATTACGCGGTGAATTTAATAAATATAAGTAATAAATAAAAACGTGGTCTTGACATACCGTCACGAAGTACAGTTACAAAGGAATCCAATAAGAGTTATACTTTTTTTGCAGATAACGATAAGGAACTCTAAAAATACATAGGTCAAATATTTATATAATATATTCTAATTTTCGTAAAAAACAAACATTTCATATATATATTAAATAAAAAAGACACATTATTGTATAATATGATTCATTTTTTATTATAGACTAGCGGCCTGCTCGCGGCTTTGCCCGCTTGAATTACATGATTATTCATTTAAGAAATATATATATATCNACAAACAGACAAACAGACAAACAGACAAACAGACAAACAGACAAACAGACAAACAGACAAACAGACAAACAGACAAACAGACAAACAGACAAACAGACAAACAGACAAACAGACAAACAGACAAACAGACAAACAGACAAACAGACAAACAGACAAACAGACAAACAGACAAACAGACAAACAGACAAACAGACAAACAGACAAACAGACAAACAGACAAACAGACAAACAGACAAACAGACAAACAGACAAACAGACAAACAGACAAACAGACAAACAGACAAACAGACAAACAGACAAACAGACAAACAGACAAACAGACAAACAGACAAACAGACAAACAGACAAACAGACAAACAGACAAACAGACAAACAGACAAACAGACAAACAGACAAACAGACAAACAGACAAACAGACAAACAGACAAACAGACAAACAGACAAACAGACAAACAGACAAACAGACAAACAGACAAACAGACAAACAGACAAACAGACAAACAGACAAACAGACAAACAGACAAACAGACAAACAGACAAACAGACAAACAGACAAACAGACAAACAGACAAACAGACAAACAGACAAACAGACAAACAGACAAACAGACAAACAGACAAACAGACAAACAGACAAACAGACAAACAGACAAACAGACAAACAGACAAACAGACAAACATACTTTTTACGTGATACGTGTTTACATAAGCAGATAAACAGACAAACAGACAAAAATTCCAAAAAAGTTGGAAATGGATTCTGTTAATTATCCTTTAACACCCTGGCTAATTTTTTTAAAATATTTTCAATGTACAGAAACGACTTTTCTACAGATTTATTATAAGTATAGATTATTGATAGATATTTAAATTAGATAAAAATTTAAATGAATAAAAAAAACATGATATATATAAACTATAAACCATACAGACAGAGTACCAATGTAAGCGCGATAATTGTGCATTCGACACCAACTTGGGGGAATAAATAATTCTCATTTTCATGCCCTACTAAGAAGACCAAACACGGCGTTGAGTTCCAATAGTTTACTCAATACGTAGTCGAAGCAGCACCACCAAACGCAGGAGCGTTTGGTGGTGCTGCTTCTGTCTACCCTGTAAAATGCGAGATGAAGTGAGAAACATAAGAAAAATATATAAAAAACTAAGAGAAAACACATTTTAAATAGAAAAACAAATATACGAAGAAGGAAAAATAAAAATAAGAAGGACGAAGTGAACCATTTTCATAAATACGTAATTCAATTAAAATTCATAATAAATATTTTTAAAATAAACATAAAATGAAGTCTCATTAATGATTATGTTGTAGGTAAGTGTTTTGGAAGCCTTAATTATTTCTAACGAGATCTTCTACTCGTAATGATTTTAAGCTTCGGTAACTGCTGCCCGTTTTCAGATAATAAAGCTATAATTAAATAGTTTGATATCCTTCTATTATAATATATGTTATAATTCATTTTTTTAAGCTTCAATCTGGTCCCTTTTCTTTGAACATTCGAGACATTGCGTGTCGAGTGGCGTAACTCAACGCCGCGTTTTGCCTAGTTAATAGAGCAAGGAAATAATAATAAAGAAGTACAAGAGTGAGATGAGAGATACTTGGTGACGAGGTAAAACGCGGCGTTAACTTCCGACACTTAATATGCGATGCGTCCAGAAATCAATGGAAAGTGAGGAATTGAAGTATTTTAATGGAAACGGAGTGTCTTAACACTAGGTTCCCAGGTTCTTTCTACCTACTCTGCTTTGTGCGGCGTTAGGTTCCGCCACCCAACACGAATGTCATGTAGTATCTCAGAAATTAACGGCAAATAATTTATTTATTTATTTTATATTAGGAAACAAACAGCACTTACAATACTTAACGCTAATACATATCTACATTACATTAGCCAATAAAGTTTCCACTTATGCATAAAACTTGGAGTGAATACAAAAAAAACTTATGCATAAAACATGGAGTGAATACAAAAAAAAAATAACTTTATACATACATAAAAAATTACAAAAAAATATATATATTATATAAAGAAGATAAACAAATTGCTTTTAAGAGTTAAGTTTAATTTAGTGGACTAATATATATATATATATATATATATATATATATATATATATATATATATATATATANTAGCAGATAGTTGGAATCAATAAGGTTGTGTAAGAGTTTGTACAAAAAAAATTGATCTCTATATCCTCTTCGTTTTCTTAATGGTAAAATATTTAGATTCTGAGTATCGTCTAATTTAAATTTTTAAAGTAATCGCCGTATAAATTTATTTTGGACGCTTTCGATTGCAAATATATATTTATCATACTTGGGTTCCACACAGGCGAGGCATACTCTAAGTAAGATCTACATATGAATTATACAGAAGATTAAATGTGCGTATGTCCTTAAAATCACTTCCCTGTCTAAATATAAATCCGAGCATTTTGAATGCTTTTCCTATAATATTGACAATGTGTTTGTCAAATAAAAGACCGGCATCCAATAATACACCAAGATCCTTAACAACGGAAACTCTTGATATATTCCTGTTACGAATCAGATAATCAAATAAAATGGGAGATTTCTTTCTACAAAAACTTATAACACAACATTTGTCAAGATTGAGGAATTATTCATTAGATGTGCAATATTTATCAAAAATGACTAGATCCATCTGTACTTTTGTACAATCCTCACGTTCTCTTATAATTTTGAAAATTTTGGCATCATCAGCATAAAGAAGTGATTGAGAATGTTGAAAAGATTGTATAATGTCATTAAGAAAAATGTTAAANAATGTTGAAAAGATTGTATAATGTCATTAAGAAAAATGTTAAAAAGAAGAGGTCCAAGATGGGAACCCTGTGGCACACCAGAAGTAATAGGCACAAAACTAGAGGTGCAGCCTCTCACAGCCACTGCTTGAGTTGTATCACGAAGCTAAGATTCCAGCCATCTTAAAAGATCACCATATATACCAGCTTGTTTAATTTTATTAATTAACAAAGAATGTGAGATAATAAACATTCTTGGATCTTTCCTTTTCTAAGTACAATAAAATTATAACTAGTTAAAAAAGTGAATTTTATTATAAATTTATATTTTTCACATTCTACACGCATCTTTCGCATCATCAAGGCTTTACAAAAATAACTGCTCTATATTTATGCTATCAATAGTTCCCCTCTTTCCGCTCATGTTAGAATCGTGCGTGTTTGTAGGCGGAGCTTAACCTCGCATTTTAGAAAGGGTATACTTTATACATGACAACAACTAACTGACTGATTGACACACAAACGTCACTACTGTAGTTAGAAAGTTGAAATTTGACTACACTTGACTATTGACTACATAACTGTTATTGTCTTGGTATCTGAAACTAATGACGAGGATGAGACCAAGACACTCCGTTCCTATTACAATACTTCTATTCTCCACTTTCCGCTAAATTTTGGAATTTATTTTCTTTTGAAAACCCCAATAGTCTAGCGGTGTGTGGCGAGTTTTTTTTTATATATCCTTTGGTATCGTAGCGCTAACTTTATTTTACTGTATGGTAGGGAACCTGGGAACTTAGTATTAAGACACTCCGTTCGCGTTAGGACACTAATGTTTCCCAATTTCCGCCGAATTCTCGAGGTTTTGCTTGTAGAGTGGTAGAACTCTACGATTCCCTTTTATCCCTTTACCAGAGCACTAAAATGAAAATTCAGTATACAGCTAAATAAAATTGGAGAACGAAGTGTCTTAACACTAAATTTCCTTGCTATATGAGGCTGTTTAAAAATAAAACGAGAAAGGAATATATATTCTAATAAATTTTATTCAATCTGCATCCTAGCTTAAGCAACTAACTGACATAGTTATTAGTATATTACAAGTGAGCATGACACAGAATAATTAATTATATGTTACTTAGTTAAGACGTAAATCTATTAAGTAAGATAAAGCGCCAAGACGCGGTCGGGACATGCATTCAAGTATAATGTATGGAATTTGTATATTACTATATAAAACACTAGCTTTAGTGTTAAGACACTCCGTTCCCATTAAGACACTTCCATTTCCCATTTTCCGCTGAACATTTGAGGCATTTCGTGTTGAGTGCTGGATCTCAACGCCACGTAGGAAGCTGTGAGAGGATTTTTCTTAATTTCTACGGGATTGTATTTTATCTGCGTAGAAAGATTGAGGCAAGTACAAAATTTGCTACTTACCCCACTAAATACTATTGAGTAAGTGGCATAACAAGTATATAATATTATCAGCTTCAAGCTGTATCCCGCACACTGCAGGGTAGGCAGAGGGAACCTAGTGTTGAGACACTCTGTTCCCCATTTTCCGCCGATTTTTTCGCCAAGCTTTTGGCTTGGTGTCAGAGCGAAGAAAGGAAGATCATATTAGTAAAGAATAATTCATTCTCGCGACTGTTTATTTTTCANCAATAAATTTATTGTTTCTTGCCGTGTTTTTTTTTTTATTTTTTAATAGTATATTTTATCATGTGTTTTTATCTGATAAATTTTAATTTGATCATATATTATTATTGTCAGTTATCTGTAATTTTTTATGTGGAAACTTGATTGGAATGTGTATTATTTTAAATTGTGTAATATTTGTGAATTTTATGTTCTGTTTGTTTCCCTAATAAAAATAAATAAATAAATAAATCTCCTCGAGTGGAGATCGAACCCATCACCAGTCGGTTTACAGTCACACTTTGTGCCCCTGCGCCACGACTGGCTTTAATTTGAACTGGAATTAAAAAATATACGTCAATTTTCTGTTCTTGTCTAGCATACATTTTTAAGACGGTTTTTTTATGTTATGTTTAGCTTTTTTTTAAGGTTTACAGAATCTAAAAAAAAACTTAAATCTGAAGCTTTTACTTTTAAGAAAAAAGGAACCCTTATCACTTTGTTGTCCGTCCATCCGTCTGTCCGTCTGTTTGTCAATAGCTTTTATCTTAGGAACGCTTGAAGAGTTGAAAATCAAACCATATACGGTCCCTGAGTTCCTGAAAAAAATCGTATTTCTACATTTGCTGAAAAAAATAAATAGCTTTGATTTATATCACAAAAATCACGTAATTCGATTCTATAAAGGGAATCAAATTTAATAGGGTACTTCAGGTTGACCTAGAATAAACCTATACATTTGTAGTTTAATCATAAAAATTAAACAAAAAAAGCCTTGAAAGGGGGGCAAAATTTGGTATAAAAGCCAGGTTTTTGTTTTGTATGAAACTCTCGATGGGAGAGTCCAACTCGCGCTTGCCCGTTTTATTTTTAATGACTTCGTCGCCATCATAGATATATCGTATTACATGGCAAAGCCAACCTCAAACCAAAAATCTGATCCCGCTATCGAAACATTTGTTCTAAAAATGTTGAACTTATTACAAATATTCTATGCAAAACGTTACGCCAAAACGGCAATAAAAATATTTTTATGTATGTTAAACATGTCATAAACCAAAAAAATTTATTCGATTAACCTGTCAGTTGAACATGGCAGCTAATAAGCTACTTACAAATCAAGATAAATAAATGATTGTAATGAATAGACGCGCACAATCTTGGCAAGATTTCTGCTTAGATTCACGCTGTATCCCGCACATAGCAGGGTAAGTAGAGGGAACCTGGAAACATATCATTCTCTTGAGTAAACATCGATTTCAACCACAGTCTGTCTTGTCATAGTGCTGTGACAGCTTTAAAAATAACTCTTAGAACCAAGAATCAGAATTTATAAATAGAGACTTTATTCAATTATATTTTCTGAATATAGAGCTTAAGCCCTAAGCTTTTAGCCAAAGAAAGAAGAACTTTAGAGCCAAGCAAATTCTAATTGTTACATGATTCAATACGTCTTTCAGTGGAACTCCATTGAAATAGTAGCATTTAAGAGAGTTCATCCATTCACTGACTTCTTAAAAACGTCGCGATCTGTTAAAACGATACTAAAGGCGAAGATGCCACATCGTTAGCATTAAGTATTATAAAGTTTTTTTTTATTTAAGCGATTCTAAGGGATAATACCAGTTTAGAGTATAATAGAGTCGTGTTTAGACCGTCGAGTCGACTTATTAATCGAAGAAATCAATTTTTAGTTCTTCTGTCTGGTGACAAGACAAAGTGCGGAATGCCGCATGTACACAACGTTACGTTGTAGTTGTATACAATGTTTCGAGAATCGAGTGGAAATCGGGAAACGGAGTGTCTTAATCCTAGGTTCCCTCTACTTACCCTGTTATACATAGCTCACAGCGTGAATCTAAAAAAATATATACATATTATATTAATTTAAATACATTCAGAATTCGGTGGAAAGTGGGGAACGGAGTATTTTAACATTAGGTTCCCCTGTTTGCCTATCCTGCTGTGTGCGGGATACAGGGTGAAGCTGATTTTAATATTATATTATGTAAAAAATTATATATAATAATGATACACAAATATTAATAACTATATATCACCAATATATAAAACAAACGTTTTCATTTCCCGCTTTTAACATCTATCGAAACTTATTTGCATGAGCAGAGCTGTAAATGGACCGAAAATATTCTGAATTCTCATCTTGCTTTGTATTGTCACTGCATTTGTTGGATGTGGCATATAATTATGAATATATTTCTTAATATTTTTGTATTTCGTTGGTATAATACACAAGTTGAGACCAGTCGTGGCGCAGCGGCACGAGGTGTGACTGTAAAAGCGACTGGTTGTGGGTTCGATCCCCACTCGAGAAGATGAAATATTTACTTAAATTTATATTTTCATTTCTTCGCTCTGGTGTCGAGGTCAAGCGCGGCGTTGAGTTCTGCCACTCAACGCGCAATGCCTCCAGAATTCGGCAGAAAGTGGGGAACGGAGTGTCTTAACACCAGGTTCCCTCTGCCTACCCTGCTGTGTGCGGGATACAGCGTGAAGCTGATTTGATTTGATTTGATAATACACAAGTGTAGTGACTATTCACTATTAGGAATATAACACGGTATTAGGATTTCTTTATTGTTTTGGCTTCACGCTGTATCTCATATATAGTAGGATATGTAAAAGTTGTTGAGGAAATTAAATATTTTAATTCAATGTAGAGAACATTGAACTGCTAACGGAGGCAAAGCGCAGCGTTGAGTTCCGCCACTTAACATGCAATTCCCTTTCGTTCTTTACTTTTGGAAAGTTTTATGTATATAGTGTAATGTACAATCGAAGATAGTGATTTTTTTCATTATATTTAAATAATTTGTTCTATTCTATACGTGGGAATTGAATCCACTATCTTCACTGCTAAAATCCGATACTATCAAATTACGTTAGTATATCTAATGTATAAGGTTTTTTAAGCAAAACTAATCTCGTTATTTAGAGAGAGCTGAACTACGTTAATAAATAAAAAAAGAATAGTTTCTTGAAAGTTATTAGCTATACTTTATAGAAAGTCTCGATCGACCATCAATCACTGGCTGCAGTTTGCAATCACATTTATCTAGATACAGTATTAGTTGAGACTAATCGTATTTTTTAAAATATATTTTAAAAGCAGTTGTGGCACGTTGACATAGGGTGCTTCTGTAAACGCGAATGCTATGAATTCTATTCCTACTTGGGGGAATAAATATTATTTAATAATATTTTAATTTCTTCGTTCTGGTACCCAGGCATAGCGCAGCGTTGACTTCCACCACTTAACACGCAATGCTTAAACATTCGATGGAAAATGGGGAGTGGATAATCTTAACACTAGCGTCCTGCTGCCTACTGAATAAAAATATTTCGTACAATAAACGTGTAATTTTGTCATGAGAATTGCTTTCTGGTTTCTGTATAACTAATAATTATAGTACAAATGGGCATAATTTTTACTTGATTGGAAATGAATGGAGCTTAATGCACGGCATTAGACAAAGTACGGATTTCCGTTTACCAAACCTGAAAGCAAAATAAAAGAGATCAAATCAAGATGGAATTTACGACCTCCGCCGAAACAGTAGAATGTAGTAGGAACAAAAAATATTTTTTTCCGTTACTAAATTATAAGCAGACAACGCACAGACAAACCTACTAGACTTAAAAAGATGACATTTGGCGGGTAGATTAGTTATAAGGGAGCAGTAAGAGAGAGTTTCTCAAAATTCATATTCGAACATAAAGAAACAAAATGTTCCGGTTTGCGTCTTAAAGCTGAATAAAATTGAGTGTGTCGTCAATTCTTTTAGCTGTATACTGTATCCTGGAAACCTATTGTTAAGACACTCTGTTCCCATTAAGACAATTTCTTTACCCACTTTCCGCCAAATGCTGGAGGCATTGCGTATTGAGTGGCGTAACTCAACGCAGTACCAGAGCGAGAAAAATTAAACTATTAAACATTTCATTTCTTCGAGAGGGAATCGAACTCACAGCCTGTCGTATTTACATGCGTCGGTGCCCCTGCGCCACAACTGGCCTCTACCACTAATTCATTCACGTACAATATAGTAGAATTGCTATCTTATTTCTACTAAAATCTCAAGATTTAGGTTCCCACATTAACTATGAATGTTTACTTGCGTAACACATTCTACATTTGCAGCGTATGCAAAAGAATTTCAATAGTTGAATTTCTTCGTAGGAACTATTTGAGGCAAATTCTTGAAGTTGAATACGACAAAATGCCGACGCCATTATACTTCGCGGGAAGTTCAGAGCGGAAGTATTAAGCCTTTCACATATACATAATATCTGAATTCACTGAGTTTAAAAGCGTTAATAATTTCATGTGAAAGGAATTATATATTTTTTGTTTTTTTAGGCTTACAGCAGGTTAGAGAACCTGGTGTTAAGACACTCCATTCTCCACTTTCTGTCTGAAGTTGAGATAGGCGGGTTTAAATGACGGAGTCTGAACGAATGAACTAGAGAATGAAGTAGTGACGGAATGAAGTAGAGAAACGAAAACAACTTATTTAATGCTGTTGATGCAGGTTCAATCTCCATTGGGAGAATGATGATTATTTTTAAACTACTTATATTTTTCCCTTGCAGTTGACGAAGTTCAGCATTAAATTCCGCACTTAATACATAAAGTAACTCCAAATTTGGACGAAAATATGGAGAGCTTAGGCTTGATGTGGTAAAATACTGTGTGTAGAGTGGTGGAACTAAACACATTGCAAAAACAAGAAAATGTAAATAATTCCATCCTCCGAGTGGAAATCGAACCCATTGCCATCGCGTTGCCAGACGCCGTCATGCTACACCATAATGGCCTCTTTATATCTCTTAGTTTATTATTTTTTTAGTTTTCCCTATAAACAAATTCGTCTTTAATCTACTGAAAGTAGCATCCTAACAAAAAAACCTTATATTATAAATGTCATTGTATAAACTTCTATTATATTACATAAGTAAACTAAAAATTCACACCGACACGTCCTTCAGGCACTCCATTCTAAACCATCGCTCAGCGTCGGGGACATTCCACTTTGAATTGGAAGGCTGAATCGTTATTTTGTAACGCCTCGTCATCGGGAAGTTGGTGGCGTGACTAGCAGTATAGGCATAATTGAAGTTTGTTATAGCTTCTGTGTATGTTTATTTTTATTATTTTAACATATAAAAATACGTTGAGTTCCGTCACTCAAACGTGTCTTAACTCTAGGTTCCCTCTGTCTCCCTTGCTGTATGCGGAATACAGTGTGATAAAAAATTTACAATTACATTTATATTATGAATATTTACAATTACATTTATATTATGAATATTTACAATTACATTTATATTATGAATATTGGTGCGGAACTCAACACCAATACTTCTGTATTGGTGTTGAGTTCCGCCACTTAACACGAAATGTCTAGTGTGCGGGATACAGCGTGAAGCTGATTTATTTATTTTAACATATAAAAATATGTTGAGTTCCGCCACTCAGACCGGTATAGCTCGAAAATTCAGTGTAAAGTATTGAACGGAGTGTCTTAACACTAGGGTCTCTCTGTCTCCCCTGCTAAATGCGGGATAAAGCGTGATAAAAAAAAATTACAATTACATTTATACTAAGAATATTTAGAAGTATTGGTGTTGAGTTCCGCCACTTAACACGAAATGTCTATAAAATTGGGATGAAAATGGAGAAAGGATTGTATTTACACTAAATTCTGTCTATTTATATTGCTATACGCGGGATACAGCGGAAAGCTTAAAAAAACTGAGTTGAAAAAAGTATGAATTTATTTTATTTCTTGGTTATACGATCACTTGCATAAAATTGGCAAATTCAAAGCATTATCGACCAAATTCAGTTAATTAAGCCAACAATTTTATTCTACAAAAAAGTTTTACTCCTCAAAATCATTTTTTTCAGCTGTATGCTGTCTCCCTCATATAATAGGGTAGGCATAGGGAACTTAAAAACCTAGTGGTACCTAAACCTAGTGGCGGAACTCAACGCCGCGCTTTGCCTTGTAACCCGAGCGAAGAAAATGAAAATATTAAATATTTCACTCGACCGAGTGCAATAATTAAAAGAACCTACAACCGTTCAAATCGGCAGAATCCCTGCGCCACGACGGGGTCCTCCTCTCCCTCCTTCTCCCATGGTTATACGATCACTTGCATAAAATTGGCAAATTCAAACCATGTTCGACCTAATTCAGTAAAATCCTAGTGGTAGGACACCCCTTTCCTATTACGTTCCCCAATTTTTCCGTCGAATTACCGAAATATTGCATATTGGGTGGCGGAACTAAACGTCGCGCTTTGCCTAGTGACCCGACCAAAAAAAATGAAAATATTAAATATTTCACTGGACCGAGTGCAATAATTAAAAGAACCTACAACCGTCCAAATCGCCTGAATCCCTGCGCCACGACGGGCTCCTCCTCCCGAAAAAAAAACACAAAGCATATTTGGACGTTGCACAGTAGTTGCAGTAGTCTCTTAACAATCATCACTCCAGGTGTACAAAGTTCCACAGCATCCCAATTTAAACTGCAATACCTACCGTCGAGCGGTGCACTGGCGGCTACAAATTCAACAAATTGAGTACCAAGTTGGACGAACTGAACATTTTTACACAATTTTGCCGTCGTTATGGCTTCCATTTTGTTAGGCTTTCGAGTTTGTTTAATTTTTATTAAAATTACTGGTAACTGTCTCCTGAATTAGAATATGTTAGCTAAATAAATAAATAAATATATTTTAAATAAATAGGTAGATATATATAAAGAATGCAGGAGCGCAAGCCTGCGATTTCATTTATGCATTTTCGTAGTGGGTTCGATTTTCACACGAGGAAATGAAATATTTAATATTTTCATTTTCTTGCTCTGGTAAAGGGGCAAAGTGCAACGTTGAATTCCTTAACTCAACACGCAATTCCTTCCAAATTCCTCTTCCGGCCCTTACTTTTGGAAAGTTATATATATAGTATAATTTTTGCCTTATCTATACAAATACAATAAAACGGAAGAGTTTGTTTGTTTGCTTGTTTAAACGCTAAGATCTCTGGATCTACTGGTCCGATTAACTTTTTTTTGTTTGGTATGAAAGCTGCATTCTTCAGAAGTGCTATAGGCTATATAACATTACGGTGTAAGTCTTAGTTAGCCTTAAATAACGAAATAACAATAATAAGGAACGCCATAGAATTGCTTTAAAATTTTAAACGCGTATGACAAACATTCAATTTTATTAGAATTGAAATGAAATAAACTTCGCGATGCCATATATTTATCACTAAATAAGTGACAATTAGATAATTAGATATTTTGTGTTTGTTTTCAACGCTCTGTTACGGCCGCAAGCCTAGGCTCGAGTCGAGCCTAGGCTTGAGTCGAGAAGTCTAGG
>JAAIXJ010000382.1:285845-300207 GCA_013403705.1 Heliconius hermathena
TAAAAAAAAAACGATTGAGAGGAAGAAGGCTGTTGATGTAAACGCGGCGATCGTGGGTTTTATTCCCACTCGGGGGAATAAATTGTTATTTTTATATTTAGAAAATATTATTTTCTTCGCTCTAGTATCAAAACAAAGCGCGGCGTTGACTTCCGCACTTAACACGCAATGCCTCAAAAATTCGATGGAAAATAGGAAATGGAGAGTCTTTAACACTAGGCTTCTTCTACCTACTGAGAAAAAAAAAGATTTCGTAACAGTGGTGTTGAGTTTGATTCCAAGTGGTTCTACTTAAAAATAAACATGTAATTTTGGTATGAGATGGCTTTATGGTTTCAGCCTAACTTATAATTATAGCACAAATGGGCATACTTTTTACTGGACTAGAAAACAGGAAGATTATGACTGTAATGCGTTTGTATGTATGTATATAATATATCCCTTGTTCGCTCGTTTGTTCCCTTATAACTATTAAACCAGTGAATCGATTTTGATAAATGATACGTTGTTGGATTAGTCTTGATAGCGCAAGTGTTACTAGATATATTCATTTAATTTACGCGCTCAGGGCAAAAACCCCATTTCGTTTTATTTTTAATTATTTTTACCTTCTACACTAATATTAATTCTTCATGTTTTTAAAAAATTAATAAAATAGAATTCTTTTTTATATATATATATTTTTTTAACTTTATATATGAAAATTTTATATCAAAAGCACACTCTAGTATCTTGTAAAGTTTAAATTGTGCACTATATGAAAACAACAAACGCACAAGACATGTTATGGAATATGACAGACGTCTAAGAATTTCCTCTGAGACTGTCTAGTTTTGCGCGATGTTTCTCTTTCTTGTATAACATATTATCCAATATATATGAAAACTAGCAGCCGCCGCGCAGCTTCGCCTGTTTGAACTATATGAATCTTTATTTAATATTATTTAAGTGAATTTGGGGAAAATAAGTTGTTTATTTTAGTATAGGAATACACGTTATATATAGTTATGGAAATCTTTTGAGGTTTTATTTGATGTTGGTCGAAAAATTTCATACCTATCTAGATAGGTGGTTGGTATTTGTGGACGATAAACGCGGTTTTTCATTCATAAATCCCGATCCTATCGGAATTCCGAGATAAAAGTAGCCTATACGTTGCTCCGCAACTCCTTTTTCAGTGAAACTTTCAGAAACATCAGGTTAGCTATTCTAGAGATTATCTCGGTCAAACATTTTCTGTTTCACAGACAGATAATAAATTTATAATTGTTTATGTTTAAGTAGTATATTATTTTACTTAAAAAAACACGATCATTTTGAAATCTCAGATAGATAAGTACTCATTTTCTTTATATGTTTCTTTATATGATCTATAGATAAATTGATACCATTTTGGCGCAGCGGCACATATTGTAAGCACGATAGTTGTGGGTTTGATTCTCTGCAGAATTAAGTTCCGCTGCTGAACACGCAGTTCGAAAATTGAGCGGCAAGTGGAAACGAAGTGTCTTTACACGAGGTTCCCTCTGCATCTGCCTACTCTACTGCGAAAGACAGATTATATAAAAAATAAAGATTTTAACTAATTTAATTTTTGTTAGTTTTATTTATATTATGATGAGATACTTTTAACAAGCTAATGAAATAATAGTCATGTTTATTCATTTGAAATTTTACATTGACACCGAAATTTTGAGTATTTTGTTTTTTTTTCGTAAGTTTTGATTTGTCATTTATTTCTTTTATTTTAATGTTTATATATTTACATCTAGCCGTGAGGATCACGCGATAGGTTGTGGGTTCCATTTCCAATAATAATTTAATATTTTCACTCTGATATAATTTTTGTTAGTTTTATTTATATGATGATGAGATACTTTTAACAAGCTAATGAAATAATAGTCATGTTTATTCATTTGAAATTTTACACTGACACCGAAATTTTGAGTATTTTGTTTTTTTTTCGTAAGTTTTGATTTGTCATTTATTTCTTTTATTTTAATGTATTATATATTTACATCTAGCCGTGAGGATCACGCGATAGGTTGTGGGTTCCATTTCCAATAATAATTTAATATTTTCTCTCTGATGTCGAGGCTCTGGTGTTCAGGCAAAGCGCGGCGTTGAAATCCGCCACTGTCTCAAGAATTCAGAAGGCAGAAAGTGGGGAACGAAGTGTCTTAATACAAGGTCCCCTATACTTACCCTGCGGTGATACAGTGTGACGCTAAAAAAATATATTATATAACTTTCCAAAGTATTTCTTTTTTACTTTATATATTCTACATATCGTGGGGTAGATGAAGAGTTAAAACGTTAAAACTTTCCGTTCTCTCCGATCCTTTGTATTATAGAGACTATAAAAAAATAAGTATTTGATCATTGGGGACTCACAAATTTCGTACCTACAGCTGCTTTCGTGGAACCGGTATGGTTAACTGTAAAAACGATGATTGTAAGTTCCATTCTCTCTGGGCAACCCAGTTTTAAAACACTCCATTTACCATCGATGTCTTATTTTCGGGACAACGTATTGAGTGACGGAACTCGACGCCGCGTTTTGTCTTATTATCAGTGCGAAGGAATGATGTGTTTTTTTCATTCTTCTGCCTCTCCTTGCTATATGAAAATAAAAAAAATATATATAAGAGCGCTATCTCATAAATGTTAGAAATATCGAAAAAACAGTAAACGAAAATTTATTATCAATTTGCCCAATACTAATAAAATGTAAAAAAGCAAGACAATTTTAAAAGTTGGCTAAATTGTAAAAAGTGTATATAAAAACCGACATGAGACCGTCAAGTGCACTAGAAATGGCCGGAGTCCGGACATCCAACCGCAAAAAATATATTGGAAAAAAATTTGTTAACTTAAAAATGAAATCCACTACTCTTCAAATAAGTAGATATTATTTGTTTTTAAAGATTTAATTTTATCAAAGAATTTAATTATGGAGATACGGTTGTTATGGGTTTGGTACCCATTCGGGGAAATATAACATAAATATAACAATATTTATGTTATTGTCAATTCCTATCAGTAAGGATAAAACGCGGCGTTGAGATCCGTCGTTTAATACGCAATGCCTTCTTACATTCGGGAGAGTGCAGAACGATGTGTTTCGACATTAGCCTGGTATATGGGATAAATGTAAAGCCAAAAAAACAAAAAAAAATGGTTTTGACTTTTAGACGTCCAGACAAACGGACAGGAAACTGATCCTATAAGGTACGAAACCCTAACAAATAGTTTTAAAAATATAGTTCCAATCCAAGTATTTTTATCAGTCAAACATAACATATTAATAATTTGTGACAACTGAAGATTCTTGTAAAAGTTATCAATTGAAATTGGAAAAGAATACGGCCCGAAAACGAAAGCTTTAATAAATCTATTGACTTTATTTGATCTGGAGCCCGCTAAGTGGATCCAAATGGAATGGCTTCTGAAGTTTTGAGTAAAAAAATTTAAATATCTTCGATACAGAGGAGACTTATTTGAGGCCAGTGGTGGCGCAAGGGGCACAAGCGTGTGGCTGTAAGCATGACAGTTGTGCCTCAACACGAAATGCCTTCAGAATTCTGTGGTGTGGTGTGTGTATATATATATATATATATNTGTATGAAATTTATCAAAGAAAATGTATATTAACATGTTCAGTAAACATCATTTCATTGCTTCAAAATGTGAAAGTTTTTCTCTATTTTTTATAATTTGGTATTCAAATTGGATTTAATAGAAAGAATAACGATGTAATCTAGTCTTAAAAAATATATTTTATTATACAAAAAAAAAATAATATTAGAAGCCGTCGTAGCACAGAGCACAGCGTCTAATTGTAAATTCGATTTTAATTAATTTCATTTTATCGCTCTGATAACAAGACAAAGCGCAGCGTTGAGTTCCGCCAATTAACACAGAATATCATAATACTAGGCTCCATTTGCCTACCCTGACATGCGGGAAAAAGCGTGAAAATTGCGCGAGTCAAGCCGCGAACACAGTACTAGTATCAAATAATTAAAACGTCGGAAACCTATTGTTTTTCACTTGAACAAGCCTGAAATACAAAAGTTGATTCAGAATAAATCCTGACAAAATATTGTGTTTCCTGTAACACAAACAGCGTATACGAAATGCCACTGCGAAACCTAGTTTTGTTATCTTTAGATGAAACATCGACAATTCATTCGTTCTACATAGTACGTACCTTTTCTATACTATCCCTAGTTTTGTAAGGATTCAATGAAACGAAAGGGAAGGAACGTAGTGTCTTAATACCAGGTTCCCTCTTCCTACCCTTTTGTGTGCGGGATACATAGTGAAGCTGATTTATTTATTTTTATTGGAGGCCGGTCGTGGTGCAGAAGCACAAAGTGTGACTGTAAAATCGACTGGTTGTGGGTTCGATCCCCACTCGAGTAAGTGAAATTTTTATTTAAATTTATATTTTCATTTCTTCGCTCTGGTGTCGAGGCAAAGCGCGGCGTTGAGTTCCTCCACTCAGCACGCAATGCCTGCAGAATTCGGCGGAAAGTGGGGAATAGAGTGCCTTAACACAAGGTTCCCTCTGCCTACCCTGCTGTGTGCGGGATACATCGTGAAGCTGATTTATTTATTTTTGTTCAATAAAATATACGTTAGTGTATTTAGTAAAATATGATGAGGTCGTCCGATGTAGCTGGGCACGGTGTGACTGTAAACACAGCGTTTGTAGGTATCAAAAATTCGGTGTAAACTAGGGAACTTAGAAAAAATATATATTTTGTTATAGATAATTTTTTGTATATTTTATTATAGATAATATAAAAAAATAAAATCAGCTTCACGCTGTATCCCGCACACAGCAGGGTAGGCAGAGGGAACCTAGTGTTAAGACACTCCGTTCCCCACTTTCTGCCGAATTCTGGAGGCATTGCGTGTTGAGTGGCAGAACTCAACGCCGCGCTTAACCTCGACATATATATAGATAATATAACTGAGTGGATATTACTCTAATTCTTCCACTCTGGTGAAAATAAATCATGGTTTAAAATTAATGACGGAAATAATACTCAAGTACATGTATTATTTTACTTATTTAGAAATCGTATAAAACTTTTAAAGTAGCGGGACTCGAACCTGCGTATGGCTTAGAGGTCAAAGCGCCTGGTCAGATTCCAGGAGGCGTGGGTTCGAGTCCCACTACGTTCAAATTTTTATACGTTTCCTAAATAAATATTTTTCTTTCTATTTTTCCTAAGTGTGGAATAAAAATTAAAAATTAAATCAGCTTCACGATGTATCCCGCACACAGCAGGGTAGGCAGACGGAACCTAGTGTTAAGACACTACGTTCCCCACTTTCTGCCGAATTCTGGAGGCATTGCGTGTTGAGTGGCAGGACTATGGAGTAACACTTTAAAAATGTTAAAAATATGTATTATTTTGTTATGCTGATTAACAATACATAGTATACAAATTCCAAACGCTTTAGACAGATTTTCCATTTTTTTGCAATATAATATATAGGCCAGTCGTGGCACATGGGCACAAAGTGTGACTGTAAAATAGACTAGTTGTGGGTTCAATCCCCACTCGAGGAGATGAAATATTTATTTACATTTATATTTTTATTTCTTCGCTCTGGTTTCGAGGCAAAAGCGCGGCGTTGAGTTCCACCACTCAACACGTAATGCCTCCAGAACTCGGCGGAAAATGGGGAACGGAGTGTCTTAACATTAGGTTTCCTATGCCCACCCTGCTATGTGCGGGATACACCGTGAAGCTGGGGAACGGTGTGCAATATAAGACAAAACTGTGGAATGACCGTTTTATTAGATCTATTATTTCATACAGAACGTGAATCAATGTTACCTAGATTAATAAGAAGAATAATTATTACTTGAAAAACTTTTTATGAATGGTTCAATGGTAAATGGGTAGCTTTAACAGATTACAAAATTCAGATTTCCTTCTATACTGATGTACTTTAAATGGTTTATGTGAATGTCTATGGGTGAAAAGTATTATGAGTGCACTAATAAAATAAAAAAAAAACACTTTTACAATTTTAAATTTTAAAATATAGTAGAAAATATCGCTCATATCTGCCAAAGCTACTCAGATTGACTTTATATACATATATTACTAATAGTATTAAATTGTCTAGCTAATACATATTATAAGTATATAATGTCACGCTCATTTGCAGACGCCAATGCCGTGAACGCCATCTAAATCCTATTGAAACTAAACCGCATGCGTTCTATTGTTACTTTAAGTTATAATGTTATTTGAATTTAACTGAGAATATTTTTTACTTATAAATTATAGGTTAAAACTAACATTTACAAAAAAAATTAAATATTATATATTTTAATTACATACTTGAGGCCAGTCGTGGCGCAGCGGCACGAAGTGTGACTGTAAAATCGACTGGTTGTGGGTTCGATCCCCACTCGAGGAGATTAAATATTTACTTAAATTTATATTTCCATTTCTTCGCTCTGGTGTTGAGACTAAGCGCGGCGTTGAGTTCCGCCACTTAACACGCAATGCCTCCAGAAATTGGCCGTCAGTTACTTACTTAATACAGTTAAGACTAGGTTCCCTCTGTCTACCCTACTGTGTGCGGGATACAGCGTGAAGCTGTATATCTCATAAATCTAATAAGAATAGGTATGTCATTTCATTTTCTGTTCCTAAGTCGGTAAGTGGGGAACGACCATATAATCCTTAATTATTTCTAGATACCAGATTATATGCATTTGCATGTTTGCAAATGCAAACCCATATAGTTTTATATTAGTAGCGTTATAATATAGCATATTTTAAGATTTTTTCATTGATAGTGCTTATTTCAGTAGTTACGTGTACGTATAAACACGTAACTATAGAATTTAAATACAATTTTGTTTAAAAATCCCAGTTTTGAAGGGATTGGGAAAATTTATGGATTTATCAACGGCATCGGATATACTCTGCCTGAGGAGATTTCTGCAGAAATGGCGCCATATTTTAAAATTTTGTGTGGTAAAGGCTACCAATGATTTTTCAACGTCAACTGACGTTTAAAAATCATTGGTAGCAGTTTAAATTAATATTAAATGACATATGTCACGTTTACTGCAAAAAACCTGGAAAAATATGTTGATGCTTGTTGTCTCAAGAATCAGCTACACGCTGTGTCCCGCGCACAGCAGATTTGATAGGAGAAACTTATTATTAAGACACTCCGATCTCCACTGCCGCCGAATTCTGGAGACATTGCGTAAATAAATAAATGTGATTCTTATAATTCATCGTTTATTGTATGTAAATATGTCATTATAATTCCAACATTAATATATGTTCAAATATATTATGAAAATAAACGTAAATTTTAATAATAAATGTTTTTTTTGATTGTGCATATTGTGATCTGCATCGGATTGTGCAATCCGATGTCTAGATATTACCATTTCAAAAAGGAGCGATGCCACGGGAAAATGCTAGTTATATAATATTATTAAATATTAGAAAAAAATATAACTGGCGTATAAAAGAATAAAATACATAAAAGATTAGATTCGGGGCAATTATTAAAAAAAGTTGTTAATTGCCCCAAATCGAGGCACTCATCTTGTTTTGAAGTTTAATTAACGTCTGGAGATTCGTACTTTAAAATATGAAAAATATATTTTAAATTTTCAAACAATTTAATGAGTAATTGAGGATGGTAGAGTTTTAATCCTTTTTTGTTTAATTTTATGTAGTTTTCTCTTTTCGCATTTAGTAGAGCAGACAGAGGGAGCCTAATGTTAAAACATTATGTTCCCCACTTTCCACTGAATTTTTAGAGGTAATGTGTATTATTTGTGAGACTCATACCCGAGAAGTAATCATTAATTTCCCCGAATGAGGATCGAACTCACAACAGTCGCGTTACAGTCAAACGCTTGTGCTCCTGCGCCACGACGGCCTCTGCTGTTTAACGTCACTCTAAAAAATAAAACCGGTCAAATGCGAGTAGGGCTCCATACTGAGGACGACCCGGAAGTTTCTGGTTGTACTCATTTTAAACATAATAGTGATTTTTTTTTGTAACATATCTACAAATTTTCACTTTTTTAATTTGTCCTTTAATATATTTGTACTACATGTTTTCACTTCTTGCAAAATTTCATAATTGTAGGTCATTTAGGTCATATTGCCCTATAGATGGAAAAATACTTATAAATAATAGATGCTAACATTCGTGGCGCAGGGGTAAAATAGTGCGACTGTAAACCCGACATATGTTGAGTTCGATTCCCACTCGAGTAAACAGTTTATTTGATTTTCATTTCTTCGCTCTAGTAACGGGGCAAAGCGTGGCATTGAGTTCCGCCACCCAACAAGCGATGCCTTCAGAATTCGGTGGAAAGTAGCAAAAGGAAGTGTCTAATTGGAAATGAAGTATCCGAATACTAGGTTTCCAGGTGTTTAAATAAACAAACAAGATTTTGTTAGGTTTTTTTTTTATTTTTATGGAATAGGACAAGGCAAACGAGCGTTCGGTCACCTGATGGTTAGAACTTCCAGCTCGTATCTCAGGAACTACTTATTCGAACTGAAAAATATTATTATTCAACACAAAAATTTATTGATTTTTCGAGGATTGCTATAAACATGACGGTAATCGAATCGATGTGACTCATTGTGCCTGCGGCCAGACTGAACTCCGACACTTAGAATGTGGCTTGTGTCATGCACATATACACAGCTCTTGTTATTTTAATTTCAATTGACAGGTGAACCCCACACTCTGTATAACATTGTATTAAAGATTGTTTTCTCAGCTTATCCACGCATGTAGCAGGGTAGGCACAGCGAGGTTACTATTAAGACACTCCGCTCTCCATCTATCTTGTAGTTAGAAGGAACCTAGTGTTAAACACTCCATTTCAAAGTCAAATTATTTTATTTAAAATGAGAACTTACATGCTCAATTTTTTGGACATGAAATAACTTACCACCAGTTCACTAAAGTTAATGCCTTAGATCTGAAAAGAATCGGCGCAGGAAACTCAGCGGGCCTTTTTTTAAAATAAATTTTGTACAAATTCATATTTACTTATTATACTTGTGACAATGATATCTTTAGTAATAACTTTTAACACACAAACGTCTTGTAACAACTTTTTTAAATCGTGATATAGAAAATTTTCTGACGTTTTTTGGATCCTATTACATGTAAATGCGTACACATCGTTCCATAAAAAAATACGAATTCGATGCAATCTAGTTACAACTGCTGCTGCTGCGGACTGAGCTAAGTGTATTCGCCAATCCATTTATATGAGGTCCCCACTGTAATTTGGAGTCAATGGTGATACCTAGAAATACCATAGAATCGACAGGATCCATGGGTTCACTATTAACTAAAAAAATAAAATAAATTAGCTTCACGCTATATCCCTCACAAAGCAGGGTAGGCAGAGAGAACCTAGTGTTAAGACACTCCGTTCCCCACTTTCTGCCGAACTCAACGCCGCGCTTAGCCTCGACACCAGAGCGAAGAAATGGAAATATAAATTTAAGTAAATATTTCATCTCCTCGAGTGGGGATCGAAGCCACAACCAGTCGGTTTTACAGTCACATTTCATGCCGCTGCGCCACGACTGGCCTCAGTCGTACCATTAAGTAAATCGGCTTAAACAATTTTCGTGTTAGGTGTTCTGAAAATTATAGATTTACTTTTTTTACTATTCCATAGTAAATCATTGAGACTGAATCAATATACTATAATACTTTACGATTTGTCGTCTTTTCATTTTAAAAATCAATGAAGTGTTATCAGCAAACGATACTATCTCATGATTCTTTTCAACTAGATATGGTAAATCCTTTATATATATTGAAAAGAGAGAAGGACCAAGAATGTGACCGTGGGACCGTCTCTGAATACTGACCAAGGAGATTTCTTGCCATTTATATTAAGCTTCTAAATTTTGTCAGCTAAATAAGAGGTCAGAAGTTTGAATGCACGCCCTCTTATATCGTAGTGATGTTTTATGACCAATGTTGATTGCTGCAGGCAGTCTAATGCTTTGGACAAATCATAGCACATGACAAGAGCATTCTGCGATCTCTCCTAAGCCTCATTCATCTATATTCTCTAGAACACGTTCACTATCTTCTATTCTAGTATCTGTGGTTGAGTGACATCCACACTGTTTATCATACATATTTTCTCATAGAACCTCTAGAAATATAGCTTCACGGTATCCTTACATAGTAGAAATTCCATTTTTCCCCATTTAGCTACGGAACACAAAAAAATAACTGTTAATATTAATAACTATTATATTATTATTAATAACTATTATCGGCGTTAAGTTCCGCTACTCAATCCGCAATGCCTTCAGAACTCGGCGAATAGTGGAAAACGGAGTGTGTTAACACTAGGTTCCCTCTGAATACCCTGCTGTGTGCGGGATACAGCGAGAAGCTGATTTAATTTCATTTTTAATAACTATGATTAAAAAAATCGTCTTCATTTCAAGAATTTTTAATATTTTTTATAATTATTTTCATAATCCATTCACTATCACACTGGAGCACACTTAAAAATATAACCTATCCTTCAACATTATAAAGACTGGCAACCCTCTAAACTGTATACCATACTAAATAACAGTGAAATTAGTTAACTAGGACGCAAGACCATACTAATTGCTTCATCAAGAGCGAGTTAAACACTTTCCTTAGCCTATCATTTGCATAGGACAATAGAGCTCTTAGCCCAACTTCTTCAAAGTATACTTGTACACTATGTCTAGTAGTTTTGTCTCTTCAATATACGTTATAAGGTAAATGTTTTATTATCTTCTTATATTAAACACATATTGGGGGCCTCGTTGCCGTCGTTATAAACGCGGAAGTTTTCATTTCGTTTCCCAATAGACGGAATTAATTATTTCCATTTGCTCGCTCTGGTGCGCAGTGTTAAGTTCCGCCATTTAACACACTATCTTTTGTACTAATTGCAGAATTTTCATCTATTCGTCGGCATAATTTGGTCCAAAATGATCAAGATATAATTATTAGTGCTCCAGAGTTATGATTAGAACAAAGATAAAATTATTATCGTGTGTTTCGCAATTTCACATATTTTTTTCCGTATATTAGAGTAGGCAGAGATAAGAATTTCTTAGCACTAAGCCTAGTGTCAACCCACTCCGCTGTCTACTTTCACTGATACACATCAGGTTCAGGTTCCGCCCAAATTTTTGAGATATTCCCGAAAAACAGACTATCATGTCTCGCTTTGTCTTATTACCAGAGCTTGCTCTGGTACATGAAAATAATTCTTTTCCACTCAGTGACATCGAACCCACGACCGTCGCGCTTACAATCAGATACTATATTTTATAAGAAATTTTATAAGAAGCCAAAAGCATAAAATATTCATAGATCAGATTTATGAAGATATTTGTTTTCCTAAAAACAAGATGTTTAAAAACTCCCATTCGAGTGGCAGGGAGGCGATAAATCAATCAACGCTATTTGATTTAAAACCTGCTAAGTGAATAACTTATTGGGGCCGACGAAATTAATTCGGATTTTTTTTGGGGGAATTCGTAAAAGTAAAAGTTTGTGATTTGTAAGGTTTAGACTTGGCGTTATTTTTAAGTTTTTTTTTCTTTTTCTTCGTTGTGTTTTTCTTTTTTTTATCTTTGCATATTTATAATATCTTGTGAACTGTATACAGCATAAGGTAGGTAGAACATGTATACATTTTTTTTAGCTTCTCGATCTCTCGGATGTAACAAGGCAGAGAGAACCTAGGAACCTAGTGTTAATATTTTAACCCTAGGTTCCCATTGAGATACTTCTTTTCTCCTCTTTTCGCCGAATTCCAGAGACATTGGGTGTTGAGACGAAATTCAAGTAGAGTTGAGGTCAACATCGCGCTTTTTTGTTTCAAACGTCGTGCTTTGTTGTTGTTTTTTTTTTAAATAGAAATATTAAAATATTTCATATCCTCGGATGGAATTGAACCCACAACCTGCGGCGGTTATAGTCACATGCTTGCGTGTTCCTGTGTCATAACTGGCCTCAACCTATGCTATCTATACGAATATTATGAAGCAGAAGAGTGTGTTTGATTGAAATCACCAATCTTAATAACTATTGGTTCAAATCGAAGAAGAAATTGATTCTTTCTACGAATATATCTAAGAAGATTTTAGACTATATTACCCCTTTGTGATCCACTGTGCCTGCGGCCAGAGATATCTTGAGTATTTCGAATGTATTATATTATGTCATAGACAATACCGGAACCAAAAATATTTTTATAAATCTATTAGCATAGTCTATTAAAAACGAAAAAAATATTATATACCGTTTTAATAAGACACGCACACAATCTAAAAGATTTAAAAATTGACCTAATTAAAACTCTCAATTAATATTCATTACTTTGCATGTTGAGTAAAGAAGACAACACAGAGTTAATTCACTTTATTCTATATAAAATTGCGGAACCCAACGTCGCACTATATCAAGGAAATTAAATTAAATTAAACTTTGTCAAATTTTACTACGATTGAGTACTTACAGTATATTAGGATAGAAACAAACATATATCACAGTATAAACCAGAAGTAAAGTACATTAAAGTAAATTTTATAGTGACTTTAAATTTAAAGTGACGCCATCGCTATGTAAAGGCTTACATCGTATCCAACTAAGGCAGTTTCACACGAGAGCTCATTAGCAGGCGGCGCAGGTTGCCTTAATGTCTTCATCCGGCAACTATCTTCTGAAATTTATTGTTGGTTCGGCTTTAAATTTGAAAAGTAATTGTAAAAAATATTTCTTCTTCGATAGAAAATTATGTGCTGAATTTTAACTTTTAACAATTTTACTGTTATTTTTTAGGTCGTTGTCGTGTTGCGGGACAGCGTCTTAATGTAGGCGAAATGGCTGTGGGTTCGATACCAACTCGGAGGAATTAATTATTTTTATTTAATAAAAGGAACGTGGTGAAAGCATTATCTTAAGATGCGTTAGAAAAAGTCATTACCAAGGCATCCCAAATATTTTTTTTTTACTTTACCTTCAATTCAAGTTATAATAGAATTGCGTAAAATTTTGATTTTTTATGAGAAAAAGTGTGCGCGCGATGGTTTTGATTTGCCCTGCATATAGCATCAGGCCAGTCATAGGGCCGGCAGAGAAAATTTTGCTTTAAGACACTCTGTTCCCATTAAAACATTTCTGTTCCTCATTTTCCGAAAATATCGGAGGCATTGCACGTTGAGTGGAAGAACTCAACACCGAGCTTACCGTTACCGAAGTTGGATTATTTGATTTTTTGACCTTTCCACACGTAAAATTTGCAAGAAGTGAAGAGTAGTATCTTAACACTACTTTCTCTACTATAATATATGCGGGATACAACATGAAGATGCTTATATTTTAATAAAAAAATCCCACAATATAGCCAGATTCTTGTTAATAAATCTAGGATAGGATGGTTGCGTAAGTGTTACTCAATACTTAGACTAAGTTTGATCTTATCGCTGTAAACTCTGTTAAATATGTATTTTGTATGCAAAGTGAGGTTTTGTAATACACAAGTTTTAACAGCCGCCTCGAGTACATGCTCTGGTTTCATAAAATACTTTGGAAGTGATCGCGACTTCTACTCCGAAGTTATGTTGTTATTATATTTTAATGAAGTATTTGTTGTTGAGGCCATCGTAGCACAGTGTCCCTGCGCTACGACGGCATGGCTGGAACAGTCGGAGAAATGAAATATTTAAAAATTTTATTTCTTCTCTCTGGTGACGAAGCAAAGTGCGGCATTTAGTTCTATCACTCAACACTCAATGAATCCAGAATTTGACAGAAATTCGGGGACGGAAGTGATTGGTTCCCAGGTTCTGTTCTCCAATGATTTTGGAATGATTATTGACTTCGTACCAATTTATTTTCGTAGAACAACGAAAGTACAACTTATTAAAGTTGACATACTTAAGTTTGCGGGTTTGAAATGTTTTTTTTGTATGACATATCATATTTTATTTTAATTTATATCGTAAGTTCTCAAATCGTGCTAAATTCAAAACTGTAAATCCACGGGGAGTACTCTATAGAATTTCATACAAAATTCATCAAAACCGTGTATAATTGCTCTTATTGTTTGAATGCGTAGATTTTGATTCTGAATTTTTTCTATGCTCCAAGAGACCATAGAGTTGAATATTTGATATTAAATCAGTTGAATGAAGCTCCACGCAATCTCTATATATAATAAGACAGTAAAAATATTTTGTCTGTACATTTAGTAATTTTGACTGAAATGGATAGAGGGACACTTAAAAATAATAATAGAAAGCAAAAA
>JAAIXJ010000382.1:303258-409433 GCA_013403705.1 Heliconius hermathena
GTGTCTTAACACTAGGTTCCCTCTGCCTACCCTGCTATGTGCGGGATACAGCGTGAAGCTAATTTTAATTTATTTTAATTCAACACAGAGATAAAGAACGATCTTGAAAGAAATATCAAGTAAATACAAAGATATTTTGGTTGGTTCGTTCATATAATATATGTAACTAATTTAAAAACTGTACAGGAGTTAATATGCAATTAATACAGTTATTTTACAAAGAATATTATGAATCCTACAACCTAAATTAAATTATTCACTGACATCAGCACATTTAACAGAGTTTTAGAATTATGATGAGACGTATATTATATAGGTAAAAAGAACATAAAGTTACAAAAATATATACGTGTAATACATAATTAGCTTTATGTATATTTTATAAATATCAAATATCAACAATGGTCGTATTTTTTTATTTAAAACAATCAAAAATTCTTTGACGATAATGTCGTAAAAAAAATCATATTAGAAGTCATTATAGTTGTCAATCGATTGTGCTTATTAAATCAGTAATCATGTATTTTAAGCGGGCGAAGCCGTGGGCGAGCCGCTAGTCTTGAAATAAATGCTCTTGATAGACGGACAATGAAGAGATACTTTAAGTTCCAATTTTAGCTGTTGAGCTACGGAATCCTAAAAATTCAATTTATGCTGGCAAGTATCTATGGTGCACACCGTATAAATTAAATTAAAAACGAAATAGGAGTAAAAATGTATAAAAAAAGTAATTTACGTGAAAGCCCCGAGGTGGTAATTAAAACATCGACGCGTTATTTTGCAAACCTTACGTGTAGGGTATGCATGAAAGGATACAAGCGCCTTTGTGAAGACAAAACATATTAAAATCTTAATATTTTATGTAAGTCCATTTATATTAAGAGAATATTTTCGTGTGGTGTTAGCCTAATACGGATATACAGGTAGGCAGAAGGAATAATAATAAATAATGAAAATAGTTTATTGCACATTTAAAAATAGGAAAATAGTGTTAAGACACTCCGTTCCCCATTTTTCGCCAAACTCTGGAGGCGTTGCGTGTTGAGTTGCGGAACTTAACGTCGCAGTTTGCCTTGACACCATAGCGAAGAAATGAAAAAATAAATTTAAATAAATATTTCATTTCCTCGATTGCTATTGACCTGGACTGGTTTTGACAGTGTTACCGGGTAGGGAGGGGCGAGAGTAGCTCGCCCCTGAAGAAAAATTACGAGCTTTGATGGACGTTCGTGCGAGGGGAATCGAACCCACAAGCGGTCATATTTACAGTCACATACTGGTGTCCCTGCGCCACAACCGGCGTCTTGGCGTTATTTCAAAGTATATTTTTATTTATTTTAGTTACATAGTTGCTGATAGACAACGCCAGATGAAACTATTAGATTTATAAAGTTTATATTTGAAATTTTAGGTAGGTTTATTTATTTTTATTTATTTATTTAGGTTAGGGAGTGTAGGAAAGAACGAAGAGAAGTATTTCTTGAAACTTCTACGGAAACGGAAAAAAAGCGGAATTTTCCGTTTTATTTTTAGAGTTTCGTATCTTTTAAGGTAAAAAGGAAACTTTTATAAGATCACTTCGTTGTCCGTCTTTCTGTCTGCCAAGAGCCTTATCTCAAAAACGCTTGGAGATATCGAGCTGAAATTGAAAAGAGAAAACATATACTCAGATCTACAATCCCATGGTTTCCCTAAAAAAATGTATTTCTATATTTACTTAAAAAATAGATATGTCCGTTTATACCGCAAAAACATGATTTGGACAATATAAAGGAAATCAAAATTAATAGATTACTTCTGGTTGACCTAGAAATATGAAATTTGGCAGCTAGCATCTACAGGTAGAACTAGTTCAGGAAAAATCTAAAAACTATAGATTTCTAGTTAAATTCTAAAAATAGTAGCCCTTAAGCTAACACCCTCCATTCTACACTTTCCGCCCAATTTATTTATTTCATAACAAAGATCGTGACCGGCGGAACTTAACGCCGCGAATCTGAATATCCGAATATTTCTTTTGTGTCATATTTGGACTTATACCATTTTGGTGCAAATTCAAATTCAGTATAAAGTGATAACTATATCCATATATTTAAAATTAATTAACTTATTATACATATTATTCAAAGATCTACTCGGAGATAACTTTTTTATTTCCTTGTCTTGATAAGTCGAAACACAGCGTTGACCTCCACGATTTAATTAAGAAAGACTTAGATGGAAATTTCACAAGAAAAACTAAAGTAATTTCTAATTTAACGCTACCTCGATGCAGGGTAACTTTGGTAATTATAAACACATATTACTTCATAAACTTCCACTACGCGTTCAAGTTAGACTTACACGATATAACTAACTATAGAGCCGTTGTTTCCTTCAGAAGTTTTTTTTTACAGAACAAAAATTATAAGGCAAATATTCCATTTTAATAAATCTCCCTACAAAGTCGGTCTTGATTGTAAAAGTTGCAAAGTACCTGTGTTTATCGAATTTTTTTTAAGCTTTTTTAATAACGTTACATCGTCCCGGGGATGGAGTTCTGACGTATATTGTTTTTTATGCTTAGCAGTTCAACAAAAATAAATAGACACCACCTATTCACTTTTGTGTTTTAGTGTTAAGACATTCCGTTTTTACTATCTGACAAATTTGGAGATATTTCATACAGAGTGGCAGCGGGTTTGAGTCACTAGATAGGGGAAATAAATTTAAGTAATTGAAATTCAATCTATACAAACTGAACTGTATACGTGAATATTTGGATTCTACTCATATAGTCCAAAGCAAGACAATACTTCGCCAACATGATAAGGACACCAAAAACACTTAAGTATACGTAGACACGACAGTTCTCTGTCGGCTCGAGGTTTCTTTAAATACAATATTTAAAATAGAAAAATGAACAGTTAAAAATGAACAAAATGAACTACAAATATAAGTTTACAAAGATTTTTTTCTATATATATGCTATAAATTTTTACTTTTCGGAATATATGTAGGTCTACGGGTACCCAATAAGTACCCAATAAGTTTTGACTACGCAGCGAATTTCTTACAAAATACAGCAAATTCGATTCTTTTGATTGCGTTGACTTAGAGGCTTGATTTTTTCTACTATAGACTAATTTTTTTTAATATTAACTTCGGTTTCATACCTCCACCCGATCTCGAGATAAATGGTCTTGACAGATAGACAGTAAAGTAATTCTGTAAGGGTTCCGTTTCTACCTTTTGAGGTAAGGAACCCTAAAAACAAAAAGTTTTAAAGAAAATATGCAAAAATTTCTAAAAGTAAAAATTTTCTCCACAATTTCTACTGCGATAATTTCTTTAAACGTTCGTTAATATATTCTAAAACTTTTGCCGGATTCAGTTAATTGGTCTTAAAATTGAAATTATTTGTTGAATTATCTTATATTCAACAAGTATTTATATTATTTTAACAATCTATATATAAGAAACAAGACATGTAGGCAGAGAGAGATGAGTCACTTCGTCTACCTTATATTTCCCACTTAACAAAAGTACCTACTACATTATAGTACTATTACATTATATTAGCTTATTTTTTTACTAATTAGAGGCATTGCATGTTGAATGATAGAACTCAACACCGCGCTCTCGACACCAGAGCGAGGAAATGAATATATTAGAGTATAATTAACCCTAGATAGATAACCTACGTCGAATCGACGTAATCGATTTTGAAAAATCGATATAACTCGTTTGTTTTTCGCGCTACTAAACTGANTGTAAAACCGACTGGTTGTGGATTCGATCCCCACTCCAGGAGATGAAATATTTACTTAAATTTATATTTCCATTGCTTCGCTCTGGTGTCTTCGAGGCAAAGCGCGGCGTTGAGTTCTGCCACTCAACACGCAATGCCTCCAGAATTCGGCAAAAAGTGGGGAACAGAGTGTCTTAACACTAGGTTCCCTCTGCCTACCCTTCTGTGTGCGAGCATACAGCGTGAAGCTGATTTTGATAATTTATGGGACAAAATACTTTACACCAAAACCTTTTACAAAGTAAAATCGTCATTGGATTTCGAAAACTCTTACGATGGTCTCACAAATAGATCATCACATATACCTGTTGATTTTCATGTAAGTTCTCATTATTTTTACAAAGTTCTAAATTTGAGTATCTTAATACTAGTCCATCTTCCTACCCTGGTATATAGGGAATACGGCATAAAAGAAGCAACATTTTGAAAATTCTCTCATATTTACACCGCGTAACGTAGATTTGTATATGAAATATCCAACATAAAAACCGCGCAAAACTGAGAACTCTGAGCGCGTCTCATTAAAACTTTTCAAAAGAATTAAATAACGGGTAAAACCAATCCGTTTAGTACACGAGATTTAGACTTCGTGCTTAATATAATATACCTTTTTTTTTCCAACTGCTAAGGAAGGGTTATGTTTTTCGCGCGTATCTTGTATGTATGTATTATTCTTTATTACCTCATATCTCCAGAACCGCTGAACGGATTTACATAATCGTTAGATTCGTATTAGCAGCCCAAGTGTTCTTAGATAGTTGACGTTAAATAAAAACAATCATGGCGACTGTGGGACGCCATTGAACTTAGTGAAAAAAAAAAATCCTTTCGAATACCACAATATGGGTCTCAAATTCAAGAGCTTACTACGAGGATTTCAAAAATGTACTGACTGTTAATCCTAATAAACTATTGGACTTGTTTATTTTCTTTTTAGTTTTATGCAGTCGGAGTTTTTGTTTTTACAAATATTTTTTTTTATACAGTGTATAATACAGATACAATTAACAGTGGTTAATTGTATGAATATTTTTTTAGCTTCACACTGTACCCCGAATATAGCAAAGCAGAGAGAACAGTGTGTTAAGATTACACCCAGTTAAGGTCATAGGCAATTTTAGACATATTGCGTGTTGGGTTTTAGCTACTCAACACGTAATGTCACGAAAACGGAGAATCTTAACACTAGTTTTCCTCTGCTCACCCAATCAAATGCACAATACAGAGTGAAGTTAAAAAAAAACAATATTATATATCACAAGCAACCCCATTATCTTCCCACAGTTACAATAAAACAAAACATTCAACATAAGTTACACTACAAAGTACAGACCCGTCCAAAACAAACGTAACACTCATTCATAATTGGGTCATCCATTGTAATTTACGTTCAGTATACTGCATCAGATGCAGTTCAAACAGAAATAGAAACAGAAATAACTATTATCTACTTCCAATTAGGGTGCAAGTGCATTGTAGTCGAAATGCGCAGCTGCACAAACAAGCACAAGTTTTGGATTTAGCAAATTTATTGATTCATGCCTTTCAGTTTCAGATGCTTTCAGTGGAGGCGTAACTTAGGTGGAGTCGGCGATACTAATTTAGTAGTTCAGAAATAGACTAGTTGAAATATCTGGTATTGTCTGAGATGGAAAAGTTTAAATGTTATATCATATATAATAGATAGTATGAAAGTAATGTTATGTGTTATAGGTTAAATATTAAACATGTATAAAATTGATTATTTTAGGGCTCCATACCGCGAAAGAAAAAACGGAAGCTTTATAGGATCATTTTGTTATCTGTCTGTCTATCAAGTCAATTTACCACGAGATCACGTGGCGGTATGGAGCTGAATATATAATTATATCCTACAGATTTTGAATATATTATAATTAACATATTCAAAATCTATAGGATAACACCTCCTGTGGATTTACAGTTATAAAATTTGGCTCGGAGTGACAATTAAAACAATAAATAAAGAGAAAAGCAGAAAACTGAAAAGTTATAGATATTTCATAGATAAAAGGTATTGCAAACTTGTATTTGTACTTCATTTCATATAAAATGCGTGCGTACGCTTAACAGCAAAACTGTTAACACTTATAAAATATTCCCTGGATTGCCTGTAATTCCAATTTTAGTACGGAACACGTGTTGTATTTGACCGATTTCTTTATGTTATGCTATGTTATGTTGGTTATCCTATGTTACATCACATAAATCGTTTTAATGTTGGTGTCCATACGGTCACTATGATCTCGAACATTTACGAAGTGTCATACACAATTCTTAGCTATTTCTAGTTGACCACTGATGAAACTGTAAATAAAAGCTAGTAATATAAACATGGGACCAGTCGTAGCGCAGGGACACAAAGTGTTATCGTAAAACCGACTGGTTGTGGGTTCGATCCCCACTCGAGGAGATGAAATATTTACTTAAATTTATATTTCCATTTCTTCGCTGTGGTGTTGATGACAAGCGCAGCGTTGAGTTCTGCCACTTAATACGCAATGCCTCTAGAATTCGGCTGAAAGTGGGGAACGGAGTGTCTTAACACTAGGTTTCCTCTGCCTACCCTGCAGCGTGCGGGATACAGCGTGAAGCTGAATTATTTATTTATTTAATATAAACATATACATATGTAAGTACCATATTCATTACAATAATAGTGTAATACAGATAATCAGTCATCCAAACACAGATATTACTGTATTTCAAGTCAAATTATCCATCAATTGCTAAACTAAGCTGTAAATTCAGTATCGATTTGTTCTTAATGAGTATCAGGGATGGCAGTTCTAGGTTAACAAGAATCCTGGACGTACGCCAGTCGTGAAATGTAAGATGTTATATTAAGTGGGGCACGGTTGATACAGTGCATTTTCTTAAGTAGTTACTATCCAAATCAGTTTTTCTGGCTAATATTTCATTTTTGTGCTTGGCAGCTGATTGGCACTCTTGGCGATCACGATGAAGGGAATTATTATATTTAAGGTATTTTAGAAATTTAAGTGAAATATTTAATATTTTCATTTCCTCCAGAGTGAGCACGGTGCTGAGTTCCGCCACTTAACTTTTATTTATACACCAGTTTGGTGGCGAAGTGAGTGATGGAAGTGTTTTAATGGGAACGTAGTGTTAGTGGTAGCCCAAGTTGCCTCTGACTACCATGATACAGCGTGAGGCATGAACAATGTGTAGAAAGTTGATGACGGAGCATATTAACGATAGGTTTTTCTGCTATATGAGACGAATATAAAAATACAATAATAATTTTTTTGCTTAACGTTAAATGCATTTATCGTCTAGATGGCTAAATCAGTAACGTCACTATGAGTTACTAATTTCTTTTATTAGTTTTGTGGTCGAAGCAATCGGTATGCAATGGAAACGTTCTGATGTTCATTCCTCCACTACATACTCACATTTTTTTTTCATTTTCTTTACACATAATTTTATACAAAAAATGTAAAAGACGCAATTAACGCTATAGATCATTCTTTAGCAGTCAACCTTGTTCTTTGAAAGAATAAATGTGTAGATATGCAAGAGTATGTAATGTTATATAATTATATATAGAATACATATATGCATATGTCGAGAATATTATAATTTTCTCTATATAACATAAATTAATACAATATAATATAAAGTATTGAGTTCCAACTTTCACCTCCACGCTTTATCCAGCAGAGGACAGAGGGAGCCTCGGAGAAGGAGCCATTAAGACAGAGGGTAGGCAAAGGGAACTTGGATACCTAGTGTTAAGACACTAAGTTCTCATTAAGACAATTGCGTTAATAGTTATTTAATATAAAAGTTGACGATGAATATAAGTCGATTTTTTTCTTTATTTGTATTGTGTAAGATCTTGCTAAGTGCAAAATTTCATAGACGTAGGTCCATGTTAAATATCTTATAGGTTTTGTTTACCCTTTGAATTTCGTATAATATGTAACTAAATCGACGGCTAACTGCTGGTATCTTTTGATTGCGTTGACTTAGAAGCTTATTTATTTGTGCTTCTAGGCATAATAGATTGTCATATTCGATCCTATAAGGGTTCTGCTTTACTGTGGAAGTACGAAACCCTAAAAATACTGAATTAAGTGAATATATTATGATTTTTTATTATTTTTTCATGCCTACTATTAAACAGAACATGGATAAACCTAATTAATTACCCACTATACACACACAAATCATAAAATCGATACGTAAAATCGATTAAAACCTATTTGCAGATGTAAATGAAATCAAGCATTGCTATTCGAATGCAATAAATAACCGAGTTGTATCTAGATGTGTCATCAAATGAGTAATTGGCCAATAGCGAGGATGCTCGTTAGCATTCCACCGCTCGCCTATCGCGAGTTAATTAGTTTGACGCGATGATACGTACACACGGGTACGTGAGTTTATTAGGATTATGTTATTTCTAGGATAAATAGATTATATGATTTGTTTTATTTTAGTTTTTAATATTTCATATATTAATTTTGGAGATTTATTAAGGAAAGATGAACTGTAAGAGAGGTACGGTACCTCGGTTGATCTTCGAAAATAAGGTATCAAAGACACTGGAGGAAGATCACGTAAAACGCATAAGGATATACCGGAGGGCATGTTTGAAGAGATTTATGACAATGGACGAGGAGAAAGAGGCATGCAGAGACTGTAGCGTTTGGTGGTCTGGTTCCTCTGGCTACCTCGCTAGGGATACAGCGTGAAGCTAAGTTTATTTGGTGGGTATTGGTAGGAGCGAGGCCAGTCGTGGTACAAGGGCACACGTTGCGTTTGTTTGTGTTTTGTTAACGTGTAAATAACTATATGCACTTGGAAAAACGAGATTTTAGTTTTATGTTTGTATATATGAGTAGATTATTATTATTTAGCTTTATGCTGTATCTTTACGCCACATATGCCGCTTCCGCCATGAATTATTTTTAAAATATTAAATATGTTCATTTGTTGAGTTCCGTTTCATTACCCTCAGTGGCAACCGAACCCACAACCGTCGCGTTTACTGTCGCACGCTTGTGCTCCTGCGCCACGACGGCCTCGTAAGTGTCTATGCAACCCAAAATTAATAAAATATTTTAGTTAATTGAATCAGGCAAATAAATAAATTTAACATCCGTTCGTGGTATTATAACTTATCTGATTCGTACATTTTATCAACTGACTAAACTGATTTTTAACGAAGAATGTGAACATAGCCGCTTTTAGTGGAATAAAAAGAAAAGTTTTATAGTAAAATAATAGAAATGTTCCAGTATTCTGACATAAAGCTTAATTAACTTTGATTTTGAATGATTTTGAAAACATATGGGATAAAATTTTGTACGAAAATCAATGATTGGATTTAATATTTTACCTTTTTGACTAGAATTTTTTTTAATAAGAGAACATTTTGTTTAAATCAAACTAAGGAAACACTTATAACTTGAAAATATTTTTTTCTTATTATAAGTACGAGTTTTTGCAGTACGTGCAGCTAGTTTGCAGTAAGTGCGTCGCGGTATTGCGACAAGTATGTGCGAAATGCAGTCATGCAGTTGTGATTTTGCCGGCTTCATGTTCACTGAAACTTCAACCCTGAACAGTAGAAGAATAAAGAAGAACGAAAAGGTAGAAGGAGAAACAAAGAAAAACGAAATAAAGAAGGCAAGTATCATTTACTTGTAAGGTTTAATTCTTTATTTCTTTAGTATTTTTAAAGACTGTGAGCCTTTGTGTCCCATGATCGGTACCAGATTGGGTGGTGTTACTTGATCCATTGCCGCTTTTGTTAACTTAGGCCACCTTCCTTTTTTTTCTCCTACCTGTTTGTGAGACTTCCTTGTCTCAAAACCCAACCTATTCCTTTCTGCATATATCTTTTTTTGTGACTGTATGACATCTTTTCTTGCTTTCTTTAATTCATCTACCAGTGCCTTGTGCACTATTTCTATTATTTGTTTGTGCTTATTTTCTACCCTTATCAGTTCAGCAGTGCTTCTTCCATTTTTCTTTTCTTAGTTAGTCTTGTGTCTTGATCTATAATCAGAAAGCGCAAAAACCCGTTTCATATAGTGATTGTAAGCATTTCAATGCAATCGTTTTGCACTCCTTCATATCGCCAACTGTTGGTCAAATGTAGGTTTTTCTTATGATATGATAACGCAGCAGAAAAACGGAATATTTATTCAAATTTACATTTTCATTTCTTTGCTCTGGCGTCGAGGCGAAGCACAGTGTTGAGTTCCGACACTCAACATGCAATGCCCTCAGAATTCGGCGGCAAATGGGGAAAGGAGTATCATAGCACTACTTCCGTCTGCCTACTCTGTTGTTGTAAATACACACGTATATGCTTATAATGATGTCAATACATTTTATGTTTTATCCATTCCCAAAAAAGTAAAAGACAAACCCGTAATCCCACTCCGTGTGACCCCAAAACCACTCAACGGCACCCGATTGTTCACAATGATTTATGTATAAAACGCGATGCGTTTGCAAAAGTTTGCCAGCACCGAGACTTGGGAAAATGCGATTCATTCCATCGGTCGGTTGTCGGGTTTCGGCTGTAAGTGTCTAACTTAGATTTTTTGTGGTCGTCTTGGGGCAGGCGTAAAAGTGTTTGGCTGTAAATGTGGTGGCGACGGTTGTGGGTTCGATTACCATTGGGGGAATGACATATTTAATATTTACAATTACAATTTCACGCTTTACCAATGAGTCGACAATTAGGCGGGAAATGGGGACCTTAATGGAAACGGAGTGTCTGAACACTAGGTTCCCATATTCCATCTGCTTAATATGTTCGGCTAAAAAAAAATTAAAATGTGTTATTTTTATAATAATAATAATTATTATTATCTTAAGCGGTAGCTAGGGAGAACAGAAGGTCACACGCTATAGTCTATCCATAACTCTTTCTCCTAGTCATCTATCATCGCCATTTTTTTAATATATTTTTCCAAATTCTGGATGTTGCATTTTAAGTAGCGGAACTTAACGCCACGTTTTGTCTACCAGAGCAGAGAAATGAAAATAATTTTAATATAATGATTCCTCTAGGGGTATTGTAGCTGTTACTGTGCTACATGGACCTCATGATTTGTATATTAATGGCTGAATAAATTATATTTCTTTATATATTTAAGTCTACAGGTACAAAATCTAAAAAAAATAAAAAGGATTTGAGTGATTTCGACCGAGTTTGAATGAGAATTGGATCGATAACCTTCGCATGGTGTAAGTCCTGTCACATTTAAAGTGAATACATGTTATTGATAACGTGGGTATTTAAAAACGTTTAAGGTCCCAAGGAATTCAGATACGAAAATAAACTTACGCACCATACCGTGATAGATGATATCAGACATCTCATTTAAACAAAATCACACCAGTGTATAACTAGTACAATATAAATAGAGCTCGTTTCGGAACGTAATTGGGTTAGACGGATAAATTGGTGCCCTGGGCCTTATGTACGGCTAACGAACGGACGGTACAAAATTTCACTGTAGAATACCGATGCGAGAAATAATGAGAGTGGCAAGAGTTTTTATAAGTAAAAGAGTGAATTAAAGAAACAAGACGTAAGCTAAAAGTCTAATCTTTCGGTTTTTATACGCTTAGTCGCCGAAGTGGTTGTAGGGTCCATCTCGAGTCAAAGACTAACTAAGGTTATCCTTGGCTAGTCTTAAGTAAACAGAGAAAACTTGGTGTCAGGATACCTTTTTTGAGTTGAGATTTGTATAACAGCTTCACGTTTATAGCAAATATCAGGATAGGCAGGATAGGCAGCCCACTGTTTAATTATTAAGACATTGATGGAGTGTCGGAACTTAACGCCGTGTTTTATCTACTAGAGCAGGGAAATTTAAATCGATAGGTAACAAATGTTTTATATTATTTGTTCTGAGTATGGACGTGAAGGAAATTAAGCACTTAAATGGAACTCAACGCCACGTAATAATTCATTTATATAAAAATATTATAAAAAAACCCCAAAGAAACAGTGAAACGTGTCGTATGCGACACTTCAGACAAATTAGATCAACGTCGTCGTTGAGGCAACTTTTATTAGATGTTATAAGGTTATGTATGTAAACAAAATAAGGAAATATCGTACAGTATATTATTTTTTTGGCTTCGCGCAGTTTCCCGCACGTAGCAGGGTAACCAGGGGGAACCTGTTAGCCTAGTATTATAGACATTACATTCTTATTAAAACATTGTGTTCCCTTTAAAACACTTCCGTTTACCACTTTCCACTAAAAACGCCGCGTTTTTTTGCTACGTTACCAGAACAGGGAAATCAAAATATAAAATATTTCATTTCCTCGAGTGGCAATCAAACCTACACTATCACCTATTTGTTGCGCTTATGTCCCTGCATACTTTTTACTTATATAGAAGTAACAAGAATATGCGGCGTTAAGCCCCGCTAATCACCGCAATGTCACAATAATGTAAACGGTGTGAATTATACTGTAAAAATATCTACAATTGCTGAGAAAGGTAGAGTATAGTGACATTATTTATTCTGTCTCCTCGTCCACTACCATCGACCTTTTCATATACCCTCCGGGGATCTCCATGGTTTTTATGTGATTCTCCTCTAATATCATCGATACTATGTTCTCGAAGTTCAACTAAAGTGATGATCAAATTTTTACAGTTTTCTAAATATTATCCTCATCCTAGTATGTGAATAACAATTTTAAAAAATGCTAAAATGCTTCATAAGCATTTCAAAGTCCTCTTCACAAAGAAAGGTGCGCTAAAATTGTTCACGAATTCGTAGACTTAAAAATAGATGAATGCTTAAACTGAGAGTTGTTTGTCCTTTGACGTGTCTCATAAAAGCCTCACGAGGGTTAATAAAGAAAAGTGCTTGGTGTACTTATCAGGTCGTTGCTATTCGCCCTAAACATAAAATATGCTACAAAAATACATGCGAACATATTTGGTATATGTATACTGTACATGCATATCCTCTTAGGCGGACGTGGATATAATATTTATTTGTGAAATGTCATTTCTAATATTATATGGGTAGAAAATCTATTTTGGTTTTTGTTTCGTAATTTCAACTTTTTCTATGGTATTTTTCGTTTTCCTGAACCGGAAACCCGTAATATCATTGTAGGCAGATACATCTTGGCTTTTTATAATAAGTTTCATGGACCTTGTCATTTTGCCTATAATTGATTAGATACCATCTTGGCAGCAAAGCAAAACGCGACGGTTGTGGATTCGATTCCCATTCGGGGATATGAGTTATTATCGATTCCTCGCGGTGTTGAGTTTCACCAGTCAACACACTCACTTGTTTTGTAATTGGACTTGAATCCACGCCTCTTAGTGAATATTACACTCATTTAAACTTTGCTGAACTTTAAATACCTACTTTTGCAAATATAAAAAAATAAAAGAGCAATAATAATACAATAGAATAATGCGACGTTGTAAATCCATCGATATTAATTATTTTTATTAATACAATTCCACTTATGGCTTAAAGTATTCTTGTTTTACTATTGGATTGCATCTTATTGTAAGCGTGATAATTGTGAGTTCGATTCGATGAATGATTTCTTTTGCGCTGTATCCGCCATATAGTAGGCCTATCCTATAGGAAACCTAGTGTTAAGACACTCCATTCCTCACTTCCCGCAAAATTTTCAAGGCATTGTGTGGCGGAACTTAATGCCGCAATTTGCTCAGAGCGAAGGCATCAAAAAATTTATATAAAATAATTCTTTCCCCCGCGTGGGAATCGAACCCACCACCTTCGAGCTTAGAGTCATATGTTTGTGCCACTGTGCCATAACGATTGTCTTTAATATTACTGACGCCGTCAAGCCCTCGATTGAGGCCGTCGTTGTCCCACTCGTGAAAAAAAATATATAGTATTTTTATTATTTTATTCTGGTAACAAGACAAAACGCGGCATGGGGTTTCGCCACTCAATACGTAATGCCTCAATAATTTGATGGAAAGTGGAGAACGGAAGTGTCTTAACGGACAACGGAGGATCTTAGCACTAAGTCGTACCCCCAACCTCCTCCCTGTGATTTGTGTTTTGTGCAGGATCTAGCGAGAAACTAAAATATACATTACTTTAATATACTTATTTTAAAAAACATACAAAAATTTTAATGGTGGGATTTGATTCCTCTTGGAAAACGTCCTTTAATAAAATTATAAGTGGTTATCGAACCCACAGTCATCATCATCATCATCGTATATACAATCCACTACGTTTCGAGGCCACTGACTTCACAAAGCTCCCACAAAATATATATCGAAATAGCTGTAATAAAGTCGTTCGAGGCTATTTATATAGGCCTATGCTTACCTGCCGAATCATTCGTAAACTTCGTTAGGGGACGTTGTTGACAAAAGTATTTATATTTTGTTACTGTAGTTAATGTACACGGTACGTTTTGTTGAATGTTACAGTGCTTTGTAAATTTTACTATTATGACGAATTTCTAAGGACATTTTATTCTTTTTGACTATTTTTTGTCATTCATTTGAAACCCTTTAACCGACTCGAGTCGAGTCTACCCGTGACTACGGACTACTGTGGTGTTTGAAATGTAGGGTTTCCAAAAATAAATAATACTAAATATATATGAAATTCATCCGGTTAAAGAGTTCCATTTAAAATGTTAAATAATAGTGAAAATAAAATTTTAGCAAAACCTTTCTAATATGTGTATCAAACGAAAAGGCTTTATTTGTAAAATGAAAGAAAAAAAAAATAAAAGCATGTTTTTAGGGTTCTGTACCTTTAAAGGTCAAATCAGAGCCCTTAAACTATCACTATTAATTTATACAAACAAATACAAACTTATAATTATTTGTATTATAATTCATTTTATACTGCAGAATTAAGTTTGTCAATTTTATAAGTTGTAATTCCCCTTGACCTAAAAATCTGAATTTAGTACGGAAGATTCAATGAGCGAGCCTGACTCAGACTTAACAGATTTTTTTTAATTGTAGGCTAGGCAGAGATATCCCAGTGTCAAAGAATTCAGTGTTCCACATTACTAGCGGGACTCAACGCCGCACCTTGTTTTGGCCGAGCACTCCCCCATAACCAAATCGAACCCACAATCATTACTTTTGCTATAAGACATAATTAAAATACTAAATTAAGGCGTATTTACATAAAATATTTATGTTTTAAGACATCCATTGTCTGACGTCAGTTTGTCCTATCCTTAGGGATAGATTTATATTCAATTTAACTTTTCCCTACAAGGTTGCCATCCGTTACGAAAATATAAGAGCGGATAACTCGGGGATGCTAAAAACCTCATAGGGATTGGTAAAATTTTTGTTATTTATAAACGTATTGGAAATCAATGTTAGGCCTTTGTAGGCTGAAAGGTATTTTTTATAATTTTTCAGGGTTATGATACTATACTTTGAGTTCAATGATAAGATTGAGTTATTTATAATTTTTTTTATGTCAATTTATTATAATTAAAAGAAATAGTAATGTAGAATCGCCAATAAACAACGATTTTACTAAGTACTTTTTTTTATGGAAAAGACAAGGCCGCCCACGACCCCGTACAACACCAGAGGAGCTACAGGTGCGTTGCCTGCCTGTAAGGTGGTTTGGGCTCCGGAGCCTGGCATTACCTGATGCGAAACGCAGTGGCATAAAGCCACTACTTAACGCCGGTTTTAAATCCCACCAGGGGTGGTATTGATCCGGTCGAGTCTGCCCATGCGTGTTGCCATTGCTGGCGACGTGACTCTACCACACGTACTTTAGTCGCTTCTTACGACACCACCAGTACCAGGATGATCCTATTCTAGGCCGGGATCACACGGGATCTTAATCTGCAAACAAAAAATGCGGCGTTAATGTCTGTCGATCTACAATGCAATGTCTCGATTATCACAAAATAGGTTCAAAAGCTATACTGTTATACATGAAAAAGCATAAAGCTATTTTTATGTGAAAAATATTTACATTCCAGCAGGTTATCGAGTCTAACCTCGATAACTTATTTATAAAGAATAAAACGCCTATCGTGGCGCAGAGGCACAAGTGTGCGGCTGTAAACGCGACAGGTTGTGGGTTCGATGCCCATTCGAGGAAATGAAATGTTTAATATTTTCATTTTCTACCTCCGAGAACGAGGCAAAGCGCAGGGTTCGCCGCTCAACACTCAATGTCTCCAAAATTTGGCGGCAAGTGGAGAACGAAAGTTTCTTAATGGGAACAGAGTGTCTTTACTCTAAGTTACTAGGTTCCCTACTAGGTTCCCTACTAGGGTCGCTACTAGGTTCCCTACTAGGTTCCCTACTAGGTTCCCTACTAGGTTCCCTACTAGGTTCCCTACCTGCCTACCCTGCTAGAAAAACACATCATAAAATTGTCAAGCAGGACCACAATTTTGCATTAGGTTACGTTTTATTTTATAAAGAAACACACCAGTGCTTCTGAGCACGAGCTCAGTGAATAGTATTTGGTCTGGTTTATTTATTATAAATTTATAACTTTTCAACATGTGTTTTTTTTTCACCTACTTTTATATCGTCTTGGCGTGGCCGTGGAGGTGCAGGGGCACAAGAGTATGACTGTAACAAGACGGTTGTGGGTTCGATCTCCACTCGAGGTAATTTATTGTTTCTTCGCTCTGACACCAAGGCAAAAACCCGGCGTTGCCTTGAAAAATTTGGCAAAAAATTGGAAACAGATTGTCTTAGTACTATGTTCCCTTTGCCTATCCTGCTGCTGCGGGATATAGCGTGAAGCTGATTTATTTACTTACTTTTAAATATTTTTTTAAGCTTGACGCCGTATTACGCACATAGCAGCATAGGCAGAGGGAACCTGGGAACCTAGAGTTAAGATACCCATATAGTTTCCCACTTTCAATCGAATTCTAGAGGCATTGTGTATTGAGTAGCGAAACTCAACTCCGCGATGTGCCTCCTTACGAGAGCGAGGATATGAAAAATTAAATATTTTATTTCCCGGGTGGGAATCGAACGCACAGCCACCGCGAATACAGTCGCACGCTTGTGCCCCTGCGCTACGACAGCCTCGAATTACTTGTAATGCTCAGAAATTGAACAGGCAGCATTCACGTGACAGTGAACTCAATTTAGACCTAAGTGATGAATAATATTATTCATCACTTATATTTAAATACTTCTTATCTAGACCCGAGTGGAATGTTCTTTCGTTCTATATAAATTTATTTTGGTTCACTTTCTTATCAACCATTGATATAAAAATGAAGTTATAAATCCATACTAATATTAAATGTTCGGAGGTAATTTCATACAGAGATACTCGAAGGTCTTGTATCCCATATTACAATTTCACAATTTTTTTTTCGTTTTTCCTTTGTTTTTCCAGGAATTTCGTTGTTTTAAGAAAAGATCGCCAAAAATGACCTCCCTGAACGCTTACTTAGCGTAGCACTCAATTTTATGAGACATATAAAAACAATATTTTACATAAATATTTTCCTTTAAAAAACATAAAAATGTCTATCTCTGGAGGTTAAGCCAAGTTAATCATTTTAAAGTATTTAATTTGTTAATCTATTTTCTATAATTTAATATTAATCCTTATCTATATCTATATGTATACTTCTATACTAATATTATAAAGAGGAAAGATTTGTATTTTTGTATGTATGTTTGTATTGTTTTCACACAAAAACTCCGGACCGATTTCAAAAATTCTTTCACTATTACAACGCTGCATCTTAACTGACCTACATAGGTTATATTACGTTTTAAAAAAAATAGAGATCCCTAATAAAAATGCAATAATGTACCCCAAGGTGTGAAGAAATTGATCTTAAAAATTCTATCATCGCGTGCGCTGCGAAAACTATTGATGATAGAACAAAACAATGTTCTACAGTATTATAGAACGCATCAATATCTATAAAAAAGTCCGCGATGACATATGTCCAACTACTGTAGTTATGCCAATATAACTACATTTTTATATTTTATAAGTTGATAAAAGTGCCGACAATAATCAAACCATATTATTCATTCCTCTGCATTAATCCTTATCCCATTAAATGATATTTTATTTAAGATATTTTTCAATACGTGTAAAATACTTTTAAAATTAATAAAATCGGACATTTCATTCAAAAGATATAACGAATTTAAAAATATCAATCTAAAGAAATTAATGTAATAATAAAAAATTCGGAGTGTATGGCCTCGCGCACGTAGGCCGACGAACGTAGGCCCCGGAACTACGGGACCGATTTGGAAAATTCTTTTACAATTAGACGATTAACGTGTAAAAAAATACCAAAAGAAAACCTTATATCGCGTACGCTATGGAAATTATTAACAATAGAGCAAAGTGATGTACTACAATTTTATAGATGACATTAATATCTACAAAAAAATTTACGATGCCATGTGTAACTGTTAGAGTTATGCCACAATAACTTATTTTCAAAGGAAAATGTGCAAACTAACTAGAACGGAGCCGCCATCGTAGTACAGGGGGGCATCTAAAAAATATATGTATAATATTATTGTGAAAGAATGAAAAGAGTGTGTAATTCCTTTATAGATATACTGTTTTATATTCTGCCATAATGAATGGTTTTAAACTTTGCATACAAAGGTATCCGTATATCGTAGTATATCTATTTTTTTTCAATTATTACTACCACTACAGTCGATACTGTCGTATCTATATATTTATATATATTTAATATTTCTTCGCCCTTTAGTGTTTTTCAGGTGGAAAACATAGACAAATTTTTAACTTGAGAAAATATTTTATTAACTATAAAAATGTTGGTAGTTTTTAAAATTCTAATAGAATTATACAACTTTCTAAAATGTTCTGTCCTTGCATGCGTTGTAATAACTATTGGGATCTATTAAATAAAAAAATACATTCTCATTTATATAAATATATTATATGTTATTATCTCTATCTCTATCTCTATATATTATAAAATAAAGTCGCCCACCGCCTCTGTCTGGTCTTTCTAACTCCTCTTCGTCTTCTAAACCACCCAACGGATTTTGATGCGGTTTTCACCATTAGGTAAAGTTTATATATTATATAGTTTATTATATAATATGTATATTTTATTGAAATTTGATATAAATATGATAAATGTGTATAAAGTCCTACCCGTTGAGACACTTTCACGCATGCGCTGCTTTAATGGTAAGTTCTACATGAAAACAATGTACTGGAGTATTATTCTTCTTAATAAGACCTACAAAAAAGTCAGCGACAGCATATTCGTATCTTCTAAGGATAACATAGAGTGAGCATATTTCTGTCTAAAAATAGTAATTTGAATATAGTAAAAATAGTAATTTGAATATAATAAAAGTATAAGTATAGAATATAATTAAATAATACAATTTTTTACCCCTAAGAAAGAAGCTATAGCTCTACAAGGAGTGAGTCAGGCCTTATCTTACTTACGCCAGTACCAATCAACGAGGAAACCTGCAAGTGGTCCAGAACTTCAATATCTGGCGAGTGACCCAGGAACACCACGTTTCACCGCAACTTAAAAATAGAAAAGTCCAACTCGGATCCAGTGTGTTACTACGCGCTGATGTATTGTGTTACCTGCACCTAAGGAGCATCGCCCAGTGCACACCCGGCATATCCTTCCCCGAATCCGACTACTGAGCAGTCATCTCTGTCGCTGGTCACTTTAAAATATTTGAGGGTCTCAACTGGCTGAGCTGACCGCTCAGGTGGCATTTGATCATCCTTCCAATCCCACCAAAAAATCTTCTCCCTGTATCTGCTCTAGGGCAGGTACACAGTCCTACGGCCAAAGGGCCCCCTAACGACGCACCCATATTGATGGGTACCGCTTGAGACTACGGTCAGAAGGCCAGCGCCTTGGTGCCGTTTCCCAGTGCCAAAAGAAAGGAGCTGGACGAGACAATGCTTCAATGCTAGCTCTATAGGTATAAAGTAGGTTTAGGAGCAATTGCACCTATTTTTATTGCTCTCTAAATAATTATAATGTATTATTTCAGCGCAACATAGTTTTTAGTTTCAATTTTCGTTTAAGTATTTTTAGATAAAAGAATAGTAGGTAGACTACCTACTATGTTGTTTATGATTTTTACCATTTAAGTATTCTGTTGTTTGTGTCGTTTGTTTCGTAAGGTAATTCAGTATATTAAGTAAATAATTCAGTAGTTTAAGTAGGCGAAGCCGCGAATGGGTCGCTAGTATTTAAATAAATATAATAGTCACTTTTGGCATTCCATCTAGATTGACATTGTACTTTACTGTACATCATTGTAATAAATACTTTAGGAGATATCACTGATTCAAAATGACATACCTAGCTTATGAGCAGTACGGTGCGGGGGTTCGATCTTACAAAATGATCGACTCAAACGATATCAAATCACAGGTTGTTTTTTTCGTGAATATACAAAAGTAATTGACTCAAATCTTATAGCTCAATTTACTAATAGTTTTGATTTTAGTAAAAATTAAGATTAAATCAGCTTCACGCTGTATCCCGCACACAGCAGCGTAAGCAGAGGGAACCTAGTGTTAAGACACTCCGTTCCCCACTTTCTGCCGAATTCTGGAGGCATTGCGTGTTGAGTGGCAGAACTCAACGCCGCGCTTAACCTCGACACCAGAGCGAAGAAATGGAAATATAAATTTAAGTAAATATTCCATCTCCTCGAGTGGGAATGGAACCCACAACCAGTCGGTTTTACAGTCACACTTTGTGCCCCTGCGCCATGACTGGCCTAATGACATGATTAGTAAAAATAGTAATAAGAATACTAAAATATTGTTTTACATAACTAAGAAAAATTACGATGACGGTGTTTCATCATATACAAAAAAAAACAACTTAAAAGAAAATTTTGAATACATTTTATTTTTTTTATTATTATATTAGGTACATTAAAATAATATAAATAAACTTTAAAGGTCCCTTAATACAAGTTCAAAATTTACTTCTTCATCTTTCACGCTAAAGAAGCTGTGAGCAAACGCTACAGGTTCGTATTTTTGATACTTCAGTGTGTACTTCCTTAACAGCCACGCGAAGCAAGACTTTATTTGTACACGTGCGAATCTATCGCCTGAAAAAAATATATATTATAGTTAAACCGCATCATATTTAAATAACTATTTTATAACATAAATAAATATTTGAATAAAAAAAACATTATAAGAAAACAAAAAAGCAAACTGCCCAAAATTTCAAAATGAAAAGACCAACCCAAAACTTTAAGTTTTGTCAAAATTAATAGTAATCAATTTTGTCACTGAAAAAAAAAATACTATTAATACAAACATAAACAAAATAATTTTATGGATTATTAAATTATATCCATTTAAATATTGCAAGCCTCCTAGACCGATCTAATTAGTTGAAAATAACCGGTCACATGCGAATCGGATACATATTCTTGAGGGCTCTGTGTAGGTCCGCACAAAGTACCGTATAGGTTTTAAATAAATTAAATTGAGTAATAACGACGCATCTTTTGATTGCGTTGACTTAGAAGTTTAGCTTTTTTAGCTCTAAGCCAGTGATTCTCAACCACTGTGCCGCGGCACTTTTGTGTGCCGCCAAATTTCAAAAGTGTGCCGCCAAACTATGCAAGTATGTAATAATGTTAATATTATTAAATTAAATCATTTAAAAAGAAAAAGATTTTTAACATGAATATATATTTAAATCCACAAAAAAAAATCGTATATTTAAAATTTTTGTCATAAACTATTTATGCAGTGTGTTGTAGTAAATAATTTCTCTTTGTGTGCCGCCAAATTTTGAAATCGATAAATATGTGCCGCATCAAAAAAAAGGTTGAGAATCACTGCTCTAAGGGAACGTGGTCTAGAATATTTGACATTTATTTCCTTTACTTCATTTTGAGGTACGGAACCCTAAAAATGTGTACCGACTGTTAAAAAAAAATGTTTTATGTGTGTATTGATTATAACATTATTTCAATAGTGTAGTTCTTCAACATTGCCCTCGACAAAGTTCATTTGTTTTATTTTATTATTATTCACTATGGCCAGTCATAGTGCAGGGGTCACAAGCATATGTGATTGTAAGCGCGACAGGTTGTAGGTTCGATTCTCACTGGAGGCAGTGAAATATTTCATTTTTTTTATTTCTTCGCTCTGGTGTTAAGGTAAAGCGCGGCGTTGAGTTCTGCCACTCAACACGCAACGCCTCCAGAAAGTGGAGGCACAAAGTGGGTAGCGGATTATCCCTCCAGAGCGGAGCGGAGGTACGGTACCCTCTGCCTACCCGGCTACAAGCGGGATATAGCACGAAGCTGAAATAAAAGGCATTATTAACTTTGTTATTCTTAATCTTGTTATTTTATTGAGTAAGTTAATATCGTGTGAATTGAACTCGACCTTTGTTATCGTATTTGGCGTTCATTGCTACTATTCACGGGTAATAAAGACAAAATAACAAATATTTAAATAAACTGAAGCCGGTCGTGGCGCAGCGGCACAAAGTGTGACTGTAAAACCGACTGGTTGTGGGTTCGATCCCCACTCGAAGAGATGAAATATTTACTTAAATTTATATTTCCATTTCTTCGCTCTGGTGACGAGGTTAAGCGCGGCGTTGAGTTCTGCCACTCAACACGCATTGCCTCCAGAAGTCGGCAGAAAGTGGGGAACGGAGTGTCTTAATACTAGGTTCCCTCTGCCTATCCTGCTGTGTGCGGGATGCAGCGAGAACGCATGGCTTAGTGGTCAAAGCGCCTGGTCGGTTTCCAGGAGGCGCAGGTTCGAGTCCCGCTGCGTTCAAATTTTTATATGTTTTCTAAATAAGTATATATCACTTCAGTTCTATATTCACTTATAATTTTCTCAAAATTGTTTTGATTTTCTTGCGGTATTTTTTTTATTTTTAGAGATCTAGAGACGCTTGGCATTTCAATTAGGCCACTTCGTTGATTATTATTTTTTATTACTTTTGATTATCGTTATTACTTAATCAGCCAACCCAGTACCAGCCAAACCTAGTAGCTTCTTGTTCGCATTTGTTAGTAAATTGATTTGTCTAGATAAAAAATATATTTTTTTATTATAATAAAAACATTGGAATTTGTGTAATGGAACTCGTGATTCAACCACAGCGTATATAATTTTACATCTTGTGAAACAACACATGTAATTCCTTTTAAAAAATATATGAAATTAAAATATTGTTGTGAAATTACACGTGATATTTTTGTTTACTTTACGTTATATCTCGTAGACTGAATTTCGAAAGTATTGAGTGGAGAAACTTATCATGGTGATAATTACTAATAATAAAAAAAGAAAACAGTAATAAGAAAATGTAAAATATTTGTTTACATTTATATTTTCATTTTTTCTCTCTGGTGTCAATGCCTCCAGAATTCGGCGGAAAGAGGGGAACGGAGTGTCTTAACACTAGGTTTCCTTTGCCTGCCCTGCTGTGTGTGGGATACAGCGTGAAGCTGAATTGATGAATAAAGCAAGAATTTTATACCTATACATTTACGATTTCCTTCCCCAAATGGTAAGTAAGAGAATTTTGTAATTTTTGATATATTTTTTGGTGAAAATCTTTCAGGATCAAAAACTGTAGCATTAGGAAATATTTTTTCATCTCTGTGTATTGTATATACTGGTACATGAATCAAGGTCTTCTTATCCAGTTTATTCCACTCGGTAGAGTAATAGCTTCAGTACATAGTCGCTGTACCAAACCTATTGGTGGATATTTTCTCATTGATTCACTTAGTACCATATCTAAATATTCTAATTTCTCAATATCTTCATATCTAAGGTTTTGATTGGACTCATCAAACATTTTATCAATTTCATCGTGAACCTTCTTCAAGATATCTGGATTACTAGCTAGCTCAAGCAACGTAAAATGCATGGCTGTTGCTGAAGTGTCTACTCCTGCCAAAAAGAAAAAAAATGCTTGAGCCGCTAGAACTTCATCTGTGGCTTCCATTTCGTAACCAGTTGCTGGGTCTTTCATAATTCCTTGGTCTTGTAATTCTATGCACATATTAATAAAGTCTTGATGTTTTTCTACGCCTTGTTCATGTCTGCGTAATTCCAGTACTTTTTTAACAATTCCTAAAAAAAAATCTTCGTGATCTCCAAAAAATTTTATATTCAATAAGTAAAATAATGTCGGCGACATAGTTGACAATATGGATTTTATATTTGATGATAATGAGGGCGCCGTTGCATTTCGTGCCATTTCCAAGAATGGAGAGTTCATTGTAGTCTTATTAGTAGAGTCGATACCAAAAAGAGTTGCAGCAATGCACGACGTTGTATAATTATATAATGAATTGTAAGTATCGCGTTGAATACATTTAGTTTCTTTTATGAACTGAGTAAAATCTTGTGCACATCGGTCCATTATATAATGCATATTTTTAAGCTTCATTCTGGTAAAAATTGGTGAAAGTTTGTTACGTATAAGCTTCCAGCGACGGTAGTCCTCTATAAGCAATACGTTATCACCTAGAATATCCTTTGGATTACTTTTGATTCCCCTACCGGCGAAAGTTAGAAAATTATTTTGTAATATTGCCTGTATATCTCTTATATCTTTAACTAAAAGCACCGGTGATCCCAAAAATATCCCAATATTACTCTGATGTGGATATTTATCAAATATATCTTTGTAAATCTCTGGTATCGATCTCTTACTCCAAATAAATTTGAATATAAGGTAGTTAACTTGAAAAACGCCACGTTTCTTCCAATAATCTCCATATTTCATTATATATATAAGAAATAATACTGCACAAATCGCTAAAAGCATAATCCACATTATAATTTAATTAATTTTAGTCCTCTCACCAAGAAAAATTAAGCCACTACTGAATTTTTTCTGTAGTCTTCTTCATATAAATGTTTACTTATGTAACAGTAGTGCTCTAATAAGGGCGATTATGTGTAACTAGCAGCCCGCTCGCGGTTTCGTCCGCTTAAACTACATGATTATTGATTTAATAAATAGAATTGATTGACAACTATAATGACTTCCAATATGATTTTTTTACTACATTATCGTACTTTCTAAAATAAGAATTTTTGATTGTTTTGAATTAAAAAATACGACCAATGCTGATATTTGATCTTTATAAAATATACGTAAAGCTAATTATTTATTATACGTATATATTTTTGTAACATTTCGTTCTTTTTACCTATGTTATGTAAGTCTTATCATAATTTTAAAACTCTGTTAAATGTGCTGATGTCACTTAATAATTTAATGTACTGCTTCAGAAACAGCCTTAAATGTTAAATTATTGATTTGGGTAAGGATTCATAATATATTATTGCATATTGCATATTAACTCCTGTACAGTTTATAAATTAGTTACATATATTATTAGCTAAATGTATAATTAGTAAATATGTAGTTATTACATTGTACACATAGATAGGATGTTTTTAGGCATTTTTATATAGATTTACTTCAAAGGAACAAAAAAATCTATGTATTTACTTGAAAAAAAATCTATGTATTTACTTGATATTTCTTTGAAGATCAAATCCTTCTTTATCTCTGTATTGAATTAATTACGACTTAAACTTAACTGATGATTTATGAAGGTAATCTCCATTAACAATTCAATTTTGTTTACTTTATTGTAAAAATATTGTATAATAGTGCTTCAAAATATATATTTTTATCAACAGTCTTATAACCAAGACGTTTCGAATGTCATGCTTTGACTAAGAATCTTACCAGCGCGATTGCTATATGACATTCACAGGCAAACTAATATCTTGAGTTCATTCAAATGACGATAACTTCTTTTTTAATGAACCGATTTTGATGGAACAAACTTTAATTGTTAAGTTGAGTTAAAACAAAGCAATTGGTGAAACTTTCAAGTAAATCAGTTCAGTACTTTCAGAGAAAAATGTGACCATACAAATCGACAGACAGACAAGAAATTAAAAAAAAATATTTTTGCTTTCTATTATTCTTTTTAAGTGTCCCTCTATCCATTTCAGTCAAAATGACTTAATGTGCAGACAAAATATTTTTACTGTCTTATTATATATAGAGATTAAAAATTTATTTACGACGTTATCTGGTTAAGTATGTAAGTTAGATCAATGATGAAGCATGGTAAAGAGATTTTAAAATAAACAAAGTATTAATGATTAAAATTATTTAATTTCAAAAAGTAATGATTCATCAAAACATAAATGAGACATGAGAGCTAGGTTAAAAGTTAAGTAATGCGTCGTTCTCAACTTAAGAATCTTAGATCTATATAAATGCCGAATTCTGTGTTCATTTGCGATAAAACCCAAGCAGGGGAGCCTCCTTAAATATTTGTCTTGTCTTTTTTATTTTTTTAGCTTCGTGCTGCACATAGTAGGGTAGGTAGAGGGAATCCTATTGTTAAGACAGTCTGTTCCCCAATAATATATCTCCGTTCGCCGTCTTTCGCTGAATTATGGGGGCATTATTTGTATGTGGCGGAACGTAAAGTAAAAAATTATTATGTTTTTTAGTATTTGTTATAGCGGCAACAGAAATACGTCGTCTGATGGCAGTGGACTCTTAATAGTACCCTTCTTTTTTCGTCCTTTTAGATAGGGAACCCTAAAATTTATACAGAATTGTAAGAGTAAGAGAATATTGTATAAGAAAATGATGTTAGAAGTGTAATAAATAATTGTACATATACTTAAATAACATTTGAAATTTGATTGAAAATCCAAGGAAAAGAACAAAATTTTATGAAAGTCACAGAACTTACAATATTATTTGAAAATATAAAATTAAAACAATATTTAAAGCTCCCTTGGTATAAGTTCGAAATTTGCTTTTTCATCTTTAATGGCGAAAAAGCTTTGCGCGAATGACACAGGTGCATATTTCTGTGGTTTGAGTGTGTATTTCTTAAGGAGCCATGATAAGCCGGACTTCATTTGTATACGTGCGAATCTTATACCTGAAAAACAATTATTATTTTTAACATTTTTAAAGTGTTATTCCACACATAGGAAAGAAAAATATAATACTTATTTAGAAAACGTAGCGGGACTCGAACCCGCGTTAAGTAACAATTATTATTTATATTGTAACAAATTTACATATGTATTTCTTTTGTGGAGTTAAGCTAACATATTGTAATATATTCCTACTTTAAGAAAAACGAGAGATAGTTTTTGTTTGTTTAGTGATAGATTATTCTTCTTTTTTTTCATCTTAATTTGACTTAGTAGAGCAAAAAAGTTCTTCTAATAAATTCTATCTCAATCATCATCAATCTATAAATTATAATAAAAGGATACGCCGAGATACTTTACCTAAACACTTGCGATTTCCTTCACCAAATGGTAGATAAGAGAATTTTACAATTTTCGATATATTTTCGGGTGAAAATCTTTCAGGGTCAAATACTGTCGGATTCGGGAATAATTTTTCATCTCTATGTAATGCATATACTGGAATAATAACCACGCTATCTTTTTCCATTTTGGTTCCACTTGGTAAAGTAACAGCCTCTGTACAACGTCTCTGGATTGATCCTATCGGTGGGTATTTCCTCAAAGCTTCATTAATAACCATATCTAAATATTCTAATTTCTCAATATCTTCATATAAAAGTTTGCCATTGGACTCATCAAACATTTTATCAATTTCAGTATGCACCTTCTTCAAGATATCCGAGTTACTAGCCAGCTCGAGTAAAGTAAAATGCATGGTTGTTGCTGATGTGTCTACTCCTGCTACAAAGAAAAAAAACGCTTGAGCCGCCAGAACTTCATCTGACGCTTCCATTTCATAACCAGTTGCTGAGTCTTTCATTTTTCCTTGGTCTTGTAATTCTACGCACATATCAATGAAATCGTGACGTTTTTCTCCACCCTGTTCACATTTACGTAGCTTCAATACCTTTTTAACAGTTCCTATAAAAAAATCTTCATGATCTCCAAACAATTTAAAATCCATTAAATAAAAAATGAGCGGTGATATATTTGATAGTGCTGCTCTGATATTTATTGTTAATGAGGGTGCAAGTGCACTCCGTGTCATTTCCAGAAAGGGAGAGTTCATAGTAGTTTTACTTTTGGCATCAATACCGAAAAGACTTGCACCAATGCACGACGTTGTATAATTATATAGAGTATTATATGTATCACGATGAACGAACTTGGTTTCTTCAACGAACTGAGTAAAATCTTGAGCACATTTGTCCATTATGTAATACATATTTTTTAGCTTCATTCTTGTAAAAATTGGTGAAAGTTTATGTCGTAAAAGCTTCCAGCGGTGGTAATCTTCCATAAACAATATGTTATCACCTAAAATATCATTTGGGTTACTTTTGATCCCTCTGCTGTTGAAATTTAGAAAGTTACCTTGAAATATTGCCTGTAAGTCTTGTATATCTTTGACCAGTAATACTGGTGATCCCAAAAACATGCCAATATGCTTTTCATTTGGATGCTTATCAAAAATTTCCTTATAAATTTCGGAAATAGATCGCTTACTGCATAGAAATTTGAAAAGAACCCCGTCGACTTGAAAAATACCACGTTTCTTCCAATAATCTCCATTTTTTCTTAAATATAGAACCAATAATACTATGCATATTGCTAACAACAAAAACAACATTATTAATCAATCTAAGTTCAGTCACTGAGGTAGGTAGAAGACTGAGTGTTATTTATTAAATAAATCACATTTATTATCGCCTCTATCATTATATGTCGTAAACAATTAGTAATGAGAGATGTGCAATAATAATTACCTACTTGAAATATAATTACATATTAGATCGAAATTGAGTTTTAAATTACTGCATAGAAAACCACAAATATTTAATTACCGAAAAAAATATATATTTGTGGTTTTTTAACATTAGACATGCAATTGAAATGTGGACTGCACGTGGCGGTTCTAGGTTGAAATCTATCTACATTTAAATATAGTTATCGTTTCTTTGTGATTAATTGGCAACGCACAGTGGGTAGTACTGGGCGTAGCAAGCTGAAATTTGGCTTTTAGGTTTTTTTAATAAACGGAAACACTGCGAGAGCACTTCTAAGAATCGCTTAGAAAAAAAACAGAAAAGTTGGGATTGTGGGTTCGTTTCCTCAAACAAATAAACGTTAAAGATGTAGAGGCAAAGCGCGGCATGGAGTTCCGCTACTGAATACGTAATAACTCCAGAACTTGGCGGAAGGTGAGGAATTTAACGTTGCGCTTTGTTTTGTCACCAGAGCGAGGAAAAAGAAATATTGCCCCGAGTGGAAATTGAATCCGCAACAGTAGTGTGAACAGTTAGCCGCTGTGCCGCGGCAGAGAATTACAGCGAAAAATTGAAAAGCCTATACAATTAATAAGCCTTTTATTTCTTTTAAGAATAGTAACGGCTCAATATATATTATTATGCCCCATAGACATGTTACAAGAGATGATATTGCTATTTCAATGCAATTTCAATAGCGGCCTCAATTTTCGTACGAACTGTTTAAATAAGGCGTATTACATACTATTTTAATGAATAACACTAAACAAATATATATATATATATATATATAATTTTGATCAGTATAAGTCACCATGATTAGTTTAATAGCTGTCTCTGTTAAATAATAGTTTGGAAGGTACTCAATATTCGATGAAGACAATTTCCCAAAAAAAAAATCGAGTTAGTACCTTATTATTACGAACATGAAATTAATTGTTCTCGTTAATATTATTATAAATTAAAATTAGGTTTTTGTGGCGCATTATTTCATTGTCTGACTATAAACATCGTGGGTTCGATTCCTACATGGAAGAAAGATTAATGTAATGCAATGTAGCAGAATAAATTTTTGAGAGACGTAGAAAATTTATTTTTGAATATTTCCATTTCCACTCTGGTAGACATTGCGTACCGTTGAGTTCCACCACTCAACATTCAATGTCTCGGAAATTGGAGAAGGGAGTGTCTTAGCGCTTCGTTTCCTGTACCCACCCTGTTATAGAGTAAAAAGCTGCAAACAAAAATTAAATCGTGCGAAGAAACCCTTAATCCGTAAGTGAAGCGCAGCTCTGGCCACTTTCCAATGTCTGATATGCATATTTTTTTTGTTTTCATTTCAGTATATATGTATATATAAGATTATGTTAATTTTCTTTATTTCCGATAAATGCATATGTACTCAATAAATAATATAGTAGTTATTTAGTTATCTCTCTCTCTCTCTCTCTCTCTTCTCTTGCCTACTTAAACTTATCGTTATATTGTAGTCAAATCATACATCTTAACATAAATAGTATACGTATGTGTTATTCTGATGTGATAACTGTAAAGTGTAATCTACATCTTGAGGGCAGTCGTGGCGCAGTGGCACAAGTGAACAACTGTAAACGCACCAGGTTGTGTGTTCGATTTCCACTCGAGGGAATAAAATGTTTAAAATGTTTATTTCCTCGCTCTGGTAACGAAGCAAAAGACGCGCGGCATTGACTTCCGTCACTCAACACGCAATCCCTCCAGAGTTCGGCGGAAAGCGGGAAACGGAAGTGTCTCTATGGGAACGGAGTGCGTAGGTAATAGAATAATAATATTAGGTCGAAGACACAGGTAAAAATTATCTTTATACGTATATACGTTTATGTCAATTTAATGTAAGTTAAGCACTATTTAACCTTTTTAGCATAAGAATTTGAGTCTATTTTAAAATTAAACCTCAAAGGAAAATTTCAATACCATTCAGATCAATCGGTAGGATTATTGAGGCTCTACATCTAATCCTTTTAAGCAAAATTGGGATCCTGTGAATTAATTTTAATTAATTGATGAATTAATGAACAGTTAAAATACTTTGCTTAAAGTAAAGGCTAATTTGTTCTTAATGTTTTTCTGAGGTTCTTTATAAAATTAATTCGTTTTATAAAATACTAGCGTCCCGAACACGGCTTCTCCCGCGAAATCCCTGAACTATTCGTGTTTTTCTTTATACACATATATCTGTAGTGTACTTATTAAAGACTTAATATGATAGTTTTAGCACCTTGGGTTACAATATCGTAACTTCTATAAAAAAATTATATTATTTTTGAAATAAAAAATTATAACGGCTCTCACTTTCCAGAAGAAAGAATTAAATAGAATCTGAAGACATTGACTGTCCTCCGAATCGAAAACCGAAAAAAAATTGAAACGTTAAGTTCGGCCATTCAACTCCTAAGACGTCTTTTAATAATAACGCCTTATGGTAAGAAATTTTTATAAATATATAATTTATATATGTATATGTATATGTATATGTATATGTATATGTATATGTATAAGTTTATGCGTATGCGTGTGCGTGTGCGTGTGCGTATGCGTTTGTATATGTATATGTATATGCACAAACCCATATACATATACATATGCATATGCATATGCATATGTATATGTATATGTATTTGTATATGTATATTGTATAATTTATATATGTATTTATATATGTGTATTGTATTTATATATGTATACAAAATTTGAATATATGCCTGCAGGTTACATTTATTGCTGAGGGATATTAGTTTGTAACAAATATTATTAAGCGATCGAACAAATATCATCTATCCTCGTATTAAAGACCGATCTTGTAAAGTGGCCAAGTTTAACGCCGCATTTTGTTTCATTATGAAATAAAAAAAGAAACATTTCCCCGGATGTGGATTGAGGCCATGACATTGCGTTTATAGCCCGAATATATTTAACTATTGAATTTATACCTGTCTCGTACATTAAATTACTTCGGTTTCGTTATTTAGTCACTGATAGACGAAACTATTGAACTTAGAAAGTTGAAATTTTTCATATAGTTAGGTTAGGCAGCGTAAGATATCACTAAGAAAAGATTTCTGGAAATTCCTACGAGAACGGGAAACGGAAAAAACGGAATTCTCTATTTTACATCCTATATAATTTTACATCCTATTACATCATCCGGCGTTGAGTTCCGCCACTCCATACGGAATGCCTCCGAAACTCGGCGGAAAGTAAGGAACGGAGTGTCTTAACACTAGGTTCCCTCTGCCTACCCTGTTGTGTGCGGGATACAGCGTGAAACTGATTCATTTAATTTTTATTTACATCCTATATCCACACAAACAAAATTGCAGGCGACTACTAGTCTCTAATAAAACCATACAGGAACTTCACATAAGCACACGATCGGAGCCAAAACTTAATGTCTGACAAAACTACACCTTTATAGCGTACTCGTACGTGATTTTAAGCGAACTCTGCACAATAGTACTCGAGTACTGACAATTGTTCAAGTTGAAATGCAGGTCTTGTAGTTGCATGTTGAGGCTTAGACTGTATACGTATGTTAGTATATAATAATATATAAAAACACTTTTACCTGTATCAGGGTAGGCATGGGGACCCAAATTTTATGAGGTATTTAGGGGTTGAGTGACGGAATTCAACGCCGGGCTTTTTTGCCTTGGTGTCTGAACGAAGAAATGAAATTATTTATAAGTAATAATTCATTCTCTCGAGTAGGGATCGGACTCACAACCGTCGCGTTATAGTCACACTCTTGTACCGCTGCGCCACGACAGCCTCGTAATATATAGTAATATAACTAGTGATATTTATTTTTGGTAATTGTAAGTTGAGACCAGTTGTGGCGCAGTGGCACAAAGTGTAACTGTAAAACCGACTGGTTGTGGGTTCGATCCCCACTCGAGGAGATGAAATATCTACTTAAATTTATATTTCCATTTCTTCGCTCTGGTGTCGAGGCAAAGCGCGGCGTTGAGTCCTGCCACTCAACACACAATGCCACCAGAATTCGGCGGAAAATGTAGAACGGAGTGTCTTAACGCTAGGTTACCTCTGCATGCCCGTTTGCGTGCATGCGTGTTTTATCCATGTAACGATATAGGTTAATCAGGTTCTGGCTGTATCCCGCGCACAGCAAGGCATGCAGAGGTAACCTAGCGTTAAGACACTCCGTTCTACATTTTCCGCAGAATTCTGGAGGCATTAAATGGCGGAAATCAACGCCGCGCTTTGCCTCAATACCAAAGCAAAGAAATGAAAGTATTATTTTATTTCCTCGAGTGGGGATCGTACCCATAACCAGTCGCGTTTACTGTCACACAATTGTCCAACTGGACCACAACTGCCTTCAATAATAGGAAGTCAAGGAAAATTGTAATAAAACTACTGGAATCGACAGGATTCCATATAAACATAATATAAAGAATATATGCCGTCTATGAAATAAAAATAGCAAAATTGTATGCAGAAATATTGCTTAATTTATGTCTGTAAGGCCACTCGAGGTGTAGGGGCACAAGCGTGTGACTGTAAACTCAACAAGCTGAGGGTTCGTTGCACACTCGAGGAAAATGAAATATTTTTCTAATATTTTCATTTCCTCGCTTTGGTAACGAATCAAAACCCGGCGTTGAGCTCCGCCACTCAACACGCAATATCCTTCGACTTCGACGGAAAATGGGGATTGGAAGTGTCTTAATAGAACCAGAGTATCTTTACGCTAGGTTCCCAGGTTCCTTCTACCTACTTTGCTGTACAGAATACAGCGTGAAGCTAAGCAAAGAAACAAACATAACTTACTTACTAACTAAAACCGAAACTGAAACTGTATGTTGAAACTACCCACATATTCGGCAAATTACTAAGTAAATTCACGTGATAGAATTTCTTCCATTTTCTCGTATTTCACATAGTTAGGCGTATTTCCTAGTGTGCGATAAGAATTATTTAGGGCAGCCAATTCTGGTGGACGAGGGTTGATCACGTGTCTTCCGAATACCTGCATATTATGTAGCTAATCTTGGAGACATTTAGTTTATTCTTGGCTTTTTTGTTTACTGGAATAAAATGGGACACTAACGGTTTTTTTAAGATGAAACGAAGCTATCGTGTGCAGCGGTATAATGTCTGACTGTAAAGGCAACGTTTATGGGTTCGATTTAAATTCATTAGAATTAATTATTTTCATTTCATCACTCAGGTAACAAGGGTTTTTTTAAGTTCACCACTCACTTTATGTCCCACCAAGCTACATGCTTGATATATTATAAATTTCTAATAAAAATAGGACAAGCGCGAGTTGGGACGCCCACCGAGTATTCCGTACAAAAATCGAGCTTTTTCTTAGATTTACGCTTAGCTTATATCTCTTTCATCTAATATCTCATTTGCCTAAGCGGCAAATGAGATATTAGATGAAAGAGATATTTAATACCAAATTTAGACCCCTTTTTAAGATTATTTTTTTAACATTTAACCACAAATGTAATAGATTTTCCTAAATTAGTACATGTAGATGCTAGCTGCCAAATTTCATAATACTAGGTCAACCGGAAGTAAACTTTTAATTTTGATTCCCTTTGATAGTGTCGAAATATGCGTTGTTTGCGATACAAACGGCCATATCTTTTTTTAAGTAAAAATATTTTTTTTCAGCTAATGAATGGACCGTAGATCTGAGTATATGGTTTGAATCCAATCTCCTATGAACTCGATATAGCATTCCTGAGATAAAGGCTCTTGACAGACAGACAGACAGACGGACGGACAACTAAGTGATGTTATAAGGGTTCTTTTTGTCCCATAAAAGGTACGGAACCCTAATGGTAAAAAAACATTGCCCTTTTATGTTCCACTAGAATCCGAGACATTACAAATTGAAAGGCGATATTCAACGACGCGCCTTGTCTAAGAAACAGAAAAAAATCTTTCCCCGTTCTAACAGACAAATGATGGCGTTATAATAATATACTTAAATGGGGATCGAACTCACAATCATCGCTCTTATTGTCTGACTATATTCAAAAAAATATATATAAATTAAATCAATATTTATTATCATATGGCCACCCTAAAAGCTAGATAAATAAATTTAGTTTTACTCCTAGGCTAGTACCCCTGTAACATTGAAGGCTTAAGTAAATGTCAAGATTACAGACTGGTATAAATAAAAAAAAATATAAATTTATTACGATATAAGTAGGGGCTTGTAAGTTCTTTTTTTCGAGTCTACTTTTTTTCTATTACGTTATTTATTATTATTATTTTTTCCATTAGTCTAAGATCTCAGAGACCTACGTTATTTTAACAAAGTTGAAATTTTGAATCTCTTTCATAGGTAGCGGTAACAAAGGGTAGGTTTTTAAAACCTTACTCACCTATATGCATAAAATTACTATAAAAAATTATAAAATTAAATATTAAGATCGTTGTGGCGCAGTGGCAGAGTATCTAAACAATAAAAATAAAAAAAGTTTACTAAACAGTAAACAGTGAAGGTTGTGGGTTCGATTTCCAATCGTAGCAACGAAATGTTTTGTTTTCTTAGCTCTTTTTCTAACAAGATAAACCGTGGCGTTAAGCTCTGCCACTGGACTCGAGAAACGGAGCGTCTTAGCACTAGGCAGAGGCAACCCTCTGCCTATCCTACTATATGTGAAATACAAAGTGAACTAAAAACATTTTAAATAAAACTAATTTAAGCGGATTAATCGCGTATATTTAAGATTTTACATTTTGGAAACCCGACGTTTCGAACACTTTGCAGTAGTCCGTGGTCACGAGTCTACCGGTTATATATTTTAAAATTAAAAAAAATGATGTATAATCATTTGTTTTATACATTAATATGTTGGCAAGACATTTAATAGAGACTGGAGGCAAGTTCCCTAAGTGCCGTACTCCCTTACAATTTATGAACTATTTACAAACGTTACGACTGCGAAACATTTGCCTTCTTAAGTTATTTATGTTGTCGTGGTGGGGTTGGGAGTGTTTCAGGGTATACGATGGTGGTGGGTTCGATTCTCACTTGGGGAAGTGTATTTTATTAAATTAAATTTCTAGACCTGGTTAGGCAAAGTGTAGTATTGAGTCTTTAAAATGGACGGGAATTGAATAATAGGTAATTTGTGGCACATGCTCTTAAGTGTGAATAAAATTTACTTTAAAGTTTAATAATACATTTTGCAATGATAATAGAATTATGAGGCCACCGTGGTGCAGCGGTACAGTATCTGGCTGTAAACGCGGCGGCTGTCGGTTCGATTTCCACATGGAAGAATGAAATATTTTATTTTCTACGCGGCGTTGATTTCCGCCACTGGAACAAGCAATGAAAGTGGGTCACCGAGTATTTTAACACACTATGTACATACAGAGAGTAGGTAAAGGGACCTCCTTTGTGCTAAAACGAATATATTTTAGGAGTAAATTTGAGGACAGGCATCTGTCTGTCTATTAATCTTAGTTACAACGTTCTTTTTATCTATAAAACTCAAAATATATGTTTATACGCTGTCGTTGTCAGAAGTCACATTGTCTAACTTTACACTCGATCATTGAAAATTGGATTTTCTATTAGAATAATGTTCAGCATTTAGTTAACAAAGTGTTCAAAATGGAGAACTTGAATGAATGGAGAAATGCAAAAAGAAAGAAAAATGCAGACTTTTTAGGCTTATGTATCCATTTAAAGACACTATCTTATGTTGTATTACCAGGCGTACCTTATCTATATCTTATATTGAGGTCAGGAAATTATATGTTCAATATTTTCATTTCCTCGTTCTGGTAACGAGGCACGGTGTTGAGTTCCGTTACTCAACACGTACTCAACATGCCTTCAAAATTCGTCTAAAAGTGGGAAACAAATATCTTAAAGGTGAACGGTGTGTCTTAAAACAACATAGAATGCTAGGTCCGCCCTACCCATCCTAGGGTTGGCGGGAAGGTATTCAAAAACAAATATAACATCTTTACCTGCAAACCTTGCCAAATGTAGGGAAGAAATATGCAAAACGCAGCATATGGACACAAAATTGGATCTGTCCAAAATTGTTTTAGGGAACTTTAACGTAGCTACAGTTTTTACACGGCCAAGCTAATTTAGACGAATGATCTGTCAAAACTTTCACGACCCCCTATCGCTGGTCCTATAAATCTCCTTTATGAAATTTTAACGTTAATTCTGAAAAAAAAAATGTGCGTAGTGATTGTTTTATGAGATTTAACTTTATAGGATTTTGGGGAACTTCGTATAATATAATAAATGTGAATATCATGTTCGTCTTTTTATCTTTATTTTTTTTGTACTGTATTCGATGTAATGTATATTGTATATAGCATGATATAAGATTAAGACACTGTTTTCTTCATGTAATGCCCTATTTTTGAAACAGTACCGTAGTAGTTATTGGCGAAACAGACAGTAAATAAAAAAATAATGAAACCAAGTGGGAATAGAATCCACACCCATTGCCTTTACAGTTCGGAGTTGTGCAGTATAGAGTAAAGTATAGTATGGGCAGTATAGAATAAAAATGCATAATATCACCTAGTAGCATTATGCATTTTTATTCTATATTGCCTATATTACATCATTTCTCTCTTCTCTTGTTGGCGACTTCTCTTCCTTTGGTGACTTTCCGCAAGAAGTGTTCTTGTTAAATTCACCTTGTATATTGTATTTACTTTTTTATCACTACTGCATCTTTGACCACTAGGTCATTAATATCTATCTGCGAACGTAACTCATAACCATTGGTTATGAGTTCAAATCTCACTCGAGGGAATGGCTAATGGTTGAAAACATTATATAGTTAGAGTGGCGGAAACCAACGTGGCGTTTTGTCTATTATTGCAGGCAAATGACAATAATTTTTATGATCACAAGTGAGGATTGAACCTATGATTGCGTCACAAAAGTCTCTAACATTTACACATAAAATATATATATATTATAATCAAAGAGTAACAAACATCCATCCTCACAAAATTTCACATTCATAATATTAGTAGGAGAATTTTAAAAAATAAAATGTGATAATAAAATAAATTTATATGTATATTACGTACACATTGTAAAAAGTAACGAGCGCCGCCAGCATCAAATAAGCGTGTATATGAAAGTAAAACTAGAGCGGTACTTAAATAATTTTAAAAAACAGCTGAGCCTCATTCAAAATTTTCACTAAAACGGTTTGTGTGTATTGAAATATTTTCTGTGTTTTTGTGGAAATACGAGTTTTTTTTTTAAATTATTTCGTGGTCAGTCGTGGCGTAAGGGCGTAAGCGTGAGACTGTAAGCGCGACAGGTTGCGGGTTCGATTCCCGTTTGTAGTTTATTATTTTTATTTCCTCGCTAAGGTAAAGCGTGGCGTTAAGTTCTGCGCGGCGAAATATTGAGAACTAGAGTGTCTTAATGGAAACGCACTTTTTAGGTTTCTAGGTTCCCTCTGCCTACCCTGCTATATACGGGAAATAGTAGTAGTAGGATTTTTTATTTTTTGATTTTTATGGTACAAATAAAAACAATATACTGGTTAAATTACTAAGGCTTTTTAGGGTTCCCTAGCCAAATGGCGAAAAATGAAACCCTTATAACTTAGCCATGTCTGTCTAATCGTCCGTCCGTATGTCAGTATTATGTTAATCGCATTACGGTTTTTATACAAAAATAAAAATATATATTTATTAGACGAGGGGCTCCCCATACATAGAACTGAAACTAAGAAAAAAAATAACAAAGCTATACGTGTAGGGTATCTATAAATAGTTATTAAAAATGACATTGTAGTTAATATTACTTCTTTTCAAAGTCAATCGTTCAAAGACCACAGTCACTTCCAAAATGCGAAAATGTGTGAAAAAAACTCTAACTTTTAAACTACCAGAGTAAAAAATCTGAAGAAAATATATGTTATAGATCTCAATAAACACTTTCAACAAAAATAGATTTGCACGAGATACAGACAGCAGTTTTAGAGATATAACCTTTTTAGGAAACTGCAAATTATAACTTTAACAAAGTTTCTTCATATAAATACCATAAAATATTATAAAAAACAAAGTTATTTTTTGTTGGCGAAAAAAATATTAAAAAAGTATTTTGTATAGTTCTAATAACCGGTTGTTGTTATTGTCGTTAATCTAAGTTACAACATTCAGTCGTATATTATTTACTACTTTCAAAATATTATGTCACTGATCTGTGCTTGCTTCTAAGGAACCTTTCATGACCGAGACCGACTCGCACTTGTCTTAATTTTTTAATTTTGTAATTATCAATACACTATATTATTTTAATCAAGGGTGTTAGAAACAGTTGTGGGTCGATTCCTGTTACTCTGGTAAGTAGACAAAGTGTGGCGTTGAGTTCCGCCACTGAAAGTTTAAGGTGGGGAATGGAGTGTATTAACACTACACCATCTAACCTGCCATACGCGGTAAAGAGCGAGAAGCAACTTTTTTATACATAACAAAAAAAAAACACTTTAAATCTGCAAATAACCTAAAATCCCATTCTTCCGCAAAAATTGGACACAAGCGAAATTGCCAGTCGTTTCGAAATAAATCCACCACGTCGAGTCGTGACGGTGAGTATTGATGAGTTTCACACATTATATTCAGTGTGCCCATTTTACATGGACTGGGCGCATTAATTATACATTGGCAGATGCAGTTGAGACTAACGGGAGATCATTATTTTAGGTAACAATTTCTTTTGTACCTATAGAAGTTTGTTTGTTCAAGATAACTATTGTCGTTTAAATATATTGGTTACTAAGAACCCTCTATTACCTACCAACTTATTACCCTCTATACGAGTATATAATATATAATACTTTAACACCAGAGTGGTAAAAAGAAATTAATTTAGATATCATTCTTTTGAGTAGAACCCCCTATCACGTTCAAAATCAGACGCTGTTCACTGCGCCATGATGACCTAGGACAGCATATGTATAATTAAACAAAATGATCTAGATTTTATTCCGTTCAAAATGAAACTGGGACTCAACTGGGTGTTTCTTTTGTCTTTTTTCAACCCGAATGCCAAGTTTTCGTTAGAATATTCAACTTTAGTCTATGACTGCGCAGGTTTGAGTAGAATTTGCATCTGAATCAATTGTTAAATGTGCCGCGGCATAAATCAGCTTGCAATGCCTTTAGTTTTTTATTCATTGCTTTCATAAGATTTTTTAAGTTATGAACTATTTGCTGGTTACTGGTATGTATTAATCTTATGAAGAAATAGTTGATGTCAGTCCACTAGGCCAGGCTCCGATCCCTATTCCCTAAAGGTAAAAAAATAAAGTAAAAACAATATTAATAAATATTATGACCTAAGGGTCCAGTACAACAAGGCGTTCAGGGTTCTGATGGGGCTGCCGCGGCAGTGCAGTGCCTCGGGCATGTTTGTGGAGGAAAACGGTACGCCTCCGCATTAGCTCGCCTCGGCGGATCCTCCTGTGGAATGCTGAATGTGTTTGTTGACCGGTGAGACTCACCTTTAATTTGTCGGTAGGTCAATATGAAATAATTTATTATTATTATTATTTTTATAATATCTAAATAAATCTTATTGATAAATAATAATATTTAATAATAATAAACTAAGCACGTTACAAATATATATGATTTTCTAAATCAACATATATATTTATTTTCATTCCCTGCTCTGATATGCAGTCCGCGGCGTTGACTTCCGCCACTCTACATGCAAAGTTTCAAAAGTTATAAAATGGTGAACAAAGTATCTCAACAATAGATCCTTTACGAATTCCAGTATTACCATATTAACATGTAACTTAAGAACCCAAACTTAACCAAGATAATAAACTTAAGTTTATTCCCTCCATTGCCTAATTATCCCTTGTAATTATGTCAAATTTGTCTTTTACTACGCAATTTTAATCTTGCTTGGATATCTATGTAGTTGGATAGCCCCGTTTCATATTTATATAGACCTCGGGCTCGGGTCCAGTTTTAAGGGTTAGTTAGGGTTGTCAACTTGGGTTATGATGATTGGATTATATTTATAGACTTGGAGGGTACTTTATAAAGATGTTTGATTGTTTGTAGACAAGGTTATATCGGAAAATATTAGAGGGCAGTCGTGACGCAAACCAAACGTCCTACTGTAAACACGTCATGTTATGGGTTCGATTCCCATTCGAGAAAATGGAATTGTTTTAATTTTCATATGTATGTATGTGGGTAGAAGCACCAGTACCTACCACATTTTATATAAATTCTTTTTTTAGCTTCGCGTTATATTTCGCAAAGTATGGAGTACGTGTATAACCAGAAGGTCCCCACCTTTTGTTAAGACTCCCCACTTTCTGCCCAATTCTTTGAACCCTAGCTGTCGTGTTACCAAAGTGAAAAAATATAATTAATTCCCTCAAGTGTAAATCAAACCCACAACCGTTATGATTACAGTCAGGCGCTGTGCTACCAAGTTTTCTATTTGTTAACATTTTATTTAACAAAAAAAAAAAGAAATATGATCTATATTTAAAATAATAAAAAAAATATAAAATTAAAATCGATTTCACAATACTAAAACTTACTTAACATAAAATAACCATTCCACCAGCCCTGATAGTAATTAAAACTAAATAGAATCGCTGTGACGTCTTCACGCGTCTCTCACGACCTCAATTTGTTACCGAAATCTCTTTGTGGAGTCGCGTCGTACAAAAGCATGGTCCCTTGGTTCACTTTGTTAGCTGGCTACGTCTCTATTGTACACATTTAATAGTATTGTGTGGAATTGTGGAGTAGTTCGTGTATTAATGTTTCTTTGTAATATAATTCTGCATATATATATAGAAGTTAATAAATAATAAAAACGCAGCTTTATGCTTTACACTTATACAATAGAGTAAACAGAGGGAGCCTAGTGTTAAGAAATTCCGTTTCGGTTTTGGTCTGATTTTCAAAAATTTGCATACGTACATAAAGATGCCGTCGTGTTGCAGGAGCACAAGCTTGTAACTGTAAACGTAATAGTTGTGGATTCGATTCCCACTGAGGGGGAATGAAACATTTAATATTTTTATTTCATCGCTCTGATAACCAGGCAAAACGCTGCTTTGAGTTCTGCCAATTAACACGCAATGTCTTCAGAATTCAACACAAAGATAAAGGTCTTGACATTTAGTTCCCAGATTCCTACCCTGCTATGAGCGGAATTCAGCGTGGGCCAAAAAAAGTAGGGTACCATAGCGAAGTAATGAGAACAATTAATTTCTCCAGATTAGTTAGTCAATCGAATCCACAACCGTTGCGCTTATAGACACACTGATGTGCGCCTGAGCCACGATGGCCTCACATAATAAATAGACAAAAAAAAAATGAAAATATTTTTTATTTTATTTATTATGTGCTAAATTACTTGAATAAATAAACAAACAAACAACTGTAATGGAAAACGCTATTTACAAAGTGAAGTATAACACTGAGGACTGGAAGTGCTATCTAATTACGGAGCATCTCACAGCATTGCTTGCGTGTGACAGTTCCGCATATGCACTCTAACGTACTCAAGAAAATATTATTTATGTGAATATGAAAGATTTATTTATATTGAAGCCAGTAGTGGCGCAGGAGCATAAGCGTGAGACTGTATAACGGTGGTTGTGGGTTCGATCCCACCGGAGGACACGATAAATTTAATATTTTCGCTCAGGTATTGAGGCAAAGCGCGGCGTTCAGTTCCGTCAATGAACATGCAATCCTCGAGTTTCCCAGTTTCAGTCTCGGCCTACTCGGGATGATCAGAATATAGGGTATAACCACAAAATATTCCTATATATATAATACATAACCATTTAATTTCCACTACATTTCCCTTCAATCAAAATTTTATATTTACAAAAATGTATGAATATACATATAACCTGCGTTGTTTCATAGATTCTAATATAATTTTTCACCATTTTTTGTCACGTTTTGATCCCCATATCTTACTAAAATGCAACATGTGAATTTAAAATGTATGCAAATTCGACGTCACGAGAGATTTTTGTAGAAGAAGCGTTCCATATTTACATTTTGCTTGCAAAATATATCACGTAATAGCAGCTTTTAACATGTAATTTTTATTTTCAAAGATGGTCTATCGCCAATGTTATGTGATAGCTACTAGTTCAAATCTTATTTTAATCATTTTTTTTATAGTTTGACTCTGAATTGTACACATAGAATAAGGATGGGCAACCTGGAAACCTAAAACCGCTTCGCTCCCATTAAGATTTCCTTTATTTATTTTTACTTTTACTTTATTCTTAAGTCTTGAGTTTCAATCTGTTTTTACTATGACAATAATTCATTCACACGATTGGAGGTCAAGCCTAAAACGATTACGTTAATTCAGACATTGTTCTACTGTGCCAGCTTTCCTCAGCTTTACGCTTTTTTCCGAGGGAAAAAAAGCAGAGGAAACCTAGGATAGAGATACTCCGTTCTTCACTTTCCATCCAATGTTCGAGACATTGCGTGTTAATTGGTGGAACTCAACGCTGCGTTTTGCCTACTACAGCGTCAACATGAAATAATATTAGTATTTTAACATTTTCGCTCCCCAATTTCCGATTACGTCATACGTGATGGACCTCAACATGCCACACTTTGCATCGTTACCAGAGCGATAAAATGATGTACTAAATGTGCTAAATATCGTCTCAGGTCGGAAACGAAATCCACAACCTATCACGCTTACAGTTGTTTATCACATTTGTGCCCTTGGGCCACAACTGACCTTAATATTAGTATTTTATATCAGCATATGTCAAATTATACGGAGAAGAAAGAAACGTCGATCTCTCATCTAACGGAACCTAACGCCACGCTATGCTTTGTTTGATTGTAATAATTTTGATAAATTTACGCGTTTTCCCGAATAAGCAATGTATTAGACAGTTTTCAACTCTGCAAAGTTAACAAATAATATTGTATGGTAGGAACTTTATTAAATTATTTCACATTTAAATATAACTTATGCGGCGCAGGGGCACATGCGAGCGACTGTGAACGTGACGGTTTTGGTTTCGATTTCCACTTGGAGGCTAACTATTTATTTTTTCCATTCCTTCGCTGTAATAACGAGCCAAAGTGCGGAATTGAGTTCCGCCATTCAACAAGCAACGCTTCAAGAAATCGGCTGAAAAGGGGGACCGGAGGGGTCCTAATGAGAATGAAGTGTCATAACCCTACAAAAATAAACTAAGTTAAATACTTATTTAGAAAACGTATAAAAATTTGAACGTAGCGGGACTCGAACCCGGCCTCCTGGAAACCGACCAGGAGGCGCGGGTTCGAGTCCCGCTACGTTCAAATTTTTATACGTTTTTTAAATAAGTATTTTTATTTTCTAAGTGTGGAATAACACTTTAAAAATGTTTAAAAAATAAACTAAGTTTCCCAGGATCCTTTTGCCAAACTCACTATAATATGTGGGATACGACGCTAAAGCTAAAAAAATAAGAATTAATATTAGAAAATATAAGCTTTCTTTATTTTTTATAGGTACTTAAAAAAACTAACTATGCTTAGAAAACTAATAGAATACTGAAAGTAAAATAAATTGCCGTAAAAAAACTTAAGTAAAAATTGTCTTTAGTTTTACAAAGAAAATTGTACATTCAAATTAAATATTATTAAAAAAGTTCGTCAGCCTTCCTCCAACTAAGTGTACAACTTCTTGGGAGGATGTAAATTTTTAGAGTACTACACTAAGTTTCTACGCAGCGTTCCTCTTACATTATGTCTAACCATTTCCCCTTTAATATTTTTTTCCTGTTTTATTCGTTTTTGCCACTACAATACCTGAACTGACTGTAAGCGCAGCAGTAGTGGGTTCGAGTCTTAGTCCATGAAACGAATTATTTTCATTGTCTTGCTTTGGAAACAATACAAAGCGCGCCGTTGGTTGTAATGTTCCAAAAATTTGGTGGAAATGGTGATAGGAGAGTGTTAACTCAAATTTTTCTTTGCATATCCTGTTATATGATTTAATATACCCTGTTAAAGGCAAGAATTAAGAACAAAAATCAACTATACCATATTATTAACACATCTAAATAATATCCTATATAAATACTTATTTAATTTAACCAAAATTTCTGTCAAATCCCATTTATTATTACCCGATTAACTTACGGCCACCCAATCACACCAACTTTGATGTTTCCATGTGGAAGTTTGTTTTTTTTTAATTTATATCTACTGTAGTAAAAAACGTGCGACTGTGAACACGACAGGATGAATAGGTTGTTGGTTCAATTTCCACTTGAGAAATTGTAATATTTAATATATTAGTATTTTTTGTTTTTTGCTCTGGTAACGAGACAAGGCGCTGCGCTGCGCAATGCCTCCAGAATTCTGTCCCTACTGTATATCGTTAATAGCAGGGTAGACAAAAAGACTTCATGTTAAGTAACACCGTTCCTCAGTTTCCGTCAGATTTCAGAGACATTAAGTCCTCTTACCATAGTGTAGACAGGAGGAGATTGCAAATAATTGAATTAAAAATAATAGGCGCAGGGGCACAAAGTGTGACTGCAAAATCGACTGGTGTTGAGGCAAAGCGCGGCGTTGAGTTACGCCACTCAACACGCAATGCCTCCAGAATTCAGCAGAAAGTGGGGAACGGAGTGTCTTACACTAGGTTTCCTCTGCCTACCCTGCTGTGTGCGGGATACAGCGTGAAGCTGATTTGATTTTATTTAATATTTTTTTTCCAGTTCGATTCGACCCCCACAACCATCCTGTTTACTGTCAGAGGATGTGCTACCACCCCACGACAGCCTCAATTATCTGGTTATCTGAATAATCTGGTCTCGTGGCTTAAGTTGACGTTTTCATGTGCAAGATAGTTCATAAAGAGCTCATCTAGAGCCGCGTCTCGTCAAGACTATTAGGAAATTAGCCCTCAGAAGCAGTTTGCTTAAACCTTTGAACGCATGATCGCCGTCCCGTAATAGAGTTCTGGGAAGTAATATAAGTAGAGTCTGCTATGATGGGATTCCCTCGTGGTTTTGTGGTTAAAAGTGATTTTATCTTTTATTAGTGGATGTGGGTTTAAATTCTAGTTATGGACTAGATTCATTTTTAAGCGTTTTATTTATATTCGGTTAAATAAATCAAATTTATTCTATATTCGAATAGATTATTGCAAGTATTTATGAGTTGAATGAAAAGTTACCACTAGTCAAAAGTAGAGCTAAGTTGAGTAGAGCCGGTAAGAAACTCAAGATTTGCTCATTTAAATATGTAGCCTACAGCTTAATTATGCTATACAATAATTATTCGAATGATTTTAATTAATTTAAATAATAATTAAGAAAGTAAAAAGCTTTTCAAATTAAGTTGTTCTTTCACACTTTAAAATACATTGTGGAATGCTCTTCTATGGACGCGCATAAACAGACGCATAAAAGGTTAGTCTACTGTTTATATAATACAGCGATGTTTTACATTTTGATATATAAAATTTAGAACTGACTATTATTAGAATGTTACTTGTAGAGTTTGTATGGTTTTCATTTCCCTCTGTTATCTGAACGGAAATGTCTTAATGGGAACGGAGTTTATTAATTCGAGGTTTCCAGGTTCCCTCTGCCTACCCTGGCATGTATGGGATATAGCGCGAAGCTTTAAAAATTCTCACTTTTAAAACTAATGTTACTAAAGTTGTTTTACAGCTTCTACAATTCACGAACAAGGGCCGTGGCTTAAAAGAGAGTCGGAACGTGCTTCTTAAGTTTACACCTTGAGCTAACACCTAGATGCTAACACTTGTTTTTATTTGAGTCTTTTTAGAAATTTTAAAAAATAATAACTAATATTTTTTGTTAAAATAATCTTATTGAAATACATATAATATTTTGATGGTACCAACTTAAATATAAATATGAATTTTGTAATTTCTTTATTACCTTGACGCTGTATCCCGTATATAGCGGGGAAGCCAAAGATAATCTAAAGTTACGACCAGTGTCGTAACCCACTTTCTGCCAAATTTTTCGATATTGTGTGTTGAGTGCGCAACTCAACGCCGTGCTTTGCCTTCTTACCAAAATAATAAATTATATTATTTTTACTTAGTTAAATTACATTCTAGTTTGGAGTAAGAGTGAAAAAAAAAGCTTTTTGTATGTTACATAAGAATAATAAATAATGAAAATCTATTTTGCTCTTCGAGTCGAGGTTAAGCGCGGCGTTGAGTTCTGCCACTCAACACGCAATGCCTCCAGAATTCGGCAGAAAGTGGGGAACGGAGTGTCTTAACACTAGGTTCCCTCTGCCTACCCTGCTGTGTGCGGGATACAGCGTGAAGCTAATTTAATTTTTATTTTGCTCTTTCTTTTAAAATTAATTTCATTAATATTATTGTTTTTTTGTAAACGCCATAATTGTAGATTCGAATTCCACACGTGCGACTATTATAATAAAAAATATACATCTTCGCTCTCGTGGACAAAACGCGGCGCCGAATTCCGCCATTCAATACGCATTGTCATAAAAATTAGGTGGGTGGGAAATGGAGTGACTTAACTCTTTGTTAGGTTCCTTTATTTGTTAGGTTAGGTTAGGTTTAGGGGTATTTCCCTTAGGTTTAGGGGTAGGAGTATCTGCCGGTCCGCGAGCCCCACATAACCGAGCTTGAGTCCCCACTCGAGCCGGTATCCGTAACAGGATTTCCTCACGAAAAAAAAAGGGGTTTAGGGGTATTTACGTTAGGTTAGGCTTAAGAGTTTGATAGGAAGTTATAATAAATAAGTTCCCTTTCTCTCTACCTCGCTATTTAAGAAAAAGGTGAGAACGTGAAGAAGATTTTTTTTAAATGAAACTATTTTAACTGGATTAATCGCGTATAGTTAAGATTACACATTTTTGGAAACCCGACTTTTCGAACACTTTCCAATAATCCGTGGTAACACGTGGCGGTAGACTGAGGTGGCATTCGTTTGTCAGTTGACATAATTATTATATCAAACTACCGCCAACGATTTCTTACCAATAACAAATATTTTTAGATTTTTTGATAATATTTTTTTTGTGCGAATGTAAGCGGCAGTTGTGTAGTGTTTGTTGTTTGTGGCAATATTGTAGGTTTGATTGCTACTCCAGGAAACGAAATATTTGAATCTCTTCTTCATTACCTCGGTGTGGTAATGAGGCAAAGCGCGGCGTTGAGTTTCGTCATTCAACACTTAAGAGTTCGTCGGAAAGTGGGGAAAGGACACTTTCGTTCTCCATCCACGTTCGTAATGGGAACGGAGTGTCTTAACACTAGGATTCCAGATTCCTTCTGGCTACCCTGCTATGTTCGGGATATGTCGTGAAGTTGAAAAAATATTTCTTTTTAGATCCACACTTTACTCTTTTCTTAATTGCCTCGCGTACTGCCCTGGATTCCTGCAGAATATTTCATTTAAAATGTGTAATAATCGTGAAAATCAAAGAACCTAGTAAGAAAAAAAATTGATATCAAAAATTTTCATATTCTATATGTCTGGTAACTTTTTAAGGCCATTTCAGTGTCCAGTGGTTCATAAAAATATTAACTTTAATTCCCTTGAGTGCTCACTGCTCGGAGTCGCTACGATTGGATTGTCTCTTAAAAAACGGAATACTATATAAATACATTTACGTCCGTTGACCATGTACATTCTCGTATATTACGTTTCATTTAACGTTTGATTGGTTATGAAATGTTTTCATTTATTTCAGTCGTTCTTTTTTTTCTGAGTTGTCTTTTTTTGTGATGTTTTACTAGCTTTCCGATTATGCCTTACTTTAATATAATATGTATTGTACCAGTAGGGCACATTCGTTAACACCCACTCGATTTTTCAATATTGGAAAGTATAATAAAAATTTAATAATAATAATAGCTTTATTTATCACCATTTACAGTTTCTTAAATACAAAGTATCTTAGGATAGGTTAGCTACACAGTTATTGCAGTTTTAGTGGATGCCACTGTTGCCGTACTAGGAGACCTGTATTACGGCATACAGTACCAGCCCCTCAGAATAGGTTACATTTATAAACAAGTAATAGCTAGGTAAACAATAAAATATTGTAAACTGCATACAACACAAAGTTATTTTGGTTTATACCTATATAGTTTGTTAAAGTTAAAGTTACTGCTATGTAGCTATTTGTAGCTCCATCCTCCACCTCCCGCCGTTCTGGACATGGCGTATTGGGTGGCGGTCCCCAACGCCGCATTCGTCGCCACTTGACACACAAGCGGGGACGTACTGGTGCGCGTCGCCTTGAGGGGACGCCCTACTAGTGCGCTCTCTCGAGGTGCACATGGTGGATGAAACGTTGCAGCTCTCGTGAGGGCTGGCAGGGGTCGCTGCGAGCAAGCCTTCCATCTTGGACCCCCAACTGTACCGCAACCGTTGACCGTAGCGTTTGGCGCTCCGTTCTCTCTGACTACCCCGCTAAGGATAAAGCGTGAAGCTAGTTATAGTTATAGTTTTATTTACTGCTATGTAACAGGGTATGCAGACGGAACCTGGAACCTCGTGTTAAGAAACTCCGTTCCTATTAAGACACTTCCCTTGCCTTACTAGAGAGGGGAAATGAATATATGTTAATTCTTTCCCCTGGGTGGAGATCGAACCTACAATTATCCCGTTTACTTTGTCAGATTACGACCAAATAAAGAAATAATCAGTTATTAACCAGCGAACTTGTTTGAATAGTATCCATCATTTTTTATTTGTACCTAACTTGAAGCTGAAAATTGAGAGGAAACGAATGATTTTTTTAAATTTTTACTATAACTCCTCAGAAATTTTATAAAATCCATTTCGTTTCATTCACTGGAAGTGAAATACTTTTATTTAGATTAGTTAAGGGCTTCATGAAATCTGTCTGTAGCAGAAAGTATTTTTACTTAATTTTAAAATTTTGAATTACTCAATTTTAAATGAAGTTCTGGAAACGACATCATTGTGGCTATTTTATATCGCGATGGTCATAAATGAGTCTAAACAAAGAAATTACTGACTGATCACTTAGTTTTTTTTAAATAAGAATCAATATAACCGATTTAAAAAAAAACAAATATGATTGAATAACAAATATTTTTAGATTTTTTGATAACACTTTTTTTGTGCGAATGTAAGCGGCAGTTTTGTAGTGTTTGTTGTTTGTGGCAATATTGTAGGTTTGATTGCTACTCCAGGAAACGAAATATTTGAATCTCTTCATTACCAGTCGAGGCTAGTCATTGAGGCCAGTCGTGGCGCAGGGGCACAAGGTGTGACTGGTAAACCGACTGGTTGTGGGTTCGATCCCCACTCGAGGAGATGAAATATTTACTTAAATTTATATTTCCATTTCTTCGCTCTGGTGTCGAGGACAAGCGCGGCGTTGAGTTCTGCCCCTCAACACGCAATGCCTCCAAAATTCGGCAGAAAGTGGGGAACGGAGTGTCTTAACACACTAGGTTCCCTCTGCCTACCCTGCAGTGTGCGGGATACAGCGTGAAGCTGATTTATTCTTCATTACCTCGGTGTGGTAACGAGGCAAAGCGCGGCGTTGAGTTTCGTCATTCAACACTTCAGAGTTCGTCGGAAAGTGGAGAAAGGACACTTCCGTTCTCCATCCACGTTCTTAATGGGAACGGAGTGCCTTAACACTAGGTTTCCAGGTTCCTTCTGGCTACCATGCTATGTTCGGGATATATCGTGAAGTTAAAAAAATACTTCTTTTTAGATCCACACTTTACTCTTAGCAGGGCCAGAGAGAACGGAGCGTCAAACGCTACAATCTCCTTATCTCTTTTGCTTCCATCAACTCGCACATATGGGCGTGTGACATGACTTTCCTTCAGTTACATCGATAATGTGTTATTATATAAATATTTTAAATATTTTAAACATATTATATTATTTTCACTTTTAAGAAGAAAATATTATAGCTTAATTAAATCATAATTATTATTAATTATAATATTCCTAGGTTACTGTTTATATTTCTATCATAAGCATAGTCAAAGCAAAATAGATCTTAACTTAAATTATAAATGGATGATATTTCTAAGCGAGTACTATTTTAATTAGTAATAGTGTACCTTTCATTAGAACTGTTTAAGTAATTAATTATAGAAGTAATATATTATGTTATTTTACTTCTATAATTAATTAGTGTTTTGTTCGAAAGTTTGAAATGTATGAAAACATTTATATTAGTGTGAGGATCGCCTAACGTGTGTAGGCAGTTCAGTTGTATTAATTCCCCCGAATGGGAATCAATCCAGCAACCTTAATCGTTTACAGTCAAACGTTGTATCGCTACGCCACTATGACCTCATTTTTCTCTTCAATTTCTCAAAAATCATAAATCAACCGTTCTGTAAAAGAGAATAGAATAAGCTTCAAAAATCCAGTTTTCAATAAAATTTTTATGCTCGAATCTTATAAAGTGGGGCAAACAATCGGAGCACTTAAGTTTTAAGCTCTAAATATAAGAGCTTTGCAGCCACTATCGTTTTGTTTTACAAAAAAATATACATATATGTATTTTTTATGGTTCCATACACAGAGTATAATGAGATTCCATTACTAAGACTCTGCTGTCCGTCCATCTGTCTATCACCAGGATGTATCTCATGAACTATATAATGTAGATTGTCGAAATTTTCACAGATGATGTATTTCTGCTACCACTATAACAAAAAATATTAAAAAATTAGAATAAAAAACTTTCAAAGAAGCTATCATAAAACGGTACGGAAATACGTACGTATTTGATTATTCCTATTATAGTATTTTAGCTTTCCATTCAACAATGCTTGTATAGGACCGACGCAAATAACCGAAGGAGTCATTATCGTCCGGCTTGCCAGCTCTATTAGGGTGAATTTGTACGATTACAGAGTTACAAGGCCAATTTGCTTTACTTAGCCAGTTAAATTAGAATTTTAATTATTTAAAAACCTTATAAATTTTGGGATGTTTTGTAATATTTTAATAAAAACCTCAACTAACACGCTTTTTATGCGTGTTTAGATTTAAAGGATTTTTTCTTCTTCAAATGCGGTGAATATGTACTAAATTTGTGTCTAACGTGCCAGTAGCCTCTAGTGGTAATGTATTTGCACTACATTCTCTGTACCAAGAGAGTATGTATCGAACCCACAGCCACCGTGTTTTCTGACAATACACCACGATGGACTCGACGAAGTTATTACAATTTTGTCATATCTCGTAAGAAAATCTAATATAAAATTTCTTTCGCTTCAAAGTAGGTTGAAATGTCGCGACAGTAATATATGAGATGCTGTAATTAGTTTCATATCAACTTGTTTTAGTACAATTGTATTTCTCCGCTCCAAGAAGCTCTCCGTATAGTGTGATGCTTTAGTGTGTGGTACAAGTTAATTAAATTTTATATGTCTTTTTAAAAAATAAAAAATAAATCAGCTTCACGCTGTATCCCGCACACAGCAGGGTAGGCAGAGGGAACCTAGTGTTATGACTTTCCGTTCCCCACTTTCTGCCGAATTCTGGAGGCATTGCGTGTTGAGTGGCAGAACCCAACGCCGCGCTCGTAACCTCGACACTAGAGCGAAGAAATAGAAATATAAATTTAAGTAAATATTTCATCTCCTCGAGTGGAGATCGAACCCACAACCAGTCGGTTTTACAGTCACACCTCGTGCCGCTGCGCCACGACTGGCCTCAAATTTTATATAATATCTTTTTAGATATTCATTTAAAAAAAATAGAAAAAAAAGTCTAACAGCCAGTGGCCGTTGTTACTCTAAATTCCACTAGGTAAGATAATTATATATTTTTTATGGCACTCTTTTTCAGACAAAGCGCAATATTAAGTTTCTCCACTTAATACAAAATATTTCAGTTTCACGTTGTACCCCGCACGCAACATAGTAGGTAGAGGGAACCTAGTGTTAAGACACTCCGTTTCCCATTTTTCGCCAAATTCTGTAGGTATTGCGTGCTGAGTGGTGGAACTCAACGCCGCGCAAATGGAAATATATATTTAAATAAATTTCAACAAGCACAATGTCTCGAAAATAAAAAAAAAATGCGTACCTAACAGAGTGTTTTAACGCTGGTTTTCTTCTGCCCTTAATGTAGGAAGTTGTATATATAATATATGTGTGTGTTAAAATTTCGAGACTTTTGCGAAAAATAATTCTTAATACTGAATTTAACCGGCAGTATAGTAAATTAATAGTGAATTTAAGATATATAAATGTCAGTAATTAAAATAAAACTTTAAAGATCTTACTTAATGCGGACAAACGATTTTTATGTTTTGTAAATTTAAAGCCGCTTAATATTATTTACATATTAAAATTATTAAAATTTTTGGTGCTTAATTTGAAAACTATATACACTCAGATATTTGTGACAAAAAAAAATAACACTTTTTTTACTTTAAATAAAATCCGCTTAAGCTTATAACTGAAGCTATCACAAGAATGTACCAAGTAGGTACTGACAGTAAAACAAGACTTCAAGCTTTCCTTATTACGATATAAATAATAAGACCAACCGTACATTTCAGCTTTTTGAATTGTTCATACGAATTTAGTACTTTTAAAGCAGAAGTGTGATGGCTCTAATATAATAAAAGTAAGTAATTATAATAAAAGTAAGTAATTATAAATTGAGGCCGGTCGTGGCGCAGCGGCACGAGGTGTGACTGCAAAATCGACTGGTTGTGGGTTCGATCCCCACTCGAGGAGATGAAATATCTACTTAAATTTATATTTCCATTTCTTCGCTCTGGTGTCGAGGATAAGCGCGGCGTTGAGTTCTGCCACTCAACACGCAATGCCTTCAGAATTCGGCAGAAAGTTGGGAACGGAGTGTCTTAACACTCGGTTCCCTCTGCCTACCCTGCTGTGTGCGGGATACAGCGTGAAGCTAATTTAATTTTTTTTTTAATTATAAAGAATAATGTATAAAAACTTTTAATTTTCGTTTTTACTAGTTGATTGAGGCCGTCGTAGCGTTGTGCCCCACAAGGGTGCGACTGCAGATGCGTCGGATGTAGGTTCGATTCCCGCTTGTAGCAATGCGTCGTTAAATTCCGCCACTCAATACTTCGAGAATTCGGCGGAAAGTGGAAAACGGAAGTGTCTTAAGATTATTTTTTATTTAAACTCAATTTTTTTGACTTGATACCGTCGTGGCACAGATGCACTAGGGTGTGCCTGTATCGTTTCGATCTCCACTCGAGAGAATGAATTATTTATAATTTTTTTAATTTCTTCTCTCTGGCAAGAAGGCAAAAGCCCGGCGTTGAGTTCCGCCACTCAACACGCAATGCCCCGATAAATTTGGCGGAAAGTGGGGTACGGAGTGTCTTAACAGTAGGTTTCCTGTGCCTACCCTGCTGTATGAGAGGTACAGCGTGAAGCAGATTTTGATTTTTTTAAACTCTATTACCTTATTTTAAGCTTCACGCTGTATCCCGCACATAGCAGTGTAGGAAAAGAAAACTTGGGAACCTGGTGTTAAGATACTCCGTTCTCCTTAAGACACGTCCGCTCCCCACCGTTTTTTCTATATTATCCATTTATTATTTCTTTTATGAATATAATTATAAAACATTAGTAGACTTTGTGAACTTAAATTTTAATTCTCATAGCACGATGAAGGTGTCATAATATTTTTACCTTCAAAGGATAATAAAAAACACCTAGGAATGCACTAAGCCATACAAGAGGGACACTTAAGTGTTGTAGCTGCGTGACTATTGTGACTTATATAGGATAGACATATATAAGTACATTTAAAAATGAACGTGTCTTAAGGTTTTGTCTGATACGGCTTGGGTGCGTTGAGGGTCTGTTTAAAAGATGGTTATTGATTCGATTCCTAGATGAGAAATTTTTATTCGAAAAAATGTTTTTATTTTTAGGAAAACTGTAGAGTTGAACCTCGCATCATAAAAGCCGATACGATCACCCTCATAGCCGAGCGGATACGATCAACGATACAGCCTCTGATTGTTAGCGCGCCGAATGTACCTTTTCATCATAATTTTGATATGCCTCACTGTGAATAAATACTCAATGTTAAGAAAAGTGACGTAACGAAGTGTCTTAACACCAGTATTCGTCTCCCTACCTAGTGTGATAAAAAATATATATGAAAATGACGAAGGCTGATATTTTTAAATGTAGAATTGGTTAAATTTTTGAATTGATTAAAATATACTATATATATATATANAATTTATTAAGTGTATAACAACGGTATAGATAACCATCCAACCAAGATGAAATAACCAACAATTCTCTCCTTAATACTTATATAATATTACACCGATGCCGCGCAGGGCCGCAACTTACACCACACCAAGAAATTTATGAAAATCTAACTAATCTGCTCCTCGAATAAGCGAAGAACCAAAGAAAAGTATAAATTAATTATAAACAGCAAATAATTACATAAAAATTAACAGTAGTTCGAAAATGTATGAAAATTTACAAAACCGTCAAAGTCATCTGCCCGTTCGCGTCGGTCATACTATGCCGGTCGTATGCTAGGTTATTTCGAATCAGTGACATCTCCTTAATTATTTATTAGAATGTTATACAGTGAACTATAATTTCAATCTAGATGAAATGCTAAAAGTGACTATTATATTCATTTTCATAAGGATCAATATCAAATTATAGAAAATACATACAACAAAAACCCGATAAATATAAAGTAAATTAATTAAAATGGTTACTTGTTGTTACTGTGTTACTTTGCTCAAGCTTCAGAGATAAATATGGTATGTGTATCGCGGACTTTTTTAAACATTATTTAAAGGACAATATTTTTGTAAAACATTATTTTTATGTATCTCATAAGGTTGAGTCGGCGCACGCCATGTATGCGTTAAGCAAGCTCATTTTGGGTGACGTTTGCTTATAACAACAAATAAACTTTGCAAACCGTTGCTTAGCAACGGTCGGTTGTTATTAACATGGCGGAATAAATTGCCTGTCAAATTGAAAAATATTTTAATATATTAGTATATATCGACAATATTACAAATGTAAGAAAAAAAAGTAACCTATGTTCATCCGAAGACCCTCAAGTATCTCTGTATGAGTATTTTATTACAATTGAATTAGCGGTTTGGCCCTGATTGCGGCACAGACAGACAGACAGACAGACAGACAGAGTTACTTTCGAATTTATAATATAGGTATGGATATATTATATATATAAATATAAATATATATAATGAAAAAATTTAACTTCTAAACTAACGTGATCAAAAGATATAGTTGTTTATTCTATATTTCTATATAAAAAAAATCGACCTACAGGGTATTTTTCGTGAACTCAGAATCTTTAAATTTGGTACGAAACAACGTCTTATAGCAAAGATATAGAAAAAATTGCGAAAAGTACAAAAATAAAAAAAATGTAACAAACTTATATTTGTAGTTCATTTCATACAAAATGAGTGCATACGCCCGCAAACTTACGTTTGCCAACTTTAATAAGTTTTTCTTCCCGTTGAACTACAATCCTAAAATTGGTTCAGAAGCTTCGGTGGGCGAGTCCAACACGCACTTAACCAGTTTTTCTTTAGGTTCATGCCGTATCCTGCTCATGCCCGAATAGGCTATAATAATTTATAATATTTCATATTCCGAAGTGAAAGTAAAAACTATAAGCGCCATTTTCACAATCGGTTGAAGACGCAGTGCCGCTGCGCCTCGACGACCTTAATTAAGAATACATAGTGGAACATAGTGATTCATATTTTTTTATTTATTTCGTTCTTCAAAAAAAGATAAGCAAAGAAGGATCTCGGATAAGATATCTAACGTAATTCTGTTAAATGCTAAATAATAAGCGAAACACAAATTTAATTAACAAAAGTCAACTGTCTGTTCCCCTGTCTTTATAAATTGGGACCAATTTTATTAAGTAAGGGCAATTATTTTTGCTAGCTTATTTAGGAAAGTTGAAATATACATCTTTTTATATATTTTTTTAGCTTCACACTGTATCGCACGCAAACCAGGATAGGCAGAAGGAACCTGGGAACCTAGTACTAACACACTTCGTTCCCGTTAAGACTGTTCCGTTTCCCACTTTCCGCGAAATTCTGCAAGCATTGCGTGTTGAGTTGCTGAACACAACGCCACGCTTTGACTGGCTACCAGAGTAGACAACTGAAATTAATTATTATTTAATTTCCTTAAGTGGAATTGAACCCACGTCGCGTATACAGTAGCGTGCTTGTTTCCCTGCGCCAAGACCTACTCATTAATAATTATTCAAAAATCTAATCTATTTCTTAAATACATGTATTTCAATTGTAAGATTGAATTAACTTATTTATTCTAACATTCGATCTGGGGACATGTGCCAAAAAAAAGCGCCTATTCTGTAACACAAAGAAACATTTTGCACACTATCGTCTATCTATACTGTAAAGAGACGCACAATTCAATAAAAGAAAAACCAATATCGCACTATCAAAGCGTTCGGGGTTATTTTTCCCTCTTTTTGTATGAAAATAATAATCGATTTCATTATTTTTCTTGTTTATATTGTCGAAGCCAGACGTCGTGCATGGGTACAAAGTGTGCCTGTAAGCGCGACAGGCTGTGGATTTGATTCCCGTTTGAGGAAATGAAATATTTTCATTTCTTCGTCTGATGTAAAGGTAAAGCGCGGCGTTGACTTTTGCCACTCAACACACAATGCCTCCAGAATTCGGCAGAAACAGGGGAACGGAGCGTCTTAACACTAGGTTCCCCACCTTCTGGAGCCCTGCCTGCTGTGTGCGGGATACCGCATGAAGCTGATTTATTTTATTTATTTATTATAATAGTATGTATTTTTCAAATTTATTTATATTATGTTAATGTATTAAAAATTGATGTAATATATATGTTTGTTTATTTACACCACCCACTCTTTACTATCATATAAATTGCCTAACTAAAAGGTAAAAATTGCTGATTAGCGATAAAACTTTTGCGCGTCAATTATACATTTTTTCACTTTTCTTTTATGTTCTTTCTTAAATATTAAACAAAGTAAAAGCAAGTTTTTAATAAAACGATATTTTTATATGAGATAGCAAAAATTTTCCAGATTAAGCGGTCGGCGAACTCTAAGTGGTCGGTCGCTTGGAGTACAACTAATGGACGAATACCGTATTTTTTTAACGACACAATCGAATTGAAAGGAAATGTTCTATCACTCTAACAAATTAAACTCAATATTGTTTTTGTTGTAGGATGTATTTAGATTTTTAATTTAAGTACGGAACGGTGACACGGGGGGAGAGTATAGACAAGTATTAGAGGTTTTTTAAATATTTTTAAAGTCTTATTCCACACTTAGGAAAGAAAAATACTTATTTAGAAAACGTATAAAAATTTGAACGCAGCGGGACTCGAACCCGCGCCTCCTGATCCTGGTCCTGGTCGGTTTCCAGGAGGCGCGGGTTCGAGTCCCGTTGCGTTCAAAAATTTTTATACGTTTTCTAAATAAGTAAGTATTAGAGGCCTCTGTGGCGCAGCGGCACTTCGTTTGATTATAAACGTGACGGTTATGGGTTTGATTTTCCCGCAGAAGAGTTATTTATTTTAATTTTCTCGCTATGGTGATAAGATAACGCGCGATTAATTTTACTAGCACTAGCTGGTTTGCACTAGGTTTCTTTTGCCTACCACGCTGTATACATGATATGAGACAATTGGTATGAAGAATTGAGACGATTGGAATTGAATTCTACTGCTACGGGCGGAGAATAGGTTGTCTTAGCACCAGGTTCTCTCTGCCTACCTGATGTAGGTATAAAATGAAAAATAGAAATAATAATAATTTATTTTTGAGTCACGCTGCGCCCCGCATAACCTAGTGTTAAGACACACTTACAGTATAATTTTCTATTATAAACATCTGCCAGAATACACTAAACGTGAACCAGATTTTTTGACCATTTTGTTAAGTGTCTGTGTTGTAAATTCCACAATTAGGTAAGAAAAATACTTATTTAGAAAATGTATAAAAAATTCCAGGAGGCGTGGGTTCGTGTCCCGCTACGTTCAAATTTTTATATAATACGTTTTCTAAATAAGTGAACCAGATTGTCTTGCAAACAAATGAGCACTTGAAAATAATTTATTCTCATGTATTCAGAAGTTTAATCATTTTTGATTCGAACCTACGATGACAGATGTGGGACGTTTAACGGTGTACTTTTATCTTTTAATTATAACAGTAATGCTTATTTTCCTAAGTACCTAAACACTAATAATCTTATCTATCTCTTTGAATAATATCTATAAACTTAATAAAATATCATTTCAATTGCATGACATGCTAAATCTAGATTACTTAGTAAAGTCGTAATAAATGAAGTGGATTTTTTTATATAATAATAACAGGCGTTAGTTATGGGTTCAATTTTAATTATTGCTCAGGAAAAAGTACTGTGCTTATATTAGTATAATAAACATACAGATATCCTTCTCAGTCTAGTGAAACAAAATTTAGCATCGGTACCAACAAACACACAATTCAGTTAAACATAAAAAATCGTTCGGTCTAGTACGAGTCGGATTCACTCACCGAGAGTTCCGTTCTATAATTGTATATCAACTGGATATATACAATTATAGAACGGAACCCTATATTATATCTTATTGTAATCAATTAAGTTAAATTTATTTATAATGAATGTTTATTTTTATGCATGTAGATTTAGATTATAGTGTTAGATTAAGTTAGTAAGTGGCAACTGAAATGAATAACTGGACTGTCTGAAGCAGATATTGTATAAATATAGAAATATATGTATGTAATAACATGAGTCTAGTTCTAGGTAATATTTAGAGAAAAAGTAATAAAAGAAATGTGAAAATAACAAAAGGTACGGACTATAAGTCTGTAGTGTAAGTAAGAATTAATAGATTTTGATTACGCTGCTAACCTCATAAAAACGCAGCAAAAACGACTGCGACTCGAAAATTAGACTTTCAGAAATTTAAGACTCGAAAATTTGATATCAGTTTGATAGCTCCACGCAATCTGGACATAAATGGCCATGACAGACGGGCAGACTTACAACAAAGTGATCCTGTAAGGGTTCCGTATTCTTTTTTTTATATTTCACTGAATAGCGCTGTGTCTCCATGTATTAAATATACATCTTGAAATATAACTCAAATTTATTCTCCCATCGTCTATGAGTCACTACTAAGGTTAAAAAAAAAACAACTTTATATTATAGTTACAACAAAAAAACATTCTAAGTTACGCTCAACCTTGCCCCAGCGCAGCGTCTTCGTATTATTTTTTATTATACACATTTCATACTTTAATCAAAAGTTGAAGCGCTATTTTCTTGGGAACGACAGTGGGTATGCAACAATAGTTTCATTTGGGTGAGCCGTACAGTCCGCCGCAAACTGCAAACTACGAACATTTACTTTATCTGAACCATCTCCTATGTTCCACCGTTACGTCCATCTATTTAGGTTAGGTTCGGTTGTTTAGGAATATTGCTATGAGTTTTGCTGCTGAAAATTAGAAATGGGATTGTTTTAAAGTTTTAATAATTTTAATATTAAAATTTTATATTATTGTTGGTAATATTGATCGATAATTAATGTTTATTAATAAAAAAAAAACCGGCCATGTTCGAGTTAAACTCAGATGCACGATGGGTACCGTACCATTATCTAGAAAAATTACACAAAATTACGCTTATATTGTGTCTCCCATACGAGTACAATAAGCGTGATTGTAGTATTTGTTGTATTTGAAATTTGGTTCATGAGAGCCTGCTGGCGGACGGACGGACAGTGAAATCTGGATAATAAGGTCCCATTTTACTCTTTGTGTACGGAATCCTAAAAATATTGTATTGACGCCAGTGTCGCATTGAAACAAACCTAAAAATATTGTATCCTAAAAATATTGTATTGACGCCAGTGTCGCATTGAAACAAACCTGCGACCCTTCATTCTCCTAATAATTTGGCTCATACATATATTTTACAGCATTTAAACCCTTTTCCAACTATTCGAGCAAGAGTTGTTCATAAATATGTAGCGAGTTTTGTATTTGAAATGTCCCACGAGGATGAAATTACCCATTGCTGGCATAATTTTGATCATTACAAAGGATAATTAGGTTTAACTTTCCTTGATTATATCAAATAGCCTATTTTAATTTTAAATTATGACGACGCTCCTTTGGTTTAGATGATATGGGACTGGTTAAAAAAAACGTGGTATTAACTAGACCTTTTTTTGGAACTAAACGCCGAGTTTTTTTTCATATTACCGAAACAAGGAAATGCAAATATTGAATATTTCGTTTCCTCGATTGGGAATGAACCCACAACTTGTCATGTTTACAGTCGCAACTTATAGCCCCTATGTCACTAATGACCAAATTATTTTTACGGAAATCATTATTATCTGGTAAATAATCTTTTTTATAACGTCTTTTTATAGCGTAATATTCTTTTATATATTATAGAATGTAATAAATTGATAATTACCACACCGTTACTAATTCCGTTAAATGTCACCAGCATGTTGTATACAATTACAGAAACTCTCGTTTTAACGTATTTTTTTTGTATAAGGTACGTATTATAGATAGTAGAGTAGAAATCTCATTAGAAGGAAAGAAATGGCTTTCCAGGAAATAGTCGGGCTTCTAATGATAATAAATGAATGGTTGTAAACAGTATTCGATTAACTTGATAGTGTAAGAGACCGTTCACAATGTTTTTTGGAAGTATATACATATAAAATAATTTCTTTGCTTTTCGTAACTTCATAAAATATTTTAAATGAAACATTTTAATCAAATTTATCGTGTGTCTAAATCGTGTGATTTTTTTTGCGTCGAGCTGTATCTCGCACATAGCAGGGTAGGCATAGCCAACTTAGTGTTAATACACTCCGTTCCCCATTTTCCGCCTAATTCTGGAGGCATTGCGTGTTGCATGGCAGAATTCAGGCCGCTCCGTTACCATAGCAAGAAAATACAATATAAAATATTAGATTTTTCAAGTAGAAATCGAACCCACAACCTGTCGTATTTACTGTCACACAGTCACAGCTACTGCGCCTGCGATTAACCTCAATTTTGTTTTATTATTATATTTACATTATTATTATAAATTTATAGTACAAATAATAGTTCATATATGTCATTTTATAGTTATTTCATTAAAATTTCGTCCCCTTTTTTACTAGTTAAAAAAAATACTAAAAATAAGGGACTATTACTGGTAAAACACATTAATTTTAATTGCCCAATTGTGGAAGCGACTTGTTTACGTAACGTGCGTTGGCGACTTAATTAATACATAGTCTTATCTAAGCCATAAATTTTGATTACAATTAATTACAATAATTAATAGAATTAATAAGATGATGATAGCAATGGTACATCGACTGTAAACACGGTGGTTGTAAGTTCGTTTCCCACTCACTAACAATTATATAATATAGAGATTATCTATATCTAATCTAATTAGATTAGATTATAATATAGAGATATATATTATTATATAATATAGAGATAAGTAAAACGACATTCTATTATTAAGAATCCGCTGTCTGTCTGCACTATCTCCATGCTGCTGTATCTCATAAACCCTGCTTTTCAAACCTGTTAAAATTTTTACAAATGATATATTTCAGATGATAGGCTTACTTCTATAGCTAAAATACTCCCTTTTCGTCTTAATTAGTATTAAATTTATATCAATATAAAATATTTTGGTTGACGAAATTGCAAAAAGGTTTTTATAAATACATATATATATATGTATATAGTTTACAAGGTCTGGAAATTGTCTTTAAAATGATAATGTTATTTGATAGCAAGTAATACATAATTGGATATAAATAATTGTTTAGTTTAAGAGGGAGAAAGCGTAATCATTCACTCATCGATCAGTTGGGAAGGGAACTTGTAACCATCACGTTTACAGACGCTTTGCACACTGCGCCATGATAGCGTCGACCGGAAACTTTTTACCCTACATCACGTTTAATTGCTACATCCACAGTTATAATTTCAAGTCCCGATCGAGGGAACTACACATTATTATACATAAATACATATATTCTTTACGATCTAAGAGTGCCTTTGTGCTCCATATTAGAACAATAGGAAGGGTTAGGGCGTATATAACCTTTATGTAGTTTTGATTAAGACGGTATAAACGTATGTGGGTCGGTTGCTGGAGGGCACGACATTGTTCTATAAACAATGATCTATTAGCCTTGTTAGTTCTTTTTACTATATTTGATTTGTGCAATCATATAAAATAAATCATCTTCACACACAGGGTAAGCAGAGGGAACCTCGTTCGACTTTCCGCCGAATTCTGGAGGCATTGCATTTTGCTTCGACACCGGAACGAAGAAATGAAAATTAAATAAATATTTAATTTCCTCGAGTGGAGATCGAACCCACAATAAGTCGCGTTTACAGTCACACTTTGTGCCCTTGCGCCACGACTGGCCTTGAGGCCATATTTGTTTATTTTTAATTCAACACTGAAGAAATATTTAGGAAATGTAAAAGAATATTAAATACTTAATATTTAAAACTTATTCAGTGTTGACACAAGTGGAAAATACGTTTATATGCGGTATATACAGTGTTTATAGTTTATTTTTTTATAATTTACGTTTATGAAAAATTGTGTTTTATAAGATCGACCGATTCTACTAAATTTTTATGATAATTTGAAATTGATCATTATAAATAGCCAAAGGCCAAACGTGACGCAAAGGGTACGACGTGCGACTGTTAATTCGACAGATTACAATTTGTGTGAACTTACAGGTTCGATTTCCGGAAATATCTTTTTAAAAATGGAGTATCTTGAGATTAGATTCCCAGATTCCCTATGTTTATCCTGCTATGTGCGAGATACAGCATGATGCAAAAAAAAAATAGCGTATTATAAAAATAACAACTTGTTTTCTACTAGCCCCGTGCCCTACGCAATTCCTCATATTTATTTGTAGTGAGGGAATTATGATATATGAGGGAATGATTATTTTAACTTTGTAGGCTTTTTGTGTTCTAGCTGCATTAACACTAATTGATCTTTGTTTTCTCATTTTAGGGCTTTATTAACATAAAAATGGCAAAAAAATAAATAAATTGAGACATAATTAAAATTGAAAAAGAAAGAGTATGATCGGAAAAGTAGAAATAAAAGGAAGAGTGATCCTACCAATTTAGAAAAACTTAGCGCAAAAGAAAGAATAAAATATTTTAAGCAAAACGAAAAAGGTCAGGTAAAACCTGTATCTGAAATGAGTTCAACGGAAAAAAGACTAAAACGAAAGAGTTGAAAAAAAACGGTCAAACCTATAGGGACTAAAAAGGTGTGCTGTGTAAGAATTTGGCAAGAGTATTAGGTGCCAAGCCACAGCCAAGCTCAGTCAAGCCTTTTTTCGAAAACATTCATCAAAATAGGGAGGAGCAACAGAGACCGCTGGTAATCGCTAGAAAGAGACAATTAAGACGACGTAGGGCAACGCTTTATGCTAAAATATCCAAATTACAAAATGCTGTTAACGATAAAAAAGAAAAGGTGATAAGTTTCGCAAGAGGTATTAAAGATTAGCTAAAATTTCAAAAATATTGCAAAATTTTAAAGTGCCTATAACCGTGAAGAAGAGACTTATTTTTTTAGAAGTTATTACTAGACAGCTTACGGATCACTACAAATATCAAAACAAACGTAATGACAAAAGGATTTTTTTTGAAGTAATGAAACCAAATCTTATGAAGAAGAATAAATTGCAAAGTTTAGCAAAACTGTTTTTCAAACATGAAACTTGCAAAAGAGCCGGGTGCAGAAAATTAAATACTAAAGCGATGAAAGTTAAACAAGACGTTACTGATTTCTTGGAAAAGGACGAGAATTCAAGGATGTGTACAGGTAAATAAACTATATAAAGAATGAAAACTATATAAACAATGGAAAACTATAAAAAAATGGAAAACAAATATATATAAACAATGTGGATCGGATTGCCGATAGGCAATCATGCTGATAGGAGATATTATTATTAATTCATTGAACTTTTAAAGATTCTAATCCTAATAATTTCGTTCCCGACAAAAACAGCACAACGGGTACATTAATATAAGACTTTATGGAAATATGAAATTTAATTCTGCATAAAATAAAAAAAATATTAGATCTAGTTTTTAGTAATTGTAATTTCAGAACAGAATATAGTACATTATATGCATGTCCAATAGATAAATACCATCCTCCCCTAGTTAGAAGTTATGAAACAGCTAACAAAGTTATATTAGTAGTAATCGCCTGTTCTCGTTAAGTTCTGCCACTCAACACGCAACGAAAATTTAGCAGCAATAATCGAAATTGTGTCAATGTAAACAAAATGACGAATTATTCTATAAACAAACACGTCAAGTGATTGAAACTCCAAAAAAGATTATAAGGAAAAATAATTTATATCCTATATGGTTTTCCACTAACTTAATCAAAAGATTAGCTGAAAAAAATAAATACAGGTTACGTTTCAAAAAGTATGAAAACCCACTAGATGAAACTGATTTCAAATTGCTAAGACAGGTGTGAACTTCTCATAAGAAAAGATTATAAAAATGCATCGATAGAGTTCAAAATAATATATCTATTAATCGTCATTTTTTTAATTCATTTTTAAAACAAAAATCATGTAATAAATATGACTATTATACTAGCTATTATGACACTATCAGCTGTTCATACTAAGAGTTTCTACGTTCACTAATGGAACAGACATTGCCAACAAATTTGCTAATTATGTTTCTAGAGTATATACTCAAAACAAAGTAGTTATGTCATTTAACTTGAGAAATCTCTGAGTGAATCATTTTAATCTGGCGAACTGGTTTATTTGTTAAATCTGTATTTATCAAGACCAAGCTTTGTGAGAAAAAAATAAAGATTTTATTATCTTTATTAATTATTATATGACCTGAAGAACAACAAATAAAACATATTTTTGTACCTTGGCAAAATTTGCAAGCGTGCTTCACTTTTCAATGCTAAAAATTGAGGGCAATTTTTTTACATAATTTAGATTTAACAGAAATATAATTTAATTTATAATTAATATTAGTAGTGTTTATATTTATTATTTCCATCTTGTATGATCATACAAGATGGAATAAATGTAAACATTTGCCTCAACTTTTACATTTTTAGAATTTGTGTGACTGATGACAGAATTATTCGAAAGTTCTAAGGTTTCTATTAAATCAACTCGCTCTCTGAGAAAATTAAAAAAAAATTGAAAACAATATTTGACAATTTTTATCAAGACGCACTTAATATTCCTTCCGCTCATGGAACGCGTTACTGTCTATCTTATGTGTAATAATGTAAATAAGAATAGTATCCCATTGCTTAACAGGTTCGCCTAATGATTCTCAAGCACTCTATTTTTCCTATTAATTTGGTATTTTTTTTTATTAATTTAATCAATTAAATTCTTTGTAATTACTTAAATTAAAATTTAAATTAAAACTACTGATGACTCTTTACGAATGTAAATCAAATGCATGTTGTCGAATCGATCACAAAGGAATTTCCATGCTACCAAATAATCAGCGGATCCCTTAAACAAAGACCTTAAATTATGAAATATATTAAAATTATTCATGTCATCGTTATAATGAATAAGGCTTTGAATGTATCTCGAAACTCTAACTAATTTGTATAAGATCCACAAAATTTAGGAAGTTGAATAGTCATTTACCTCACTATCTTGATCTCTTTTCTAGCATTCGGCAAGAATTTGTTGAGCTAACGATAGTGATTTATATAAAGAGATATAGTAAAGAGATTCGAGGCCAGTCGTGGCGCAGTAGCACAAAGTGTGACTGTAAATCCGATTGATTGTGGGTTCGATCCCCACTCGAGAAAATGAAATATTTACTTAAATGTATATTTCCATTTCTTCGCTCTGGTGTCAAGGCAAAGCGCGGCGTTGAGTTCTGCCACTCAACACGCAAGAATTCGGCAGAAAGTGGGGAACGGAGTATCTTAACACTAAGTTCCTTCTGCCTACCCTGCTATATGCGGGATACAGCGTGAAGCTAATTTAATTTATTTTTAGTAGAGAGATTCGAACTCGCTATGTTCCGCTAACAAACTGTCTATATTGTCAGTACACTCCAGTGATAATTGCACTTCATTATATTGGTCATAAATAGCTTTGAGTCTACTCAAACGCAATTGTGATTCATTTACTTCAGAAGACCTTAATGTTAAAAGTTCTAATATAAATAATTAGAGAATACCGCTACTCTTTCTTAAAACTAGACCTTTTCCTTATAAGCTCCTTATCCTTTGGCATTGCGTAAACTAGTACAGGCGATCTGGAATGTATACAAAATAATAATTACTAACTATATAAGGTACAATGAAATTATGACAAATAATGCGGAATTATTCATTATATATGATAAGTATTTAACAAGTGTATTATATTAACTATATTTTTTTATTAAAATATAATATTTATAAATTAATAAAGTTAATTACAATAATAATTGCTTTATTAAACTGTATAGTTGAATACAAACTTTAGCGGTTATGTAAAAATATTTTGCAATGTAAGTTTTATAATTTAATAATAATAGAAAAATAATATAATTTAAATTTAATAATAATAGAAAAATAATAAAGATATATGTATCTTATAATTATGAAGGTTTTGAATTTTGTAAATTTTATATAAAATGAAAGCAAAAATACACAAGTTATTGTATGAACACTGAGTATAAATAAAATTTAAAAATGTTTGATACTAACCTTTAACAATATTTGAGATCTAAGATACTACTTTAAGAGGTTATTGGGTAAGTAAGCTAATCAAAATTATTATAGTAGAATATCCTAATTCCAGGACACAAAATCTTTTTGTTCTATAACCTTCTAATGACATTGAAAAATTGCACGTCGAGTTCCGGCTATATATATAATTCTTGGTGTCCAACGTCTTTTATTATAAATCCCTTATTTATTATAATTGCTGATGCTGATTCACACATATGTTGGGGTTTAAGGAGTATTTTACAGATACAAATGAAAAAACGTTACACTCGGTACACTTGGGTCAATGAGAAGCGTTTATTAAGATATAAATCAGATATCGTAACGAAATACTGATAGGGTGGGTAGAAAATAAAATAATGACTTTGCTCATATAAATTGCATAGGCGTTTTGTGTGAACATACAGTTTATTAACCAATTAATCAATTTCATATTAATAAAATTTATTAATAATTTCGTCCATAAAGTTTAATAATAACAATCCTATTAACACTAACAGATCTAAAACGAAGCACTCATAACAAAAAATACTTAAATATATTTTACAAATATCCATGGCCTTAGAAGTAATCAGGTATCAGATTTCCTCGCAATTAAGTCGTACCGGGCTTTTGAATCGCGAATGCCAAAGAAACTCGGCTCAAAACACTGTGGCGTATAATTGTGTCCTCTCAGTGTATACCGACGGAGCAAACGGGCGATACAAGCCTTCATTTGCAGATGCGCGAACCTTGCACCTGAAATTCAACAAGAATTTATAATTAAATTTATTGTCAAGAAATTTAAATAAGATATATTTCTTTGTCAGTGCCATCTGATGTGTATAGTAGCAGATTATTATAATATTTTTAGAGATTCAAATATACAATCTATACATTTATAGTAAAATTTATGAACAACTTATGAAGAAATGATTTTTTTAATATATTTTTTTCTAGTGACTATATAATAAACGTGTTTATTAAATTATAGGGTCTACCAAATTCAAATATTTCAAAAAAAATATTGTATAAAACATTTTACCTAAACAAATACGTTGTCCTTCACCAAACGGTAAATAGCTAAATTTCACGAATTTTTCAAAATTCTTTGATGCAAATCGTTCTGGATCAAATTTTTCAGGATTTGTATAGTATTTTTCATCTCTGTGTATAGCAAAAATAGGCACAACTACAATCGATCCATTTTCAATTTTTATACCTCCACTAGGAAGAACAGTATTCTTGGTACACATTCGTTGCATTAAGCCAATAGGTGGATATTTTCTAACTGATTCACTTATAATCATATCTAGATATTTCATTTTTTTGAGATCTTCATAAGAAATTCTGTCCATAGTATTATCTAAAATACTATCTAACTCATCGTGTAATCTTTTTAAAATATTGGGATGATTAGAAAGTTCCATCAGAGTAAAGTTTAAAGAGTTAGCAGTTGTATCCACACCCGCTATGAAAAATGAAAATGCTTGTGCTGCTAATATTTCATCAGTTGGCTCTATTTGATATCCGGTTGAAAGGTCAAACATTGTCCCTTGATTCTGTAACTCTAAACATGTGTCCAAAAAATCATACCGCTTGTCTTGTAGTCTTCTTCTATAATTTAATATTTGCTTCATAATACCAATAAAAAAATCTTCGTGTTCACTAAATGCCTTTAAATTAAGTAAATTGTACAGTTTTGGCCAAATATTAGCGAGAGCAAATTTAAAATTGAAGAGAACAGCTGAATAAATTCTTTTCCAACCTTTGTCTAATATTGAAGACTCCATCGTGTTGTCAGTAGTAGAATTAATACCAAAAACAGTCGCGCTGATGGTAGCTGAAGTAAACGTATGCAAGGCCTCAAATATTTCTTCACTTGTACCTTTATGTTTTTCTATATATTCAGCAAAATCTTCAGCGCACTTTTCCATTATACTAAACATATTTTTTAACTTGTGTGTAGTAAACACTGGTGTCATTTTTTGTCTTATCAGCTTCCAACGCTCGTACTCGTTTATTAAAAGGAGGTTATCCGATAAAACATCTTTTGGATTCGATTTATATCCGCGACCGTGAAAGCTTTGAAAATCACCTTGTAGAACAGCTTGAATATCCTCTAAATTTCTTAAAACAAGCACAGGCCTTGTTCCAATAAATGTTCCCACATATTTTTCTAATGGATAATTATCATAAATCTTTTTATAAACTTCAGGTAAACCACATTTACCAAAAATAAAATGCCACGCATCTTTATCCACTTGTACAATATTACGTTGGATCCAGTAGTTCCGATTGTTAAAATATACGTAAAATATTAACAGAAAGCATGCACTTGTTATTAAAATGAAAAACATTTTACTACTTTAGCACCTGACATTGATATGAGCAAAAGCGTAATGTTTCGATGACTTTATTTCGTACAGATTATTAATTTAGGGATCGGCATATAAATAAAAGAACTTATAGTATGAATATTTATTTTATTTCAAAAGATAATAGACAGACATTGGCAGTTATCACTATAGTGAAATGTATGAACTAAAAAGTGTAAATAAAAGAAAATGGAAAAATCCAATAATTAATGTTTTAATTGATCTCTTTAGGAAAAAAAAAATAAATTAATGTTACGTTTTATTATATCCTTAAGACTAATTTAAATTTAATTTTAAATTGAATTGCAATACCTAGTTAAGTTATCCTATCGCAGACGTTGAGGGTGCTTTCACAAGGAATCACTTCAGGTTATCTTAAGAAATTGGAAAACGAGGGGAATCCTGAGAAGAGTACTGCGAATATGCTGTACTAACTTAGATACTACAAGCTCTCAAAGGACACTTGTAGTAATGATTAGTAGTTGAAGTTCCAACATATTTTATTTTAAACAATTTTCTTTTCTTGTAGGGTAGGAAAAATAATTTAGGATAGGGTAGGAAAAATAATTTGGGTACGTTATCCGTTCTCAGCAGAATAGACAGAGGGAACCTGAGAACCTAGCGTTGAGACTCTCCGTTACCATAACGACACTTCTCTTCCTCATTTTCCAAATTCTGGAAGCATTGCATGGTCATTAGCGGAACTCAACGCCGCGTTTTGCCTTGTAGAGGCAACTAGAGGGAAGAAACGGAGCGTGGTATCCATTTTATAATGAAGCGAGGAACCTTTTTTTTCGAGGAATATTACATTTACCCAAGTAAGAATCGAACATGCAACCCGCGTTTACAGTCACCCATGCGTCAAGACTGGCCTCTTTAATTACTTTATCATAAAACTTAACCTTTACCTAAAAATAATAAAACATATATTTATAAGTATTTTAGAATAATATTTTAACCTACAAACATATTTTATCACAACTGCTATTTAAAAAAATAATAAAATATACAGAACACTGTAGTATAAATTGTAAAGGATCTGTTAAATGAATAAAAAAATATTCCGTTTATTGGGCCAATTTAATTAATTAAGTAATTAAGTTAATTGTCAGATCTTTGAAGTGCATTTAATAATTTGAATTTATTATGATGCGTTTTTAATATACATTTTGATAAAATAAACAAAGGGTCGGGTTAAACACGTGATATTTAAAAATTTTGTTGGAAAATGTGATTCCCATTTTTATAATAATTGCTTGAAAAAACAATTAAAAACTTCAGCTTCACGCTGCACCTCACACACAGCAGGGTAGGCAGAGGGAACCTAGTGTTAAGACACTCCGTTCTTCTCCGACAACTTTCTGCCGAGTTCTGGAGGCATTACATGTTGATGGCGGAGCTCAACGACGCACTTTGCCTCGACACCAGAGTGAAGAAATAAAAAATATAAATGTAAATAATTATTTAATTTCCTCGAGTGGGATCGAACCCACAACCAGTCGATTTTACAGCCACGCTTTGTGCCCCTGCGCCACGACTAGCCTCAATCGGAAAGGACCATTTCCGGACCGTTTTATAATTCGGGCGAAAAGTACTGGTTTAGGCGCGGAAATGACGTAAACCAAAAAAAAATATTTTTTTTCTTTTAGAAAACTGAACCCACATTTTTTAGCTCACTCGTTGCTCCACTGCGTAATAATAGCTTCAATTTGTATTTTCTATCTCACAATGGACAATACTTCGATTTGAAATGCAGGTCTTGTTTTGTCAACGTGCAAGTGCTCTAGATCTTGAAAGCTAAGCTTAGGTTACACTACCAATTCATTGAGTTCCTGTAGTATTAGATTTTATAGAAAAAGTTTTAGCGGCGTAAGCTACGACGTACTAGATGTTCAAGGAGAAATTGTGCTTTAATTGTTTGATAATATAAACGGGTAGATTAGTTTGCCAAAATACTTTCATTCTTTTTTTCAGCTTCACGCTGTATCCCGCATGTAGAAGAATTCAGAGGGTTAACCCACTTTCCGCCAAATTCTAGAGGCATTGCGTATTGAGTGGCAAAACTTGACCCCACGCTTTGCCTCGACACCAGAACGAAAAAATGAAAATATTAAATATTTTATTTCCTCGAGCGCACATCGAACCCACAACCTGTAATGTTTACAATGACACGCTTGTGCCCCTGCACAAGCCACGACTAGCCATAGAAGGTTTTTATGTATTATTCAAGAGCACGTACATAGACTGTTCTATTGTTGTTATTATTGTTGTATCTAATTGAGATAATTAAAAAGGGTACCATTTTTAGCTTTACGCTCTTTCTCTATCGGGGTAGCCAGAATGAACATAGTAAGCCAAGCATCGTAGTTTTTGTTAATCCTGTAGTAACAAGACAAAACGCGCAAGACGCAAGGCCTCGAAAATTGTGCGGACAGTGGAATGTAACACACTTATCACTAGGTTCCCTCTACTTAATCTCCTATTTGCGGGATACAGAGTGGAGCCCAAAATAAAAATACAAATTAATTGATAACTATTTTTTTTTACAAAAACTTGCAGACTTTGTATACAATAGTACATTATGAAGTGAATTCATTATTATCAAAAAAGAATAAGAATTTTAAGTGCTTCTGACCTAATTTTGATATTTTAGCCGATTTTTTTTTTGAAATATCATTTGTTTTACTATATAAATGGTTGGTTGTTTTTATTTTACCATTTTTTTCTAAATGCTTATAAAATAGTACTCTGGAATTGATATAAAATAAATGTATGTTCATATAATTTATAGCTCCAACCACATTATAGTCTTGTTCTTTTCAGTAACAAAAATAAACAGTTTTGTAGTTTTTTTTAAGTTTAGCTATTTTTTTTTTACACCAGTCGTTACGCAGGGGAACAAGCGTGCGATCGTAAATGTGACAGCGTTTTAGATTCGATTCCCACTCGTGAAAACGAAATATATAATATTTTCATTTCCTCACTCCTAACGAGTCAAAGTGCGGCGTTAAATAACGTTACTCACAACGCAATGACTTTAGTGCCTACAAGAAAATTACAAGGAAAGTGGAGAGCGGAAGTGTCTTAATGGGAACGGAGAGTCTTAACACTAAGTTACCAAGATCCCTCTTTCTAGCCTGCTATTTGCGGGATACATTGTGAAACAAAAAAAATAAAAAAATGCTTGCTTTTTTTTAAATTTTAATACATAATTTAAACCAAGCTTTAATGCCAATGTGAATACGACAGCCTACAATATAATAATAGACTTTTAATATCGTCCTAACGATGACCATATCTTCCAGAGCTTCTCATGGATCTCATCTCATCAATATTCGATTTAAACCATTGTTATAATATGTAAGAAATTTCTTAGGAAAACGTACTGCTGTCCTGAATTTTATTGTAAAGTTTAATAAGCTTCGTTGAAATTCAATATGAGAAAACTAGTGGTAAGATGAGAATAGATTTCGTTTTTTTTTTATTTTTTTTTTTTGAGCTTAACGTTATATCGACAACGACATAGCAGGCTGGTTTCTTAGGCAGGAGGAAACCTAATGTCTATCACTGTTCCACTTCCCATCGAATTCTGGAGTCATTGTTTGATGAATGGCGGAACTCAACGCCGCGCTTAGTTCCGTTATCAAATTGAATGGTATAAAAATTGAATATTTCATTTTCTTAAGTGCGAATCGAACTCAACCTGCCGCATTTACAATAACACGTTTGTGCCTCACCACGTTTATTATTTATATTTTTATCAACTTCACGCAGTACTGGACATGTACAGTCTAGTACAGACTGTACTTTAACACTAAGTTGCCAGATTTTGTCTCGGTGGAAAGCGGGATTTTTATTTCTGGAATTGTTAGTAACTTATTAAAAAAATGGTAAATATTTAAAACAATACAAACAAATTGTAATCAATACATTAATATAATCTGTGAAAATAAATCAAATAAATCAGCTTCACGCTGTATCTCACACACAGCAGGGTAGGCAGAGGGAACCTACTGTAAGACACTCCGTTCCCCACTTTCTGCCGAATTGTGGAGGCATTGCGTGTTAAGTGGCAGGACTTAACGCCGCGCTTTGCCTCGACACCAGAACGAAGAAATGGAAATATAAATTTAAGTAAATATTTCATCTCCTCGACTGGGGATCGAACCCACAACCAGTCGGTTTTACAGTCAGACTTCGTGCCGCTGCGCCACGGCTGGCACGATGATATGCAATTTATTATACATGCACATCTGTTCATGTATAATAAATTGCAAAATCTATGTATAATTATGTAATTAACTTTTCTAATGGTGTGATATCAGAAATAAAGTCTTTTTTTTTATTCAAAAAATAAAGCACCTAATTAAAAAAGAATTCTCAAAGTGCGTGGAATAATTCACGAAAAGCAGGACCATGTCTGTCCTACGGAACATTTAAATTTTTCAACCAAAAACCGGGATGTTCCGGCAAAAACGGGACGTTTACCAACGCTGCTAGGTTCCCACTACCTACCCTGGTGTTTGCGGGAAAAAGCGTGAATCTATTATATAATACAACAAATATTACTTAATATACACAAAATTAATTCTAGTCTAATAATTTCTATACATTGACCCGTACAATACTTGTACCTACATATGAAACTGTCGAGCCCAAGCGACATCAAAGGCGACACAAAAACCTTTCAGTAAATTAGTGCCTTTGAATGTTTGTATATGCCTTGTTATGTGAAAACATTTTGCTTTGGAAATATTATGTTTAATATGACGCTCTCGATGTTCCGTTGTTTGACATTAAATAATTCTATTTTTATTGTGTATTGTGAGGCCGGTCGTGGCGCAGCGGCTTGAGGTGTGACTGCAAAACTGACTGGTTGTGGGCTCGATCCCCACTCGAGGAGATGAAATATTTACTTACATTTATATTTCCATTTCTTCGCTCTGGTGTCGAGGTTAAGCGCGGCGTTGAGTTCTGCCACTCAACACGCAATGCCTCCAGAATTCGGCAGAAAGTGGGGAACGGAGTGTCTTAACACTAGGTTGCCTCTGCCTACCCTGCTGTGTGCGTTTTTTATTGTAATTTTATTAAAAATATGTTTTTATATTTGAGGCCGTCGTGGCGCAGTGGTACTGCATCTGATTTTCAGGGTAACGTTCGTGCCTTCGATTCCATTCGGAAGGAATGAATTATTTCCATGTCTTCGATCTAGGAAGAACATTGTCCCATAAATTGGTTGGAAAATGGGCCACGGAGTGTCTTAACACTAAGTTCCTTCTGTCCTACTACATTGTTATACGCGGAATAGTGTGAAAAAAGTAATTTTATGTATTAGACTAATCGTCGTTTGTTGTGTTTATAGTTAGGCGCAAAATGGAAGATCGTGATTTTTGCCGTTCCTGAGAAATTTTAAGTTTCAACTTCCTATTTCCAATAGTTTCATGTATTGTTTGATGTATTTTTAAGATGCCTTACCGCGTAAAAAAACAGAACCCTTATAGAATCACTTTGTGAAATCACAGATGTACATATCTGTCAATATCGTATACAGATACTATTTTTATATGTTTTCTAGGATTTTTTTTTCTTTCCTAGACGTGGAATAACACTTTAAAAATGTTAAAAATATTTAAGAACTAGCATTCTCTCGTGCTAAATGATAATTCTAAGAAATTATCCTATGGTAGTGGAAAATTGTAAAAAGTCCCCTACATAGATTCTAGCAATAAAAAGGAGTTGTAACAAGCATATAAGAATTTTGACGTAACCTGATGAGAACGTATGGCTTAGTTGTTCAGAGCCCTTGAACGGTTAAAAACATGCGCGGGTTCAAATCCCGCTACGTACAATTTTTTATATACTTACTAAAAAAAAGTATTATATCGTATACAGGTTATTAATATCAAAAACGGTCCCTTTATAATCGTGAAATTGGTACGGAACAAAGTAGGCGAGCCCTCGACTGGTTTTTAATAGATACTATTTAGGAGACAGCTAGTTAGTCATAACGCATCATAAAGATTTTTTATCACCCAAATCATTCCATCTTTTTGAATACTGCATAAAATATTACGAAAAAATAAATTATTTCCTCAAAAACATAGATTGAAATTGAAAAAAGTCACCATCTATTTTAATTCCAACATAATACGCGACTCATCAATACTGACCGACTTTCCGGATTTATTTTACGGAACAACAGACCCTATATGTCCAACTCTGTGTTTCAAAGTAAAAAATATATTTTTTTTAGTACAATGTGTCTGTAGGGAACTATTATTTACATTTATAGTTTATTTAATATTTCTTATTTATATATTTCAATATTGTAATTTATTTATTTATCATTTATACACATACATAAAATCATACATACGTTTAATAGGATTTATATATTTTGTAATAGGTATTCGTATTTAGTATATTTATATAAAAGCGATCGCTGCCGTCGACCGAACCGGTAAGGCGTTATAACATTTACGCCTACCCACTTGTCGACGGCATATTTTATTTATAACAGTCGATGCTTGCCACTCGATGCGCTTTCTATACGTTCCATTATTTTCTTTATTATTTCCTTCCAAATCGGTTTTTGTCGTGTTCTGTTTTATATATATGTTTGTGGTTGACTTTACTGTATATCGTGTCGTGTATAATTGTGTTAACACTGTATGTACATTTAAAGTGGTGTTGATTAAACTCAGTGCTATTCGTAAGTAGACTTTTATTCATCTCCATCAACACTACATGTCTATATATACGTACGTAATGTATGTTTGTATGTATATATGAAATATTAAATGTGGGCGTTATTAAAAACCTTTCATAGTGTGCCTTGAAAGTCCAATTATACAGTAGATTTTTTAATATAAATAGTAAAGTTAACGGACGGATTTCGACTTGCGCCTTTTCGGTAGTGAAGTAGACTAAAAACTATATTGATTACACCATATTAATACATCATCTAAGGCCAATCTAGTCGTGGCGCAACGGCACGAGGTGTGACTGTAATACCGACTGGTTATGGGTTCGATCCCCATTCGAGGAGATGAGATATTTACTTAAATTTATATTTTCATTTCTTCGCTCTGGTGTCGAGGTTAAGCGCGGCGTTGAATTCTGCCACTCAACACGCAATGCCTCCAGAATTCGGCAGAAAGTGGGGAACGGAGTGTCTTAACACTAGGTTCCCTCTGCCTACCCTGCTGTGTGCGGGATACAGCGTGAAGCTGATTTAATTTGATTTATTTTTATTTTATCTAAGGTCATGGATAGATAGTGTGACAGAATCTAACAGTAAACACGGCGATTGTGGTTTCGATTTCCACTCGGGAGAATGAAATATTTAATATGTTATCATTTCTTTGCTTTGGCAACGATGCAAAGCGCGGCGTTGTGTTCCGCCTCATCTCGAGAAATTGGCAGAAAGTGGGGAACGAATAAAGAGAACGAAAGATAGTAGAGAGTTGTGTATGACATTTGTATAACACGTTCTAAGAGCTCAAGGAACTCTAACCGCAAATAGCAGATTTTACATTAAAATGATTAACCTAATATTATGTAAACTATAGCCTTCCTTGATAATTGGAAACTCCAAGACAAAAAGATTTTATCAATTTGGACCAGTAGTTCCTGAGATTAACGCGTTCAACCAATCAAACTCATCAGCTTTATAATATTAAGTGCCTTTAGATATATATATTGCATATACGACAAACTGCCAAACTTGGAAGTCGACACCGCCGTTCAATTGACTTGTACGTGAAAAGATGCAAAATTACTTTGGTACTTATATAAACATTTTGATATATACCCGCTCTGATAATAATATATACGGGGCGTTAATTTCCGCCACTCAACACGCACTGCCCATAATTATGGCAGAAAGCTGAGAACGGAGTTTATTGACACTAGCTTCTCGTAGTGTTGTACTGCATGCAAGATAAAATGAGAAGATGAAAAAATATCAACTACACATTATAAATTTGTTTAATTTTTTTAGTTTCTCACTATTTCCAGGAGAACCTAGTGATAAGCAGAGGGAACCTAGTGTTAAGCCACTCTGTTACCTATTATCCGCCGAATTCTGGAGGCATTTCGTGTTGAGAAATTAAACGCCGCCTGCCTTGACATCAGAGCGAAGAAATAAAAAAATATATATAACGTTTCATCAAGTGGGAATCGAACCTAAAGCCTGTCACGTTTACGCTGTTATACGATTGGCCTTTGTGTTATTTATAGATATAGTATTTTCATTTAAATTGAAATTAAATAGATTTTAATATAAAAAAATATTTTTCATTGTAATCTTTTTAAGTTTCCGGTGTTGAAAAAAAGAAAAATCTTATGTAATATAAGGTAAAATAAATTAATGTTTAATATATAAAATACATACAACTTAGAAAATTGATGTTTGGCATGTTGCTCCTAATATATTAATATGTATCGGCGTGTAGGGGATACGACGACTTCTTAAAAATTCTACGGGCAGAGGGAACCTAGTGCTAAGACATTCTGTTCCGATTAAGACTCTTTTGTTCCCCAGTTCCTCAGAGACATTACGTGTTAGCGGAACTCAACGTCGCGCTTTGTTTCGTTACTAGAGTGAGGAAAATGAAAATGTTAAATATTTATTTCCTCGAGTGGAAATCGAATTCACAACCTGTCATCTTTGGCTTTCTTGGGCCACGACTGGTTTGTCTTTTTTTTAATTATAATAAAATCAGTTAAAGTCGTCAAAGACATTAATGTTAAGGGAAACTTTTAAAAAAATAATAATTACCGTAGATTTTAAAGTATTCTCAGCGTCGCGTCCTCTGCGGGGGTGTAACCAACAAGAAAAATACCACTCACCCAGAACTTTGCACTCTCATTAAAACTTCGAACAAAAATTATATAAATGACATCGGTCTGTGTATATTTTTTCTTTTGCTGTTTTAACATTGTTGATATTATGTTCGGGTCACGGTTTTCGTTTTTCTTTTTAATTATTGTTTTTTTTTTTTGGTTATTTTTTTTTTGAGAAGTTGTATGAGTTTATATGTATATAAACATGTTTTTTTTTCAGCTTTTTTCAGGTAGAACACACTGGTCCTAGCTGTTTACTCGTTCGTTTGAAATGTTTTGTGTTGAGCGGCGGAACTCAACGCTGCATGTTGTCTTTCTAGAGTGAGGAAAAGAAAATAATTAATTCCCTAGAATGAAAATCATACCCATTTTCGACATGATAACAGTTTGCCGCTGGATAACGAAGATGAAATGGCCAACTGGTCTCAATTTTCTTAGTTTCAACTTTCAACAAGCTTGTTTGTTTGATCTCAGGAACTACTGATACTAATTTTTTTTAAAAAATCCATAAATAAAATTAATCCAGGTTGAAACACATCTTGTGTTAGAATGGTAAGTTATCAAATTTAACTCGGCCACTTAGAATGTGCCATGTGTCACATGAAAATACTCTGAATAGGGTAAAAAACTGGTATCCCAATAAAACCGTTACAAAAAATATATTATTATAAATGATGAGGCCCTAGTACATCACACAATGCCTCAATAATTCACGGAAAGTGCTGAATAGAAGTGTCTTAATAAGAATGAAGTGTCTTAACACTAGGTGCCCAGGTTCCCTGTCTATTCTGCTTTATGCAAGAAAGGTAAAGCGTGAAGCTATAGAAGAAATAAAAATGAAATTGTCGTAGCGCAGTGGGCCAGTGTTTGACTGTAAGAACGACTGTCGTGGGATTGATTTTCGTTCGGAAAAAATTATATATATTTAATTTATTTTTCGTAGATATGGTGCGGCGTTAAGTTCCTATGATTCCGTTTTAAATAGTAATACTTAAAAAGCAATGTTTGCAAAAATCTGCGGAATGTGGGGAACGTAGTGTCTTAACACTAGATTAGTTCTGTTTATGTTGCTGCGGGATATAGCGTGAATTTGTAGTTATTATATTTTTGTAGTGATTTTTTTAATAATAATTATTATTATACTCTCCTGGCGATGTCATTAAATAGTAAAATTAAATATTAGACTTCCACAACAGCAAGACTTTAGAATATACTTCGGTACCCAAAAATCAAAACAAAAAGATGCATTTTCAAGCACATCCGCAATAATATCTGCATTTTTGTACATTCTCCTTTTTATTTTTTAATGGGAGAGGTCAACGATCATTATCATAGTGCCGTCACAGACAGTTGAAAGAAAAGTTTTAAAAAAGAATAATTTATCTTTTTTTACGTTCCCATATAAAATATACTAGGATTTAAATTGTATTTTTTACTTTAATGCAGCTCCCGCATCTACTACAGTAGGTAGAACCTAACAGAATAACAACTTCACATTTTTTAGAGTGGGGACAAGACGGAACCTATATAATTTTATCATATTTGTCAGTCCTTTCATGCATGTGTCATAGTCAGTTTACCCGGAGACGAACGAAAGTATCTTGATGGGGGCAAAGAGTCTTAATACCAGTTTCCCAGGTTCCCTCTGCGTACTCTGCTATGTGTAAGATACAGCGTGAAAATAAAAATCTTTTCCCCGACTGAGTGTCGGAGCTACGGCCATCGGGTTCACAGTCAAATGATTGCCCTAATGCGCCCAGCGAACGCAGCGCAGCGTTGAGTTTCACCAGTCAATACGTAATGTTTCGAAAATTGAGTCGAACATAAAGAACGGAATGTCTTAACACTAGGTTCTCTTTCCGCTGAACTGAAAGTTGCTAAATATAATTAAATACATTTTTTATTATATTTTTTTTAATTTGTTGATTATAATATAATAAATAATAACGATAAACACGAGGTAATAACTTAAGTGTGTTATAATTACTCAATTAAATTTACATTACACGTTTATTATTTAAAGATTTAAAATAGCAGAAAAGGATGTTTAAAACAAAAATGAATTCAAGGTGGCCAGCTTCTGATTAAATCACTGACGTAAGAAATCAAAACCGTATACATTTTTTTACCTTTAATTTTAACCGACTTCTGTAAAAAGAGAAGGTTATCAATTCGACTGTATTTTTTATGTTTATACCTCAGAACTTTTGACTGGGTGAACCGATTTTGATGATTTATTTTTTATTTGAAAGTGCTTTATTGATTATGTCTTTTACTGATTATAAAACTATTTCATTATTAATTACAATTCTTGAATATGTACATTAGGATTTTGTGTATGTACATTATTATTAGGGGAAAACCGGGAAACTTGCCCAGATGGGAGAGTTGAACCATTTTTCGAAAACGTATTTAAATTCCATGTGAACAAAATGTTAATGCGTTCATAGGGTCACATGTAAAAGGTTAATAACATGTATGCCACAATTTTTCATCACGGCAATATCATTTGTCAAATTGAATGTCAAACGTGTTTTTGTTGCTGCGGAGTACTTTTTAAATGTAAGTATTTTTGTAATTGCTGTCGTGTTTATTGAAGTAGTGCATGTTATTATTATTATTATTATTATATTACTGGATAAATATATTTTAACGCGTGTAAAGTGTTTTATTTCCTATGATCACAGGTTTTTCTATGCTTAAAAGTGAGATTACTGTAAGCGGACAGTTGAACAAGAGTGGGTGCGAGAGACATGGTCAGGTAAAGGGAACAAAATTCAATCTGGCCATGTAAACCTAAAAAAATATAATAAAAAAAGTAATTAATATGAAAAACACTGTATAAGTAGATATATTACAGATACCATATTTTTTCAAACACTTCATTATTGTAATTACATGCAATAGTAAAACAGGGTAATTATTGTGTAAGTTTAGTAAATAAAAATATTATAAGTCAAGCTAAATTTTTTTTTTCTCTTTAATAATATGTTCAACTATTCCTATCCTCCGGTTTATGTGTCGTTTTACCCGCATTATATTTAAAATACAATTAAGCAAATATATACCTAGTGGAGTAAGGCAACGTGAAAATGTAAAATCGATTTTCTAAACCTTATGAACAAATTATGATATTTTATATAAAAAGTGGTTTTGCTCTCCCGAACTCCCCCTATTATTATTTAATTCTACAAAAGTCACAATTGGATTTTAGTTTATATGCTTACTGTCAACAGGAAATGTTTATCGCACGCTAAGCACTGAACCATGCGAAGAGAGGAGAGAGAAGCGTCTGTCTGGGCTTGATTCCTATTCGTGGCTAAAGAAACAAAACTCTAATGATAAATTAAAAAAAAATGCAGATAAAATGTCATGTATTACATTAATTTATTAGTTAAGTTATAAAATACATTTAAAACATGTATTATGTATTGCTTTTTAGTTTATTCGTCGGTTAGTTTTTTTATTTAAAAGTTTTTGTCACTTTTGTGTATTGTAAAATAGTAGACTATTAGTAAAAGCGGAGAGACGCCAATTAAATATTGCAAATCGAATGGTAACTGGTCTCAAACTCGTAAAATTAAAAAGTGAAACTCAACAATATTTTTGAGAAAAAATTAAAGAAATACACTACATATTCTTAGGTTGAAACTGTATCCCACGCATAGCATGGTTAGGAGTCAATCTGGGAACTTAGTGTTAAGATATTCCGTTTCCCATTAAGACATTAAATATTTATGTAAGTAGAGTAACATCTCGAACTGTAGGTTAGTGCATGGTGGACTACGTTACTGGCTTCGTCGAATTGCGAATAACTCGCGACTGACTCCGGTGTTAACAACCCTGCAACTCAATCTTTCCGTTTGAAAATAATGGATGGTAGTCGTGTTTCTAAAACAAATTTTCAGGATTTGAGCATGTAATTATGATTTTCAGTTGTTTTTCTCTTCATCTCAGCTTAGCGAGTAGGTCGGTACTAAACTTGATTTTACCAGGAGCAAGAAAATGAAAATAAAAAAGATTGTTTTATTCTTTTTTCTGCATACCAGCGTGAATAGAGGGAATTTAGACTTAGAACACTTCGTTTGTTGTAGCGGAACCCAACCCCACGTTGTGTTTTCTATTCTTATTAACATAAGTTAATAAGTTAACACAAGACATATTATTGACTTTTTTCCCTTCAAATTGTGTACGTGGCGTACAGTTTACTTTATGACTCGATGTATGAAGCTTAAGCCAAGCACTGTTTGCGGACGATTTATGTAAAAACGCGACGTGTTTATTCAAAGTTCGGTGAACTCGGGAATTATAGTGGAAAAAAAATATTTTTGTACTTTTCAAGCAATTTACTAGAATGAAGATAATATAATTTAATGTGGAAAAGCTGTCAGTGCCAAATCTTCATATAACTTAACATTCTTTTTAAGCTTCACGCTGTATCTTGCAATATGCGTGCAGGGTACGCAGGAAAAAACTTACTGTTAAGACACTCCGTTCCCAATTTGTGCTGAATGCTCATCGCTTTATTTTGTATGACGTAAGAAAAATATATATAATTACTCCCCGAGTAGGAATCGAACTCACCATCAAATATTTCATAATTATTTTAAATTTTTTGCTTTGTTCACGACACAAAAACTCAGGGTTGAGTAGCACCACTCAACAAGCAATAACTCAAAGTCTTTGATGAGGACTGTGTCTGACTGAACTCTAGGTTACTCAAAAAATATTTACATTAAAGACCGTTTATTCAAATAATGTACTAAGAGAAGTTTATACATACATACGAGTACATGAAGTAATTCTCAAAGGAACGTAGTCCAATTCAAGATATCGAACATTTCCTAAGCTTGACCGTTTAATTAACTATTCAAGTTGGACTCAAGAATGTCTGATAGTTACCTAACCTTAGGGATTCTTAGGTAATGAAAACTATTTGGACCATTTTTATTTATGTACTAGTGACCCACTCGCGGCTTCGCCCGCATACTACTTATATTCTTTTATTATTTGTCATAAGATAATATAAATTATACATTCAATAATTTTGAGAAAGTGTAGGCATTACATGGCTGCTTGAGAGGACGAAATCGGGCGGCAAAGGCGCCCTCGAAGGACCACGAGTCCTTCGAGGGCGCCTTTGCCGCCCGATGCCGCCCTGTGCTTGCCGCCGTAAACGGAGAGTTGAATTATTTTAAATTTACATTTTCTCAAAAAGTATACGTTCAAATTATATACTATTAAAACCAAAACATATCTTCATAAAATTTCCTTGATGATGGAATAACTTTCGATCATAAGTTTTAATGTCTTTCACCTTGCAATTTTCAATTATTTTTACTCACAAAATGCCTTATTGTGACTTATTTATAGGAGATCTTAGAAGAATATCGGTATCGCGGACTTTTTTTTAGAATTAATAAAATATAATATTTCTTCCATACAATGTACTGACATATATTTGACTATTTTTGCAGCGCACGGGCTTAAAGCAATTCAATGGCGCTGATTATTATTGTTATTTAAGGCTAACTAAGACTTACACCGTAATGTTAGTTATAGCACTCCTAAAGAACGTAGTTTTCATACAAAACCAAAAATAAGTAAAATATTATAAGATGAGGCCAGTCGTGGCGCAGAGGTGTGCGGCTGTAAATGCGACAGGTTGTGGGTTCGATTCCCACTCGAGAAAATGAAATATTTTTATTTTCTCGATATGGTAATGAGGTGAAGCACTACGTTGAGTTCGGCTATTCAACACGCACTCCCTCCAGAATTTAGCAGAAAGTGGGCAACGGGAGTATCTTAATGTGAAAGAATTCATTCATAGTTCGAAAGGTTCTCGCTGCCTATCCTGTTCAGTGTGGGATACAGCGTGAAACTCAAAAAAATTGCAAATTGAAATTCAATATACCAGGTGGACTATTGATATTACCTCTGCCTTAGTAATATATTTATTTAAATATATATATAATATAGTTAATATCAATTTCACATGGAAAATCGGTAATTAATTGTATTTAAACATATTATAGTTTATAATATGTCGATGCGTCCATAATTTAAAAGCTGTTTGTTCTGTATAATTATATATATTGAAATGATTAATTAATAATATGTGTATTATATATGAGGGCTCTGTAGCGCAGTGGGATTTTCGACTATAATCTAGTAATCTAGACAGTTGGGAGTTCGATTTCCATTTGAATTAATTATTTTCATTTAATGCTCTCCGCAGATAAAGCGTGGAGTTCCTTGACTAAATAAGCTGTCTTGAAAACTAGTCGGTGTACCGGTAACGGAGTGTCTTAACATCCTCACCCAACTATTCTAATCGGGAGAAATCGTATAACTGGATTTTATTATACAAAATACTAATAAAGAAAGCTGTGAAGTAAAGTCCAAATATTACTTGAGATAATGAACATTTTATTTTTTTTAAAGTATATACTTAGGTGTAATCTATATATTATATTCGTCAAGTAATATATCAGTAATTTTTCATGAATGTGATTAAATATGCAAATTGAAAACTGGTTGTTTAAAGTAAATCAATTATACGGGCGTGACAGTTTTATTACTATGGATCAGGGGCACAAGGGTGAGATTATAAACGTGACAGTTGTGGCTTCAATTCCCATTCGGGGAAATTTATTCGCACTGACGACAAGGCAAAAAGAGCGGCGTTGAGTTCAGCCACTTAACACGCAATGCCTCCAGAAATCAGCGGAAAGTGGGTAACGGCAGTGTGTGTGTGTATGTGCCTTATACAAGGTACCCTTTGTCTACCATGTAATGTGCGGGATATAGTGTGAAGCTATAAATAAAAATATTTAGCCACGTATATAGAACATCATAAAATAATAATCAGCTTCACGCTGTATCCCGCACACAGCAGGGTAGGCAGAGGGAACCTAGTGCTAAGACACTCCATCCCCCATTTTCTGCCGAATTCTGGAGCCATAGTTGAGAGGCCGAACTCAACGCCGCGCTTTACCTCGACACCAGAGCGACAAAATGGAAATACAAATTAATGTAAATATTTCATCTCCTCGAGTGGGGATCGAACCCACAACCAGTCGATTTACAATCACACTTTGTGCCCCTGCGCCACGACTGGCCTCACATCTATATAGAAGATTAATATTTTTATTTCGCGCTAGTGAGAGGTATGCAGAGGAAAGGAAAGAAAGTGATGCGGTGTTGCATTTCTATATTCACACTATAATAGTTATTTTTTAGTTATACAGTCAACTAGGAAATTACAGGCAATATTTCCTTCATATTATAGTTAGATGTATTTTTTCTAGTTGACTAATAATGTATCACCTTCTAAAATGCTCAAATTTCCTTATCTCTAGAACTACTAGCCCGAATGTGATAAAATTTTAATTGTTTTTCTCTTGAAAAGGATGTTGATATGACTTTTCGTTTTTGAAAAATTTGTAGATACGCAAAAAACGCTTACGAAAATCTCACACGGTTCAAGAGCTTTAATAGATAACTAGCAGTTGCTCGCGACTTCGTCCGCGTGAATATGAAGATTTTTTACTTAATGTAGATAGGCAAACATTTGTCCGCTATCTCACCTGGTGGTAAGTGACGATGCGAACGTTGGTGGAGCATGCTTACCTAGGTAATGCCTATTCAATCTTGCCTTGAAAAGGGCCAAGTTATACTTGTCGGGGAACAGTTCAGTAGGCAGGGAGTTCCCACTCTTGAGCAGTTCACATTAAGAAAGTGGAGGCGAAGCGCTGCGTGCGAAAAGGTGGTAATATCGACGACATGTGGGTGAAATCCCAAAACACAAACAAACAATAAACAAACTATTTTTACATTTCAGTCAATAGAAAATAAAACTAAGAAACTGTTTTTAAATAAAATTTAATTGTTATTTTTATAAAACCTTTTTATACACCACATTTTTAGTTTTATTTTCAAGCTGTAGTATAAATAAATTTTTAGCAGAACTTACTCTAGAACAGGCCACATATAATTGACCGTGAGAGAANAAAATATATAGTGTGTATTATTCATAATTAACTATGTTATTTATGTGTATTGCCATGCATATTTTATTTTATTTATTTATTAATTTTTTTCTTATACTCAAGGTACATACTGTTACATTACGATATCTCAAAAGATAAAAGACTAATTTAATCAATTAGCGACCCGCTCGCGGCTTCGCCCGCTGGAACTATATAATGGTTTATTTATCTAAACCAATATAACTTTCAAAACAAAATATATATACATTGAAAACTGAACTTGCAGTTAAATCAATAAAACAGTTATTTTGTAGCAATTTTGCCAAAAATACTTTAATATAACATTTTTTATTTATGAGCCAATTTCAATAAAACAACCACTAAATGTTAAGAGAAATTTGCCAGCAGTAAAAACTGAATTTAAATCGGCTATGCCGTTTCTGAGGTTAGCGTACGAAGCAAACAATTTTTAAAATAATTATTTTTGGTACAATTACATCAGCGAATGTTCCCAAAAACAGATTTTCTCACATATCTTCCATGTACGAACAGCGGTAAGTTACATTTTTATTATATGTATAGATATAGATTTATAGTCTATCATGATTATAAAATACTAAATCATGTAGCGCGTATGTGTTAAAGTCATAAAAAAAGAAGAATATTATCCAAAGGAGAGAAACACTTTATTGTTTTGTTCCAAGTTTTAAGACACTTCGTTTTGACATTACATGTTGATTGGTGGGATAAAAGGCCGTGCTTTGTCTTGTTAGCTGAGTTAAAAAAATGAAAATAATTAATTCCCTCGAGTGTGAACCGAATTCCCAAATGTCGCGGTTTACAGGCAAATACTTTACCGCTGATGGCGTTCGGTTTTTTCATCGGCCATGAAATAAAACATTAATTACCCTACTATCCTACTATCTCAGCACAATTTAAATTGCGAGAAAAATGTAACAGCAACCTTCATAATTATATGACTTTATACATATTATAATGATTTTATGACAAGTTCATTAATTGCGTATCTCGTATATTATGAGGTGAGTCGTGGCGCAGGGGCGCAAAATGTGACTGTAAACGCGACTTTGTGGGTTCGATCCCCATTTGAGGAAATGAAATATTTATTTAAATTTATATTTCCATTCCTTTTTTTTGACTTAGACTAAATGTAGACTAGTTCTGGACTAGTTCCGCCACTTCGGTGGAAAGTGGGGAACGGAGTGTCCTTAACACTAGGTTCCCTCTAGTGCTGCGAAATACTATGCTTATTTATTATTATTATTATTTATGCTTATTTGGTTTTAACTTAACAAAAAATATTCATTTTAAATATATTACGATTTTAAGCTCTTATTATTATCAAGTATTGAAGAATAACAAACAATAGCATATAGCCAGGATTGTTTTCATTTAATATTAAATTTTAAAAGATACCCATCCTGGTCCACCATCCAATGGGTCCTTTAAAACTAATATAACACAGAGCTCAATTTCCAGGACGTACATTAAAACTCATTCAGTCGAACGTGGAGCGTCGTAATAATCCGCTTTTGTTTACATCAACGTGGATATACCAAAATTCAATTTAAATATGATGGCTCGGAGCACAAACACGGCATCAGCGGGATTTAAATGACGCGCGCCAATTGTCCGGGGTTCCGTTAGGTTACACACAACGGTCGTTATTTGAAATCATTCGTGTGTTGATATATTCGTATCAGGGCTTGTTAAGGTTACCAATTCACATTTAAAATTAACGTTAATTACCGGTAATTCCATACAGATACTTAAGTATCGTTACTATTTGGTAGCGATACTTGCTAACTTAAAGGAAAAATGCCATAATAATAAGGTTAATATTGCGTTAAATCTTAAAGTAAAATTTAGTGTTACTTCGAAAGTAGCGATAAAAGTAGCGGTAAAAATCATCCTATTATTTAGTTACTTTATGCGACGTTGCCGTTTTCTCCTCGCCAGTAGGCGGGCGGGCGGCGGCTCCCTTCGGACTGTCTGTTGCCACGTCGTTTGTTGTGAAGCATTAGGATATGCTTGCATATTTATTTAACCTATTCAACTAATTGACGAATACATAACATGACCATTTTTGGTCGGCTCAAAACATGACATTGAAACCCTTAAATAAATAATAATTCATTCCCCCGCGTCCATTTGATTTAATTAATTAATAAATTTACTACTACAAAATTTATTTATCATAAGATAATAATTACAATCACATATCCTTAACTTTTATTTTTATCAAAAAAAATCAAAATCAGCTTCACGCTGTATCCCGCAGACAGCAGGGTAGGCAGAGGGAACCTAGTGTTAAGACACTCCGTTCCCCAGTTTCTGCCGAACTCTGGAGGCATTGCGTGTTGAGTGGCAGAACTCAACGTCGCGCGTAGAGTCGATACCAGAGAGCAGAAATGGAAATATAAATTTAAGTAAATATTTCATCTCCTCGAGGAGGATGAACCCACAACAGTCGATTTTATAGTCACACTTCGTGCCGCTGCGCCACGACTGGCCTCAAATAAAAAATATTAAATTTTTATAATATTTTTGTTAAATAATATAGTCATTACGACGCATGCGAAGAAAGCATATTTTAAGCAGTTTCTTGATTCTTAAGTTTTGAATATAAATAAGAATATCTTTTAAATAACAATGAACATTCTTACAGTCAATAAATTATTTTCTCAAATAGATAAAATAGTATAAATGATAGTCATATCGACGAAAAAATATTAAAAATGTTAAAAAATATTAAAATACGTAAGATAAAAAAAAATATTATATATTACAGAATACTTATATATAAGCAATAAAGCTATTTTATGATACAATACAAAATGATATTTTCTATTGAGGAATCACACAAATTTTATACATTTTCACAAAAATACACAATCATACTCTATTTCCCCGAATGGGAATCGAACCCACAACCTGTCTCGCATTTACAATAACCCGCTTGTGCTTCTGCGCCACGATTTTTGCGCTTCTGGCCTCATTATATCTATGTATATGTAAAGTCCAAAATAATATTTTTTGTATTTAAAATTGTTGTTGATTTATTTATTCTGACACTATACTATTCATAATATCACGTTTTTTATTGATACTATTGAGAATTTTCAAAAACCAATAATAATTAATAATACTTTGCCCGCCTTGGGAATCGAACGCAAGATCCCTTGCTCGGGAATCGCTTCAACCACTTCACTAGCGAGGCAGTTTATTTTTATACCTTTCCATAAAATGAATAACCATTATAAAGTAAATACTGCTCTAGTTTATAAATATTATTATTATTACTAACAGCTCCCGCTTGAATTATAGATATAATAATAATAATAATAATTAAGCCCTTTATTTCACACCCACATATTTACATTTTAATTGTCGTTAATCTTATATTAATGTTAGTATGAAATATTTGATATAAAGCTAGTGTTAGTACTGTTAGTTATCTAATTCTTGGATGTGAATCCCTGTTTGGGTGAAGGCCTCCTCCATCCTCTTCCATTCTTCTCTATTTTTTGCTATCGTCGTCCAATTTATTCCCGCAATATCTATTATGTCATCAGTCCACCGTCTTGTTGGCCTGCCTACCTTTCTCTTTCCTATAGGACCTTTCCATTTTGTAGCTTGTATGGTCCAGCGTTGATCAGAGTAGCGTGATATATGACCTGCCCATTGCCATTTAAGCTTCAGGGCTTGAGATAACGCGTCCGTTAGTCTAGTCCTACTTCTAATGACTTCGTTTCTTATTTTGTGTATTTTTCTTACTTTTAAAATGCTTCTTTCCATAGCTCGTTGTGTTATCTGAATTTTTTGTTTAAGTTTTCTCGTAAAAATCCACGTTTGGCTACCGTACAATAAGCAAGGTAGAAGAGAAATGTCAAATACAGTTTTCTTCAGNGGTCTCTTTGCTTAACTATTCGCGAGATAGAGTGTGAAGCTAAAGAAAAGAAAAGCAATTCAAATAATTTGAAGTAACCATTGCGGATGAGTTTCGCCATTGGAGACTCAATGTCTCCAGAAGTGTCTTTATGTGAAAGAAGAAGAAGAAGTAGGTATCTTAACACTAAGTGCCCAGCCCACACTACCTACTGCAACCGTATGTACTGTGGGTAATTTTACGTTTTCTAAAATTTTCTTTTAACAAAAAATAACACTTTAAAATTTCTATACGGCAGATATGACCCATTTACATTACAAATTATTATAATATTCTATTATACAATAAACTATTAAAATATTCGCTACCTCTTCGTCTAACGTTACCATGCAGCCGAAGCGCCTTCATTATTCTCTAACGATATCGCGTTAATCCTAATAGAATATACTATACTACTTGTTTTTAGTCTTTTTAGTTTTATGCAGTCGGGGTTTTCTGTTTTTTTTTTTTATATTTTATTTACGCTTGTTTATATTAAGATTGTATTAGAATGGTGATTCGTGTTGATTGATTTGTGCGTTCACTATTATACATATACACTAGAGCTGGGACATAAAATAGCATCACACACCTACTAACCGTATACCGAGTCGTAGAAGTGGTGTACAATATGTTAACGACCATCGCCATATAAGTATAGCCCACGTACCGCGAGCGAGACAGCATCAGTGATGACATATTAAGTTAATATCGCTATAACAGTTCGTCCAGCAGTAAGCCCATCAGGTCAACCTCCACGACGTCAAGCAACTTTCAATATTATTATTTTTGTCAAAGTTAATTTTGATCCACAAAATGTGTCACCCATACACATTTGTAATATGCTTTTATAAGAAATTCGATCCTAAAAGATCGTACCATTATAGGCTTTGAATTATTATATTATATTTATTATCGAACTTGGCGGACACACTGCCGTGTGTCTAGATACAGGGTGAAAGTGTCAGCACCACTTTAAATGAAACCATAGTTTTAACTACTCCATAAAAGCCTAACACATTGTTTTTCCCAAAAATGAAAAATGTGATTTTTTTAAACAAAATAAATAATAAAATTGTCGTTTTAAAATAAAACACCATTTGTCAAGAACGACGCACACATAAACCTATCAAAGGGAAACCGCCTCATTCCGAAATGTAGTCGTAGGAATTGGCGGCAAAGTTCAAAGTTGTTTAACCTTTAATAGTATTTTTGTAGTAGTATGCGTTTACGTCATTCGCATCTTTACGTAACTGCGTCACACGAAATACAGGTCTGGATAAACATCATGAAATGAAAAAAAAAATCCTATGTCTAAACTGTTGAGTTATCTTGATTAATTTCTTGGGTTTGAAATATCTTACCCTATACGAGTAAATGTAAATGTTTCCGTAAAAGAAGCGCTGCCTCTTCCACCTTGTATATTTGGTACGAGTCTTTATGTGCATCATATCTATTGTCATCATCATATTTATTGATATCGTAGTACTTAAGAGTTCGCCTTCCGTCTGCTACCCACATATATATAAAACGACGCACACAGGTGAAATTTACAAGATTGATGGCCAATATTCAAAAAATAAAGTTAATCTAATTAAAAATTTGTAACCTAAATTACCTACAAGATTTCTTTATCTATCTATTGGTTGCTAGTTAAAAGCTTGACACTTTTTATTTTATTACCTCCATAGATCAACAATACAGTCATTGCTTGAAGGAATGATTTAGTATTATTTTGCATTATTTTTAAACCACGTTTGATATTTATTTAGTTGATATTAGAACTAAACCATTATGGATTCCATACCTTCAGCTTAACGTCTTACACAAATCGACAAAAATATAATGAAATACTTAACATTCATTAGGATTGCGAAGATACGTCGTTTTAAACTTAAGCAATATTTCATTAAATGATTTTTATACTTATAGTAAAAATGTTTATACTTTGTTTAACCCGTAGTTTTCGATTATTTTAATAGTAAATTCCAGTACCTATTATATGGTACTAAATTTGGCTGCGTCTACTTGCGACAACTATACAAAATGAAATTATAAAAATATTAATAACCATTTTCAGACGGTTCCCATTATACTAGTAGTATACCAATTATCCGAAGAAAATTGGTAAATTTTTACTCGATGGATGAATGTCCTCAAAAACAAGTAAAGTCGAGGATAAGACTTTACTTGTTTTTGAGGACATTCATCCATTCATCCATAGATTACGTATTGAATACATAAATATTGAAGCAGATTTAAACTTATATTATTTTTTTTGTATGGACGTGGTAATTAAATAAATCTTTATTCTTTACCCATTAAAATAGAATACACTCATGAAAAATATTATTTCCGATCAATTAAAGCAATATTTAAACATAAATATATTTATTATAATATTGACCAACTTTTAAGTGAATTTCACCTTTGTGCGACGGTTGCTACACTCGGGCCGTACATACATAAACCACTTTGGTCCAATATAGTTTTAAAAATATATTGATTGTATTATTCATAATTAACTATGTTAATTATGTGTAATAATATTATAATATTGTTATTTTTTTCTTTTTATTCCATGGCAATAGCCATGCAATATTATTATTATTATTTTAATTTATTTTACTACACTAAATGTATACATATAAGTGCCACCAAATATATAAATAATATATAAGTGCTGTATCCCAGACAGAGGAAACCTAGTGTTAAAATACTTTCCGCTCAATTTTTGAACCATTGCCTGATGATTTGCGGCACCAAACTCTGCTTTTGGTCTTGTTACTGGATGGAAAATAAAATAATTCATTCCCACGAGTGACTACGTACCCACAACCGTCGCGATTACAGTCAGATGCTTTGCCACTGCGCCACGTTGGCCAGAAATTCGTATTTATTAAAAACATTTGTTTAATAACACTCATTATTTACTGCGATATCATTAGAGAATAATGAAGGTGCTTCGGCTGCATGGTAACGTTAGACGAAGAGGTAGCGAATATTCTTACAGTTTATTGTTTAACAAAATAGTATAATAATTTGTAATGTAAACGTGTTATATCTGCCCTAAATTTTAAAGTGTTATTTCATTTTAAATGAAACTATTTTAGCTGGAGTAGACAGGTGGTCTACCCGTGACTATGGACTACTGCAAAGCGTTCGAAATGTCGATTTTCCAAGAATGTACAATCCCAAATATACGCGATTAATCCGGTTAAAATAGTTTTATTTAAAATGTGTAATAATAGTGAAAATCAAAGAACCTATTATGTTATTTTATGTTAATTTTTTTTTTACAAAACGTCTCTTTATTACCATCAAAGCTTACCACTAAACAGCTTCTCACGCGGCTTCGTCTCTATATTCAAGTGGAAATAACTAAAATTTATGTATAACGATAATCTAATTTGACATTTATTAAGAAAGTATGAATGAACAGTATATATTGTGCTACATTCTAATTATTTATAATGTTTTTTTTTTATTTAAATAATTACCAAAAAAAAATGCAAAATAAGTGACATTTTTATCGTCCAGCTCTTAGACTATCTGTTTATATTCATCTCTGACCCATTAATCTAGTGGCGTGTGATATCTCCGCTGTCTGTTGTTTATTTCTTTCACGATGCTCACGTACATTTTATTTGTATTGTGTTCACGTATTAGGCCTACGTATTTATTAATTTTAATTTAACAAAGTAATTTTTGTCTGCGAAGTAGACAAAGTTAGAATCGTTTCAAATATGGTTATGGGCATTAGATAGATTTTTATAGGTTCAAGCCGTATTACGCTTATAGCAGAATAGATGGATAGAACCCTTTGTATAGCGTAGCTTAACGCCGCTTTTTCATATATTTTTCATTGAAAGTCCTTACCGTATAATATAAAAACCAGTATTTTATTATGGTTATCGGGAAGCGGAACAAGCGACTGTAAACGCGACAGTTGTGGGTTCGATTACGGGGGAGTGAATTATAGCTTTCGTAATAAGACAAAACACATAATGTGCCTAATGATGGTGGAAATTGCAGAATAGTGATATTGTGAATTGAAATTTTTATTTTTATCTATTATTTAAATCTTTTTTTGTATAATTAAAATCTTTATTTTTCCGCCTACCAATTTCTACTGCTGATAAAGACCTCCTTCATAGAACACTAACCATACCGCCAGCTCGCATTCATTCACTATGAATCATCTTCTTTAAAAATCGATTAATTTATCTATCTTAATTATTCAAAATTTACTCGACAAAGGTTATATAGATTCAAAATCTATATAATTCTATCTCTCAAACATAACGATTTAAAATATTACTACTACTGCTAACACCAAATGTCATCAAAACAGATACAGCCCCTTTAACTAAAATCCACACATACAATAATACATACACACAGATATATGTAAGTAATATTAGCAGGATAATTATCTTTGTTAATTAATATTTGGATGGATCCTGTGTTAAATCGCTCAAAGCGCTTATAATAATCTATTTTGGTTCGTTTGTTAAGTTGATAGAATACTTAGTGTATTTGATGTCAGTAGGTAATATTCTAATTTATTATGTTTCATAATATTTGAAATTTAAAATTAAAATCCAGTCGTGGCCAGTCATGATGTAGGGACACAAATGTGTTTATAGTTTATAGGTGATAAACGCAACATATTCCCACGTGTGGGTTCGATTCCCACTGTAGGAAATTAAATATTAAATATTTTCAGCTCGTAGTTTTTTATAAAAAGGATTGGTATTCGCCACTGAACACGCGATTCTTTCAGGATACGCTGGAAATTGGGGGACGGAAGTGTCTTAATTGGAACGGAGTATTTTAACTCTGGGTTTTCTATGTCTTTTCGTTCCGTTCCGTTTTAATTGACAAAGGTGAAGATGCTTTTTTTAAGGGAAGTCAAAATCTTAAGAGAAACAAAACATTTAGCTAAAAATAGGACATTTAATTTTATTTTGCCATTTTAGATGTATTTACAAATTAGACACATCATATTTTTTAAAAAAAAATTTGCACATCAATAAAAATCCGATAATTATATACCAAATGTTCGTTTTTATTTCATAAAACACTTATATAACAAACGAAAGCGATATATACAAGTTCAATGTAAATCATATTTGATCCCGAAATGAAATCGGCATCACTCAACTGAAAGATTCAGCGATTGAGAGGAGGAAAACGAACGTAAAGTAATACCTACACGGTTTTTTGTGACGAAACTCCATATTTTTTTGTGTTTTCTTTTTATCCGACCGTGCAACGCTGGGGAGGGTAATGTGTTTTTGAGTCTATGAAAAAAAAACAACGACAACTACGGCAAAAATGGTTGTTAGGTTCCTCTCATTATTTTTCTTCTTATAAAACAATTTGGAATATGTCAAAAAAAAATCAAATGAGCTTCACGCTGTATCCCGCACACAGCAGGGTAGGCAGAGGGAACCTAGTGTAAGACACTCCGTTCCTCATTTTCTGCCGAATTCTGGAGGCATTGCGTGTTGAGTGGCAGAACTCAACGCCGCACTTTGCCTCGACACCAGAGCGAAGAAATGGAAATATAAATTTAAGTAAATATTTCATCTCCTCGAGTGGGGGTTTAGTATATGTATATAATGATTTGAAGTTGTTTTAACAACCATTATTGTAAATTCTTCATATTTATATCAGTAACAGTAATTTTATTTTATACATTTTTAAAGTGTTATTTCGCACTTAGGAAAGAAAAATACTTTTTAGAAAACATGTAAAAAATTTTGAACGGAGCAAGATTTGAACCCGCCTCTTTGGAAACCCTCCAAGCACTCTGACCAACTAAGCCATACTTTCTCCTCGGGCTACGTCAAAATTTTTATACGCTTGTTAGAACTTATTTTTGTTGCTAGCATTTCTGTCCCCATAGGACATGCTAGCAACTGGAGCAAGCTGGACATGCTAGCAACTATTCTGTACTGTTCTCATCTCTGGGCTGGTGCACCAAAGTATCACCTTGACCCATTTGATTGTATAAAATGTAGAGTCGTTCAAATCCTTGAGAACAAATGATCCTTCCAAAGAGGCGTGGGATCAAAAACATTTGGCGGAAAATAGAAAAAGAAACGGAAGTGTCTTAATGGGAACGGAGAGTCTTAAAACTAAATTCTATCTGTATACCTGCCATATGAGGAATACAGCGTGAAACTAAAAAAAAAACATAAAAAAGACAAAGAAATGCACAGTTTACAATTTTTATATGTATAAATTTCTTAAGCTATTTATTATCTATGAATTAAATTCATAAATTGTGACACTATTCGATAAAAAAATGGAATTAGAGCAATTTTTCTGTATATCTATTAGTGCTTATCGTTTTATATAAATTTCAGCTCCATTAGGGCTGCCAATCCCAAAGTCTGTATTCAATCTCTGTATTTGCTGGACTAGAAATGTTCAATCTCGGAACCTCGCATATAGAAAATATAAAGACGATAAGACGAATAAAACAAAGAATTAATTAACATAACTTCTCATCGATATATGTTTTGCGAAGGAAATATATCATATCTAAAGTGTCATCTCCCAAAATACTCCATCTTATTGAATATATCGATGAAACGAAGTTCATCCTCATTAAATTAATAAAATTATTAATTTTCCGGGCAATGGTGTTCAGGAAAAGTCCTGAATATGCCAGTCCCGCAAATTCCGATGATCCCACACTTATAATCCCGCAGTACGCGGGACTGGAAAATTATGAGGGATTCCGCAATATCGAGACGATTCACCGGTAAGCCCAGATTGTAATCGATAAGCTCCACTACATATAACGTAGAGAAGAGTAATATAAAGTATAGTAGAGTATACAGAAGGAACCTAGTGCAAGACACTCTGTTCCTCACCTTCCGCCCAAAATCGAGACATTGCGTGTTGAGTGGCAGAACTCAACGCCATTTTTTGTTTTACCAGAGCGAGAAAATGGAAATAATTCGTACTCCCGAGTGGAACCGAGTGAAATTATCGAACCCACAATCATCGCTTCTATAAACACATATAAGCTATGTAGTTTATACATTTTTATAGACAATTTCTTCTTTTTAGGTCGAGCTGTAATGTAACTATGTAATAAAATTTAAGAATCTTAATTACTCGCACTTTTAATTGTTGTATCACCATCAAATTTCACAACAATGCGATTTTCAAGATTTAATTGTCTTTCAATATTATGGTACTATCGAGCTGGTCTGATGATGGGATTGGAAGATGGCTGATGATACCTTGTATTGCGTACTACTGCAGTATACTGCTGCGTAGTTTTAGTTTTATAACTTCTTAATATATTTTAAAACTTTAATGTTGTCGTTCAAATACAAATCTATTAAATGTTTAACTAAGTGTAATATCAGAAAATTATTAATTTCAAACGAAATTAGCATAGTTTATTAACAGAGGTCACTTCTAAACTGCTTCGAATGTTCAAAGTCATCGCAAGGTGTTGTTATAAAATTAAATTTAGACTAGACATCATAACTTTTTATTAAACTTAAGTGAATAATCGAATTTTAGATTGAATTAGCAGAAAATTATTTAATGAATTTATTTGCATAAACATCATGGCACAACGGCACAGCGTCTAAGTATAAAAGTGAGTTCGATTCCCTTTCAGAGGAATGATTTTAATTTAGTGTCACGCTATACACCGCACACAGCAGAGTAGATAGAGGAAATCTAGTCAAATCTAGACACTCCATTGTCCATTCTATTTTCTTCTAAATTTTAGAGGCATTGCGTGTTGAATAGCAGAACTCAATGCCGTTAACCAATATTTAGTATTGGTATGAAAATATAAACCTAAATATTAAAAATAAGCCGAAAAAGTAGACATAAGTAAGGAAAATAAAATTCTTAATGTTAGAAAAAAATATCTGAGTAATTGAAATAAACAAACAAAATAAAAATAATTACGGGATTTTTTATATATTTGAAAAAATACCTAACTAATTATGATGAACAAAACCTGATAAGGAAACGTAACCAAAGAAAAATATTAATTAAAAAAATTAAATAAAACCAGCTATATTATTGATATTATCAAAGTAAAATCAATATTCAAAATATATATATAAAAGTTACAGGAAAAATAAAACCAGAATAAAACAAAACTTAACCAAACCAAGAAATTAAAAAATCTAACTAATCTATTACTCGAATAAGCGAACAGCATCACAGAAAATTAATTCATAATTAATAATAAACAAAACATGTCCTCAAAGATCGAAAATGTATTAAAATTGAAAGAACCATCAACATCGTTCGGGTCGGCCATTCCGTAACCAAGCCAAGTCTTCGCACACAGCGCGGCTCATAGGCAAGTGCCTGAAGTACTTATTACAATAATAGTAAAGTACAATGTCATTCTAGATGAAATAGGTGACATTATATTTATTTTTATCAAGATTTGTATCAAATTATACAAAGTATATAAGTAACATTATCTCGGTAAATTTAAAATTAAATTAATATATTATTTATTTTCTCATAGATACCATTGTCGGAAATGAACTAAATTAAAATAGGACTATACGGGATACACTAGCTTCCAAATAAAAAAAGAATCATCAAAATCGGTTCACACAGTCAAAAATTCTGAGGTAACAAGCATAAAAAATACAGTCGAATTGATGAGCTCCTCTTTTAAGAAGTCGGTTAATAGAAATCTGACATAATTAAATTACGATTATTTTATTTAACCACAATTATAAAAAAAAAGTAAATTGAGGCCGTTCGTCGCACAGGGGCACAAAGTGTAACTGTAACCTGGTTGTGGGTTCGATTCCCACTTGAGGAAATGAAATATTTATTTAAATTTATATTTCCATTTCATCGCTCTGGTGTCGAGGCAAAGTGCGACGTTGAGTTTCACTACGCAGGACGCAATGCCTACAGAATTCCGCGAAAGTAGGGAACAGAGTGTCTTAACACTAGGTTCCCTCTGCCTACCCTGCTGGGTGTGGGATACAGCGTGAAGCTGAAAAAAGAAGTACAATTAATATTTGTTTAGTCTACCGTAATTATTATTTTAAACGTCAACGTTGGTGACATTAACAAAAATAATAAAGTAGGTAGGTATATTTGTCGGGTTACTAGCTCAAATGGCGATGTCTACAATAAAAAGTATATGTATTTGGAAAGTAAATTTTGATTGTGAGTTCATAGTTTATAAAAGTTTATATTGTGTTTAGATGACGAGGTAATGTCAATACATTTCAATCATAGAGTGTTCAGTCATTTACAGTGGATATATTTCTCAAGAGAACTTTCTCAAGACTTTATATATAAAAAATACATTAAATAATCATGTTAAGGAAGTATCAAATATATTTAATGAATTAAACTTAATGTCATCTTATGATCTTATTTGTTAAAATGGCGTGAAGCTGATTAAACTTAATGTTATATTCAAAACAAATGAAATGTATGTAAATTTATTAATACGTTTCAAGTATGAAAAAAGGAAAAATGCAATATAATTGCGTTTCTCCTTTTCTTTCCAATATTTTATATTTTTGTTATTTATATCGATATATCAGGGACGTAAATTCGGGAACAGAGCCATGCCATCTTAGTACAAAGTAACCTCTAAAATATGTATTTACGTGTTATAGTTAAAGAATAAAAAGAATGTGTGATTCCTCTATAGAATATATTATTCTACAATATATCATAAGAACAGGTAAAATAAATAATAAAATTATCGTTGTAAAATAAAATACAATTTATCAAGGACGAAGCATGCAGACATAAACCTATCAAAGGGAAACCGCCGCAACATTCCGAAATCGAGTCGTAGGTATTGGCGACAAAGTTCAAAGTTCTAAAGGTTTTATTAGTATTTTTGTAGTAGTATGTGTTTACGTTATTGGTATCTATGCGTAACCGCGTCANCAGCACATGCCATGTAAGCATTCAGGAAGACCATTTTCAGAGATCTTTTTCTAAAGGAACGAAATTTCTGGAAACACTAAACAAATAAGACAAAAAGTAGCCTATGCTCCTCCCAAGATCCTCAAGTATCTCTGTATGAAATTTTATCACTATCGAATCAGCGGTTTAGTCATGGTTGCGTCATAGACAGACAGATAGACAAAGTTACTTTCAAATTTATAGTATAAGTATGGATTATTATCATTTCCTGGCTGAGGTAGAAAAAGTGTGGTGTTGAGTTTCGCAACTCTACACACAATGTCTTAAAAATTGGGCGGAATATAAAGAACGGAGTGTACGAATCTATTGAATAGGTTAAATGTATAAATCTATATTATTATCATGCCGATTATACTGCATCGATTTTATCATACAAAATGTTATTCCAATCGTTCATGACTGTGGGCTATATAGACAGAATCTGATACAGAAATTATAGCTTTAAAACACGTAACGTTGTTTTGTTATATATTTCATAATAATATATAGTTAACTATTTATGTATTATAACTATGTAAAACAATAATAATTATTGTTTTTTTTTGTTTTGTTGTGGAATTCTTCAGACTTTGGTTTTAAATAGAGACCACTCTGCGTTGTGCGTCCTCTACCGCATCTGTAATTGGGAGCGTGGAACTGACCGACTGGGGAACAGAACATACAATGCTTGCACAATTCGGCGGATAAGAAGAAACAAAAGAGGCTTAAAAGGATGGAAGTATCCTAACACCAGGTGCCCAGGTTCCGCCTACCCTGCTATATCCGGCATCCAACGTGAAGCTAAAAGAAAATCTAACTTCAACCAAATTAACTTTTCAATACAATCGTAAACTCCAAAATTAACTACAACAAAGGTTCAATAGAAATATTTCACCAGCTTTGATATTCACTCATTAGCCCCCATCATTGTCGTTGTTTCGTTATCATCCCTCAGGACACGGATACGTGAACATGAAGTTTTGATTCACAATACATATTTGATTTTGGCAAATTATCATCAGAGAATATAGAAAGTTTTGAATCCTTGAATTTGATGTGGAGTTATATATGCAATATAATAAAATATGTTAGTATGTCTGTGTTATTGTTATGTTCTTAGTATATTATGGGACTCACGTCAGGTTAATTTTTGTAAGACTTTACTTATAATCAGACGAAACAATGACATGTAAAATTTGTGATTAAACTGAGTTTTCTGTCTATAAAGTTTTTTTTTCAGCTTCATGCTGTATCTCGCATGCAACTGCCATACATTAGGCAGAGGCAGAGGAAACCTAGTGTTACGACATGTAGCATTTGATATCTGCCTCTCCTACTTTCCGCTGAATTCTGGAGGCCTTGCATGCTGAGTGGCTTTTGTCACGCTTTTGTCCCTACAACAGAGTAAAGAAAGGGAAATGTTAAATGTTTCATTTACACGAGTGGGAATCGAATCCACAACCTGTCCCGTTTACAGTCACACGCTTGTTCCCTTGCACCACAACTGGCATCAATTAAATATTTGATAAATGGTATATTATAAACAAATCTTTGAAAAAAAAACATAGTATATTAATATTCTCTTGCGTATCACCCACCGAATTCAATTCAAAGTTAGTTAATCATAAAAGTTTGAGAATGAACAAACATGTCAGCAATGGCAAAACCCCTTAATAAACTAATAATATTTTGACTTTTGACTTTTGTTTTATATCGAGTGTGACTCGATTGACGGATCAATGGCCTATGGGTAGGGGACCTTCTTATCTATCCTTCTCTTCTTTATGTAATTTCACCGATTTCCAGTTGTTCAGCAGATATTCCGATGTCTGTGATTTTATTTTATATTCGGTGAAATTATTTGTGGTAAAATATTTATTTTTTGATATATTATAGCACATAGCAGCAGAAAGTTTTGGTTATAATTATTATTATAATTTTTTTAATCAAATCTACGATCTTACATAATTTTGATGAACGCAGATAAAGAGAATAATATTATAATACAAACTAAAATCTACTGAAAGTAGAATACTTTGTCGTTGCGAGTTGTTTGTTAGCAATATATGGGTCAAATAGTAATTAAAAATGTATATAGAACAAAGATCAAGGGCGGGCCGCTTTTAAAAAATAAATTTGCTTTATTTCAAATACAAACGAATTTATTTTTATAATATGTAGGTTTTGTTGAGACCATTGCGGCGCAGTATCTGACTGCAAATACGATGATTGTAGGTTCTATATGTACTCGGGAGAGTAAATTATATTTGTTTCTTTACTCAGTCTTTAATGTACAGCGTTAAGTTCCTTTATTTAACACGCATTGTCTCGAAATTAGCCCGGATGTTCAAGAAAACTTAGTCTGCCAGTAAACCATTGTACAGACTAAACACAAACATTAATAAAAACATTGAATATTAAGGAGACGGAGCAATGGTATCGTATAAGAAATGGAGTGTCTTATCACTAGGTTCTATCAGCCTACTCTATTATATACGGTGTACAGCGTGAAGCTAAAAAGGAAACATTTTCAAAGTCAGACGACGCCATGTTCCTGGAAAGTACATTTTTGTTTGACTTTGACCCTCATGAATTGAAAATGGCTATTCTATTGTACAAGATGCTGAACTACAGACTGCTATAAAAGTTTAATGTGAGAGAAGTCAAAACTTGGAAATATATTCCAAGACACCACGAACGAAATACTTTGGAGTAAATTTAAAGGAAGTCATCGTATTTTAAATTTTATGTTTTCTTTGCCGTGTATGGCAGGGTAGGATAAGAAAATCTAATGCTAATCTAAGACATTTCGTTATCTCATTTTCGGAAACACTGCGTTTCGAATTGTGAAACCAAAAGCTGCGTTTCGTCTTACCAAAGCGGGTGAATAAAAAATCCCCTGAACGAGAATCAAACTCATAATTAAACCATCGTATTTACGAAAGAAGAGCCCCGCTGAGTTTTTTCCGCTGGTTCTTGTCAGATCTGAGAAAGAACCAGTGGGAGAAGCTCACTAAAGAGTGAGCCAATGGTAAATTATTTGACGACTCCAAAATGATGCATATAAGATCTTATGTTTTTATTGTGGCTTTACGCTTTGTCCCACAAATATCAGAGTACGCAGAATGAATCTGGGAACCTAGTGTTAAGATACTTCCTGCCTAATTAACAAACTTCTGTTTCCCACTTTCCTCTGTATTCAGCAGGCATCGCGTTTTGAGCGGAACTGAACGTCGCGTTTTGCCTCACTACCAGACCGAGAAAATGAAAATATTTAACGTTTCATTCTTCCGAGTAAGAATCGAACCCACATTCTGTCATGTTTACAGTTGACTACTGGCCTCTTTTAAAATATTACAAAATAATTAAATGAAAATAGCAAAATAAATTTGATCGTTAAATATATAATTCCTATCTCTTGCTATCAACAAAGATTATGAAATTCTTAAAGAAAATTCTCTTTGACAGAATGCTAAAGTGTAGCTTAATTAGTTTAAGCATTTGGACCAAATCCAAAAGGTGTTACTTCAATTCCACGTATGTTCAAATTAGATAGTTACTGCAACTATGACACTCTTGTGTAATTATACTTAGGGATTGAAATGTTAAAAAAATCTATATTGTTTGGTATATTTATGTTTTATTGTTTTCAAGGCCGTAACATAGTGTAATTGTAAACACGACGGCTATTGATTACATTCCCACTCGAAAGATCAACTATTGTCATTTCCTTGCTCTGGTAAGAAGACTAAACGTTAGTACTTAAGTTACCCCGTCGGTTTACAACGACGCATCTTAACCTATTAATAATTGGTCTCCAATAATGTTAAAATTCTCTTAATCTTAACGCGTTTCAAATTACTCTCCCAGATCGAAGTAATTTATTTGTTCAGGTGTTATATATTCGTTCCACCCCATCAGTTTCCATGTTTTTAGCCCCTAAATCTTGCTATATCTGTAGGGTGGCAATAGAAACAGCTAGACATTTTGTTGGTGAGGTATAGGATACTCCTAAGTAGTTTTCAATCCTCACCATGATAAAATTAGAAATCATGAGTGAAGCATTAATCTTTAGTTAATAGTTCAGAAAAATAGAACAATTAACAAATAATCAGAAAAGAATTGTATTAAAAAAAATAGTTACTCCATTTGAAAATCAGCTCTTATAAAGAAAATGTAAGAAAACCAGTATAAAATCCTTGAGAATGGTGGTGGTGTTTAGTCATCCAGAAAGGATATTTGCCTTAATTTTAAAAAGTTTAATGCATAATAATGTTTAAACTTACAGTTTCATGAGAAACAAATATCCCGAAAGTTTTTAAGTAAGTATATTTCAAATATATACTTCAAATAAACTCAATCAAGGAACTGACCAGGAATATGGTCATATCTGGAGCGTATTTCGAAGGCGGCAGTTTCGAACATATTTCATTAGGTAAAAAGAAGGGATCAGAGAGTGGAGGCCTGTATTAACGTCTATTTGAAAGGGATGCATAAACCGATGCTTCGATGGCTAGTGGCAGGCAGGTTGTTTTGGGCTAAATACCTTGGAACGTGACAGGCTCTGCAGCTGCTCCGTGAATCTACACTAGGCATATCTTCTCTGAATTATGGATAAATATTGATACTAAAATAACTATGCTAGTCATAGCTTATTTGTTTCTTTTTTTTGGAAATACTTACGCACATCGGGTGTCAAATGGAAGCAAAATGAAAATGGTAATGAAAAGTCTCAACGCATGTAAAGTGTAGCGCAAAGTACCATAAAATATTTTTTTATGTTTCTACTAGTTTTCAAATTATACAATCTTATATATTGTCACTGAACACAGTCACAATCTTTATGTTGCATACATATCTATGCACAATATATATATATAAATACTAGCAGTTGCCCGCGACTTCGTCCGCGTGAATATGAAGATTTTTTTCTTAATGTAGATAGGCAAACATTTGTCCGCTATCTCACCTGGTGGTAAGTGACGATGCGAACGATGGTGGAGCATGCTTACCTAGGTAATGCCTATTCAATCTTGCCTTGAAAAGGGCCAAGTTATACTTGTCGGGGAACAGTTCAGTAGGCAGGGAGTTCCCACTCTTGAGCAGTTCACATTAAGAAAGTGGAGGCAAAGCGCTGCGTGCGAAAAGGTGGTAATATCGACGACATGTGGGTGAAATCCCAAAATACAAACAAACAATAAACAAACTTTTTTTTACATTTCAGTCAATAGAAAATAAAACTAAGAAACTGTTTTTAAATAAAATTTAATTGTTATTTTTATAAAACCTTTTTATACACCACATTTTTAGTTTTATTTTCAAGCTGTAGTATAAATAAATTTTTAGCAGAGCTTACTCTAGAACAGGCCACATATAACTGACCGTGAGAGAAACAATCATTTCCTAAATCTATACCAGCTACTAAAGATTATCCCTGCGCCTTATTTATAATCATGGCATAACACAATTTAACTGGAAATTGTAAGCGTTTAAATCGAATTTAGTAATCTGAATTAAAGGAATCCTAGGTATAAAAACGATTTCTCCTTGATTCACAC